>RJWJ010000441.1:126645-238335 GCA_004363605.1 Indri indri | reverse complement strand
TTTTGCATTCCAATCTCCTGTTCGCCTTATTCTTTTTCCAGATTTGTGTGTCCCCCGCTGAATCTCCACTGACTCACCTCGCTGTTATTGCAGGAGAGAGATCCGGTCGTGTGTAGCAGACTGAGATCTACATCTCTTTCTCTGGAGGCAGGGAACCAGGAGGGTGCCTTAACTCCGCCATTTTTCTCCCCCCCCCCGAGTTTCTTTTAATATAAGCAGAAATTTTAATAAGTGAGCATATTTTAAGTGATTATATTTAGTAAAGATGAAGTTATTTTAAATGTAAGTATCTAATTATTTAATCAAAAGACTTATAATTTCCAATGCAGTATGATCTCCCTGCAGAATTGAAGAGACTGACATGTATTACAATGCTATGCTAAGCATTCAGGCATGTCATAAAGTTTAACCTTTCTGATAACAGGTAGTGTTAGTGATAGAACCCCTGTTTTACAGATGAGGGAGTTGAGGTTGAGGGAAGTTAAGAGACTTCTTTGGGATACACAAAATGGATTGAGACCTAGCCTCTGTGCAAGGTTCTTAATTTTCTTCCCTGCATAATGTTTACCTAACTCCTTACTGTGTGAATTCGTTAATTCAACAACTGCTCTCCAAGTACTGCGTGTGCCAGTCTATCTCAGGGTTGATCGAACAGACATGTCAACACTTGCCAACCATGTTGTTTGCTTTAGTACCTTAGAGAAATTTTAAATTACACTCACATTATGAAAGAAAAGTGCTAAAGAAAATAAAAACCCTGAGCCAAAGTTCACATCTTCTAAGAATTATAAGTAAACTACTTTATGTTCAAAACTGGTATCTGATTTTCCAGGGAAAAAAATATACAGCAATGTTTATAAATACTTATTGGTAACTTTTTACTGTATATAAGCTTCTGGTATATAAAAATAATTGCCATTATTTCAGTCCAGATTTCTCATAGAGACAGCCATGCAGAAAGTTTACTTGGAATGAGTCTGATCCCAGTTGTTTGATTGGGTTTCATTCACATGATTCAATAGGCATGACATTCATGCAAATAGTGATAACATTTGAAAGGCATTAAATAGTGATCAAACATAAACATGAAACATTATTAAGTATGAGTGGCATATTTTATGCCTTGGAAATAGCCAGGATCTGAGAAGCCATGCTCACTCCTCATCTTGGCCAAACCTGATGAAGATACTCAGTGCCATTCCGTGCTTTCTTTCATGCAGCCATTGGCCAGAGCCAGAGCGCCCAGCACAGGACAGGAGACAAGGCTGCCCTGTGAGCCAGCCTTTCCTCAGGGGACTCACACGATCAGACAGCTGCTGCTCGGAGCACCACGATGGTGCTCTCGGAAACATGCCGTTTCCAGTTTAGAAATACAGGCCTGCATATTTTAGTCTTTGTGAAATCCTCATCAGAAGGAAAGAAACGCGTTCCCTCCGCCGCTTTCTTCAGCCAGCAGAGGAAAGGAAGGAACATGTTTTCAAAGTGCCAGGTCTTATACCAGCAGCACTTTGTACACATTTGATCTTCTACCATCCCTATGATGACCTAGGGCAATTATTTTAACTGTCCCCATTTTGCACGTGGGAAATGGGCTCAGAGAAGTTAATGAGAGCAAGATCACAAGCTGGTAAAGGGCAGAGTCCGCACTCACAGTGAATGTCTGTGACTCAGCTCAGCCATTCGAAATCTACCATGTGGACTCCCAAGGAGCTCCTGGCCTCCTGGCCTCTCAGGACTTGAACTGCTTGATCCATTATTTGTAAGAGCTGTCTACATTGTAATAATAATAATTTTGGGAAATTTATTATTTTAGATGAAACACATATATTGTCATATACAGTTATTGTTACACAGAAATCTTGCTATTTGGTATTAACAATAAACAATATTGTGTGAGCATGAATCGCTATGAGATTTACATATTTTGGTTATGTGAAGCACTTTCTAGAGGAAAAAATAAATTTAGGGTAAAACCTGTCATTTTCCTATTGATGAAATGGATTTTTGCTTGTTATGATTTTAATATACAATATGAATATAATCAATATGAAACGTTTTTATGTGATTATATATTATATATGTTCTGTTTTTTGGTAATGAAGTTAGTAATAATGAGAAAATGTGTAAAAAGAAATCTTATCATTTTTGCCCCATTGAATAAATAAAGTTTTGTGCATTAGAAAGGGCATTATTTATTATTCCCTTACTATTTTTTTTTTTAAGAGATGGAGTCTTGCTGTGTTGCCCAGGCTGGTCTTGAACTCCTGGGCTCAAGTGATCTTCCTGCCTCAGCCTCCCAAAGTGCTGAGATTATGGGTTCGAGCCACCACACCCGTCCCCTAATTTTGAGTAAGCGGTGTCTCAGAGGTCCTTTTCAGAGCGGGCGGTGGGGGCAGGCATTGCATGTGTGTGGACGTGTGAGGGTGTGCCCCTCTCCTCCCATTGGTTCCTCCCGGTCTATACCACATTCACATTCCAGCAGCAAGGTGCTTCATAAAAATGTTAAATATTAATGTTTTCATTCTTATAACATGAAGAGAATAAAGAAGAAAAAGCAAAATGCCAGCAATTCCCCTTAACTTGGTAAAGTTTGTTTTGACCATTCTAACTTGCATTGATTTGGAATCAGTTAATCTTCAAACAAGTCATAGTTGAATAATGTCAAGCTGTTTCTCACTGGTCACGGGACGCTTTTCCACAGCGGTTACAGCAGAGGTCTTCCCTTGCGTGCTATGTAAGCCTCCATGGGGTGCCCAGCCTCCCTCTGCTCCACCGCCTTTCTGGGTTCTGTGCCCTCCGTCCCCACCCCAGCTCCATAGCTTGGTCTGTTGCTCATCTAACTGGTTGATCTCAGTTTGAAAGTGCCTTTGACTGGAACTGTGGCTGGTTTGCTAGGTCACCACTTCCTGCTGGTATTTACTCTCCAGTACTTGACCCACAAATTGAGTAGAACCATCTGCAACTTCCTCTAGGTCCTAAGGGGCCGACAGCCAGGCTCATCGAATGAGAGAGATGAAACTTCGGCGACCGCTGGGCTAATATACGTAGTTTTTTAAAAAATTCTTTTAAAATTTATCTTTTTAAATTTCAGCATAATACAGGGGTACAAATGTTTAGGTTGCATATATTGCTTTTGTCCTGTCTGAGTCAGAGCTTCCAGGATGTTCATTATAGTTTTTAGTCTCTGAAGGCATTTGGATCTTTTTGATCCTGTCGTTATTTAAAAGTTTAATACTTTGGTCATCACAGATATTTTGCATTCATTTTGACTTTTAAAATATGGCATTAAAACACTATTTGTCTTGATGACTGAGGGTTTTTTTTGGCCTAAGGCCAATGCTTCACTCAGTCCAGCCTAGTCTCAGCCATGTCTGGATCTAGATCAGAACCAGGCTTAAACTCCTGATCTCAGCCTTTCTGGCTCCGTGAGCCCTCCCTTGTTCTGATCCTTTATGGAAGCTCTCAACCTCTGCCTCATCTTTGCTTCACTTGGACTTCCTGTTCTCGTTGTCCTGGACTTTGCCTGGATACGTCTCCAGAGTCCTGGCTGTCCTGACCGTGACCACAGGAGAGGGCATCCCTGACCTCTGCCCATGTTAGTCCCTGCAGTACCAGTCGGGTCTCAGCCAGAGGAAAGGAACTGGTAGGAGACAGATGTGTCAAGAGATTCCTCGTGAGGAACTGGTTCACGCGATAGTGTGGCTCAGTAGGCAAGTCCAAATTCAGAGGGCAGGACTTAGGGAAGGGCAGCGGGACCTTTTAGGCGTGGTGGAGGTGGGATTCCTTCTTCCTTAGGGAAGCCTCAGCTCCAGCCTCTCAATGGGTTGAGTCAGTTCCACCCAGATGTTCTCGGATAACCTCCCTTACCTGTGGGCAACTTTGTGGATTGCATCAGGTGTGCAAAAGACATTCATAGCAGCACCTAGAAGCTGATTGGAGCAACTGAGGGCTGTAGTTTTGCCACATTGACACATACAATTAACCTCATGGGTTTCTGGTTAGGCCCTGCTTTGTGTGGGATTCCCTGTAAGAGCAGTTGCTCAGAAAATTCAGTATATTATTTAAAAACAAAGTTTCTCAAGGGAGAGGTTGTACTTTGAACATGCTCTAAGTCTGGTGGGAGAGCCTTACAATATAAAATTTGTTTTTAACAGCTCTTGGCATACCCATGGCATGTCCTGACACTTTAGGTTAATTGCTTGAAATTTGGAACACATTTTCATACAGAAAGACGGAAAAAAAACCATGAAGGAGTAAAGACTAGTTTCAAAATCCGTTTGCCATGTGACACAGCCCAACTCTCCCCCCAGCTGGGGCAATGGTGGAGATAGGGGTGAAGGGGAGGGTTCAGCTCCGCTTTCCCACAGGACTCGTCTCGGGCCCTATTTCCACACGTGCTGCGGGTAGTGGGTGGCCTCCATCGCCCCTTCCGCTTCTTTCTGCCCCTGTTCTCACCCCCTGGCGCCCCTTCCCAGGAGACCAGGCCTCCTGCGCGGCCCGTCTCCCACTGGGGTGGCCGTGTGCGCCACAGCTAGGGGACAGACCAGGAGCCTCAGTCGTCCTGGGGCAGGGACCCTGCTTGCGCCTGGGGATGCCCAGATCACCCCACGCCAGGACCTCATTCCGCCTCCTGACATCTGCCCTGTGCCCGCCGTGCTGGGCCCTGCACTCCTCTGTCTGGGCCCCGGACTCAGCTCTCCAGTTTCCTTCCTGCTGTACGCCCTCCAGACCTTGGCCACCTTAGCGCTTTGAGTGACAGGGTCTCAGCTCAAATGGCCAGCCCGGGAGGGTCACCCACCCCGGCCCAGGCCTGTGGAATTTTCATTGAGAGCTGGAGCCTCTGCAGCAACGATGCTCATGCCAGAGTCAGGGAGAGGCTCAGGGTCAAGAGGGCTCTGACCCTGCACATTGCTTGTAGCCTGTTCTTCACTGGCTCTGACGCCGGGACCAGCACACGCAAGGACGTTACCCAGCATCTGGGAGGCTCAAGGGATGGTGACAGGTCAAGGGGCGGGGGACTGCAAATAAATGCCAGCCATGGGTTTTTAATTCAATATTCCATATAACCCAATAGCACATTTAATTTTGAAATACGTACCCTGTGTTGGTTAAACATTTTGTCATTGTTTTTCATGAGTGTATATCACAACTTCTAGAAACAGGTACAAAATATAATATGATTCCATTTTTAGAAATCCCAATGGGTCATCTTCTCCTTTATAACTGAGGCTGTGTGGATTGTTTGAAGCAGTTTTGCAGCGTCCTTTGACGGTGACCCAGAGAGGGGCTCTGACCCTGCCCCTCTGCCGCTGTAGGCCACCGAGCGGCACCCTTGTGGCATCTGGAGCCTGTGGACAGCGAGGGTGAGAAGCAGCTGGGAGACTTAAGACAACAGAGGAAGCCCACGTCTGAAAACTAAGAGAATAAACGGAGGGCCAGGAGAGGCTGCTGGAGCCACACAGACCTGGGCCCTGAATCTCAGCTCTGCCACTGACTGAGAGGTTTTCTTCTGGGAGTGTTTTTTAATCTGTAAGACAGAGATGATAATATCTACCTCATAAAATTCTTCTGATTAAAAAAAGATACCCACATCTGCACCTGGTGGGTATTCCATAAATAGTAATTGTCCTTATTATGACTATTGTATGGGGTTACAAGTCATCTAATATGCAAAGTGTTTGATCAACACTCAATCTGGCGGGGTGGGATGGCTCACACCTGTAATCCTAGCACTCTGGGAGGTCAAGGTGGTAGGACTGCTTAAACTCAGCAGTTCAAGACCAGCCTGAGCAAGAGCAACATTCCATCTCTACTAAAAAAAAAAAAAAAAACACACACAGAAAAATTAGCTGGGTGTCTTGGGACGCCTGTAGTCCCAGGTACTCGGGAGGCTGAAGCAGGAGGATCCCTTGAGCCCAGGAGTTTGAGGTTGCTGTGAGCTATGAAGACACCACTGCACTCTGCCAGGGGTGACTGAGTGAGACTCTGTCTCCAAAGAAAAACAAAAACAAATGATCAATGATGGCTATTGTTTTTATTGGTAGAAATAATGACATGACTACTACTAGAACTACGAATACAGTGACCAAGGGGGAAGTGCATGAAATAACGAGTAACTCATGTCTGTGACGGGCCGTGGTGGAGGAGACAGCAACTGCTTTGGTTGGACATACGCTTTCCCTGGGTCAGATGTGGGCGTGGGTAAAGCCAATTACAAAAACAACACACTGACATTTATAGAATACGGGCAAAGCTCAAACAAAGGCAGTGTGGCTCCGGCGAGTTTGAGAAGGGCCTGTCAGAGGACGAGGTCATTTGCACTTTTGATTTGATGCAGCAAAACAAAAATGTGTGATTTTGACAAGATCTAAGATGAAGACTGCCGAAATAGATTAGCTCTGCTGTGACCTCAGGCAGAATTTGTTCTTTGCGGTAAAGGGAGCTAGCCTTCTGCCTGTGCATGTGTCTGTGTTTGCGCGGGGTGGCGGGTGAATGGGGAGAGTTGAGGGAAATCAGTTCCATTTGTAAATGAAATCCTCTGGGATGTGGCCAGGACACATGGAGACACCAGGATCTCTCACATGGGGAGCAGTCATGATCACTCGAGCCTGAAATACTGCATGATTGTGAGAGGAGGCACGTTGCCGCAGCGTGAATTTCTTTTGCTGGGTAGGCCCGTTGCTGCCGTATCCATTTACACCGCTGCATTTTACACGGGTCACGCCTCATTCCGGTTAGACCCCAAAGCAACATGCCATCACCTACCCTGGGCTGCCCACGGTTTTCTTCCTCCACACCTCTGGCTCCTGATCCTTGTGGTGAAGTCTGTTGCTAAGGACTCTAGTGTGGCCTGAGGACATCTCTAGGTGATATTCCTCTGGATTAAAAGGAAGAAGAACTGGTAGGTTCCTTTGTAGTTAGCAACAATCACCAGACGCACGCGGCCTGCCGCCTCCTGTAGCTCAGTCCCTCACCTGTGCAGCTGTGCTTTCGCTTTGCAGATGCAAATTACCCATCAGTGGTTTTTTTAGGAACCATTTTCTGACTTCTCTGTAGCGTTTGGATGTTTCCTCTTGGATACCTGCTTGTTTGATTTTGCCTTCACTGCGTCATACAGATTCCCTGTTGCTCTCGTATCCTTCCTTCTATCTGCTTTCTCCCGGATGCGAGGCCCACCGGGTTCTGTCCTTACCTACTGTGCTTCTCTCCAGCCCTGCCACAGGGAAATCACTCCTTCTCACAGTGCCAGGAATTACGTGTACATGCACAATTCACAGAGCACAAGCAGCCACCCGTCTTTCCCGGAGCTCGAGTCATACCTTCTCAACTTCCTCTTCATTCAGAGACGTTCTCTCCCTTCCCTAGATGCTCATGGCTGAAACAGAACACATGATTTCCTTTCCTTTCCACGTGCAGCATATCTTCTGTTTCAGAATTCTCTGTTTGAGTGGCCAGGTGTCATCAGCGTTCAAGGCATCCAATCTTAAACCTCAAAATCATCCTCTGTGGCTTCTCCCTTACCTCTAGCTGCGTACCTACTCAAGCCTTCTGTCAACTCTTCTTCCATCAGACCCTCCCTTTCTGGACCCACTAGTTTCTATGTTGGCAGCTCATGCTGGTATGTGCTGTAGAGTGCCCCACCTCTAGGCTCTCTCCCCCCTGCACACGCATCAGACCTGTGGATAATACACACTGCAGAGACCCCGCCGTATACATCTCTAGGCTTCCCCAGTGCACTCAGCACAATGCCTTTGGAGACACAGGCACTCGACAAATGTTTGTGTAATGACAGGTAAATAGAGGTCCGCCAGGCAGCAGCCACTTCTGAAGCAGGAGTGGCAACCGAGACGGGAAAAGATCGCTGTTGCAATTTGCAAATGCTCTTCTGCTGAAAATGAACAAGAAGATTAAGCTATAAATACTCTTCCTGGGTAATTAAACAGAACAAAAGGTAATAACCGTTAGCATAAATGCAATCACATTTTAATAGGTTCTGAAAATTAAACAGGCTTTCTGGTGATAGATCTTAAAACATTTCCATTACCCATATGAGAGAGCATCAATTTCTGAAGACTCACAAATGGCCCAGACCTTTGTATTACATTGAAGTTATTACCATGGAGCCTGAAAATTATATCTTCGGTATTAAGGAACAAAACGCAGCACTCTTAAATATTAGATGTTGTTGGGTCTGGCATTTGATTTTACCTCTCTTACTAAACTAGTAAGTTACCTTGTTACTGCTTTATGAATCCTAGCAGAAGACACAAGACTCTTGGGCCAGATGTGAAGGACATTATTACTCACAGCACAGCAAGTGGAATGATTTGCCTTGGTTCCCTTGCCCTCAAAGAGGCTGAACAGCCTAGAAGGGTGCTGCGCATGGGGTGAGTTGCGTTACAGGAGAGTAACACTGAACTTGGGACCCAGAGGGCGGCATTAGCCGTATTTCAAGATTGTTCACCACAGACACAACTCAGAGAAATGGCTTGGGTAAAAGCAGTCAGGGCCTTGCATTCTTGACAGACCCAGAAAGAACCTGCAGGGTGCTGAGGGCCATGGTGGATTCCTCTCCTAAGGCAGTTTAGCTAAGAATTGAGATTAAAAGTAACAAGGATATCATTCTTAGCTTTCTGAATTTAGAATGTAGACTATTAGGATTGGCTGATGGATGTCCTCTGTGCAAAAGGAAACTTGGAGATCAGAAAAATTAATACTTCTTAGTAATACACAGAAATACATAGTGTGAGGAAAGGAAAATGTAAGTTATAACTTGATGTTTTTCCTCAATGGGGATATTTTTCAACGCATTGTAATGAGGCAAATGAAATTCTCTTACTTTAGCATAAGACTTGGGACCTTTGAAAAATCTCTTCCATGCTATGTATGATTAGCCTTAAAAGCCCATGGCTATTAGATTGCAGAAGAATCTGACATGATGTCAATCGTTATCACTAACATTTATTCATTGAACTCTTTACTACGTGGTGCACATTATATTAGTGATGCACATTCAAAAGAGATAGAATAATCTCTTTCCTCAAAAGACATACAATTGAGTTTGGTCAGCATTATTAGTTACAGGTCCCATCATCTAGTCTAGTACCTTTGCACATTAAAGGAATACATTAAAGCACACTTGTAGCTCACAGAACCTCCGAGAGGGCTTGAAAACCAGGCAGGGATGCTGCATCTCCAGAAAATGAGCAATGAGGAGCATCCTAGCCAGCGGAAATCACTCTGCAAGGTGCTCTGGCAGAACAGCGCTGCAGCCCTGGCCCATGGCTTGGCACCCGTCGTGCTCGGGGCCAGACCTGGACCCCCTGCCATGGCGGCCCCAGAAGCCTCTCTCCACGGCAGCTGCTTCCTCCGTTCGCTCACTTCTGCTTCTAAGTTATGCGTTGTGCTGCCTGATTGTGGAAGCTAGCTCTCATATTGAACCTGGCAACAAAGGACTCAGGGAAACTGAAATTTAGCGTTATAGTCTACGTGATACAGAGAGACAGGCCAGGAGGGCGGCTGGCGTAGGCGAGCCAGTCTTCAGCCTCTGCCATCAGTAGGGAGGACATACAGGTAGCACTAACGGCAGGCAGTTACTAGATGGTCGCGAAAGGACTGCAGCAGCGAATGCCGATGCTCAGCCAGTGTGTGCGGACCAGCATTGTCCAATGGAAACATGTCATAAGCCACAAATGAGAGTTTACGTTCTCTAGTAACCACATAAAAAAGTAATACGAAAAGGTGAAATTAACTTTATTAGTATAATTTATTTAACCCAGTATATTCAGAATATTATTACTTTTAACATGAAATCAATATGAAATTAATAAAGTATTTTACTGTTTTAAATATTAAGTTCAAAATCTGTTGTGCATGTTCCCTTATGGCACCTCTCAGTTTGTACTGGCACATTTCAGATGCCCCACAGGGCTGCGGACGGCGCAGTTATAAAGAGTGCTGGGGAGCTCAGAGAGCTTCGGGGTGGAGCAGAGCTTCTTGGAAAGTGGGACTCAAATGGTCTGAAATAATGTGAGAACTTACAGAAGTTTGAGAATGGAAAATAATATGGCAAGTGTCAAGGCTGGATATTTCCAGAGGTCCCCAAAGGCTTCACCGGACTAGTTACCCTTGCTGGATTTGTCATGGTTGAAGTCGGACCCTCAGATACCTGATCATATGAGCATAATGAGCTCTTCTTATCATAGAGGCAAATGCCTAGTAGCCAACCTCAGGACACTGATACATGAAGTCAAAAGACCATTTTTTAAAATTAAGGTTTTTATTTTGAGATAATTGTAGATTGACATGTAGTTGTAAAAAGTAATACAGGGAGATCCATGTATCCTTTGCCCGGTTTCACCCAATGGTGACATCTTGCAAAACTATATGATAATGTCACAACAAGGATATTGACACTTACACAGTCAAGACACCCAATAGTTTCCAAGAACACAACAGTTTCATCACACAGGGTCTCTTGTGTTGCCCTTTTACAGCCACACTCATTTCCCTCTTACTTCTAATTGCCCCCTTTTTTTTAAATGCTTGTCAATCACTAATTGGTTTCCATTTCTATAATTTTGTTATTTCAAATATGTTATAGAAATGGATCATACAGTTTGTAACCTTTTCAGATTGGCCTAGTATAATTCTCTGGAGATAATTCAGGTTGTAACTTCTATCAGTACATTTTTCCTTTTTCTTGCTGACTGGCATTTACATTGCATAGATTATGAAATCAAAATGGAGTCACTAGTGTTTAAAGAAATCTGACAGAGCCAGAAAGGGCTACGAAGAGAGAGTTATCCTGTTGATATGCCTGGTATTATACCAAAAACTACCACAAAAGACTGTGCACAAACCACATCCTTGTGTAAAGGCCATTGTAACTTTACAAAAATACTTGGACAAGGACATCTGCCCAGAAACTGCCTGTCCAGCCTCTAGCTGGCATCACCCTGTCAACGACCTTTGTAGCCACAGACAGTCATTTCAGAACAATTATATAATCCTCCTCATTTTTTCTTTAAAATCCTCTGTCTTCCTTCCTGCCTGAATGCATACATGGTTTACTACAGCACACACATTCCCATGGCAACGCTCTATTCCCAAGTAGACATCATTTGCTTTTAGAGAGCCTTTCTCTGTTATTCAGGTTGACACAAATGGTGTTCAGAAGCGAGACCTAGAGTAGGATCACTCTTGAATGGAGTCGGCGATTCTTGGGGCTAGCATGCAGGACTCGCCTGCACCCTTCCAGCTGTCTGCTTCTGCACCTCACCTTTTCTGCCCCTGTGAGTCTCTTCTGAGCCAAGGCCCCCTCTTTCTGGTAGAAGCTCTTGACTTTATTCAGGATCTGATTTGGATAAGCCCCCTTAATAAAGGACCACACATCCCTCCTGGGATGCATGAAGACGTCTTGTCTTTCCTGGTGAGTCCTTTCTAACATAACGACTAGCAACCTCTGGGTGGAGGGCTCCATTTCTGCAGAATTCACATTCTGCCTGGGAGGCATGTATTTTCCGGGTGTGCGCCTAGCTTTATATTTTCATTGATCTGCAAGCCTGGATTGAAATTTTTGTGAATATTCTTATTTTAGTTTCTTTTGATTTGGTTTGACTCTTTCCCCTTGCTTTTTTCTGAAAATCTGAAAGCAAAAAAAACCATTCTAAATGGTGGGCTGCAGGCTCGCTGATTAAAAGCCACTGGGCTGGTGCACCATCTAAAACACTTGTCCAAACCCCTGACATTCTCTGACAGGATTTATAGGATTTTCTTTGCTCTTGAGAGATTAACAAGAAACGGACCGGGATTCTCCGACATGAAGGCATGCCGGGTTTTCTGGGCCTCCAGCCGGCTACACAGTATGGCCCATTCCTGCGCACATTTTTAGACTGATGGGCAAAATTACACCAAGGAAAATTTAGAGCTCAAGTGGTCATTATTGAAACTCTGTAAAAAATCCTGCAATTACAGAGTTAACATGGAAAGCCTTCTAGTTCTCTGTCTACATCTCTCTTTCTTTCCTGCTTATTTTGAATCTGCTGACTTTTCTACTGGTGTTGCTTACGGCATTCCAGCCAAGATTTAAAAAAAAAAGTCTTAAAGGGCTTCCAAATTAATGGATTTACAAATTACAACCACTCCATGGTAACAAACAACCTGAACACCTTTATGAAATGTAAATTTGGATTTGTATAACAATTGTTTACAGTGATGGAAGACAATTGAAAAATTAATCATTGAAAAGAAAAATAACTAAATAAATGTTTACAAAAGTTTATTTCTCAGATAAAACAAGTCAAAATCTTGAGCTCAGAGCAATAATATAAGGTATTTCTGTCTCATATAAAAATATTGCTTTATCTGTCATGGAAGGGCCAAAAAAAAAAAAAATGCTAAGATACTTCTCATCCACATTTGCTAATCAAGCAAATGTGATCAGCAAACAAAAGATAGATTTGCTACTAGTTCAAGACTACGTGGAGATTTTGCTTTTCTTATACAACTCAGTCCTAGCTAAAATGTTAACATGGAAAATTTAATCACAAACTCATTGAAACTGATAAAAGGGGAAAAAAGGATGAAAGAAGCTTTTAAAAAATTAAACTGCCATAGAAATTGCTCTACCCAAGGTTTTGGATCACAGCCTTCATTATACTGCCCACTGGGGCAAGTAAAGTTTAGCCATGTGAGCAGGTACCAGTTGTGTCGGAAATGTAATTTGAATCCAACTGTCTTTCATAAACTAGTGAGTTTGTATCACTATCTTATGGCTAAAATTGAAAAATGAAAGCTATAAGATCTTTGTATATATATGTGTTTAGGTGTATTTATACTTACGTACATGTATTATGTTGTATGTTGTGTCTACATGGTAAAATCTCATGTAATCAGTCAGAAATGCCTTAAGAAATTTTATTCAGATTGAGTTAGATAAATGACTGCTCATATAAAATACAAAATATATAGTAATTAACCCAAATGCCATTTAGTTCATATGATTAAGTGAATCTTTAATAAATAAGTTGGTTTTATAATTATTGATAACAATAGAAATGTCTTCAGAATTGTCAGCATATATTTTTGCCTGGGTTTATTGGGTAGATAATTTCTATTTGTCTCTGCTTGATGTTTTTTGCTACTAGTTCAAAACTAGATTTTAGTCAGAGTTTGGCACAAAGCTTACAAAACTATAAACCTGGCCCGGAACAGAACGATACTTGTTTGTGTAATACTAAACATTAATTTAATATTGCTGGTTAAGTGAAAAAAATGTTTCTTCTAAGAGTTATTGGCAAAATGCCCATATATTTAACTTTAAAGTTCTTACTTAGATGAACACCTGATAGTCACTGGCTATATAAACATGGTTAACAGGGAAAAAACTTGAAATGATTACTAGCTTTGTTTAATATCTAAGTTTTCACAAATAATCTAGCTAAAGCATTAAAAATAAATTAGGTAAATATAAATGGGTTAATAAATAAACTTTTTATGTAATTTGAAATCTTAAAGTTATGCTATGTTAAGTAATAAATACTCATTAAATGTCTGGATCATTTCTAAATAAGATAAAAACTCAAACACATTGCTGAGCATAAATATTAAATATAAGTTTGTCCTTGATTTTCTAAATTTTATAAAAAGGTTAAATATATTTGGATCTATCAATACAAATAAAAATGTATTATGGGGAAATATGTCTCTAAAAATTATGAAATGGTTCTCATCTATAAAATACTGATATGTGACAGTTTAAAATTGCTTGCTAAAAATTAAGGTTACTAAGAGTTAAAAATTCCAATTAGTATATATATAATTCTGCATATAAAGTGTGCCAAAAAAAGTAAAATGTGTTTTTGATGAGAAAAATTATAAGAAGGGCATAAATTGTGTTCTTTGTTTAGAGATACAGAATCATTTTGTCTAATTTGGAGGTTATTTAAAGGTTGTTTTAAAATATGGATTTAGGAGGGAAATAGAAACAAGATATAAAGGAGCTAGTAAGGGAGAGACAGATGTGAAGAAAGCTATGGGTACGAAGATGTACTTGTGGCAAGAAAGGTTAAAAAGAAAAGAGAATAATTTTGTATGAGAAAGAATCTTAGGTGATATATTTTTGTCCTAAAATAAAATGACTGGCTATTTAAGAAAGAGAAGTACACACCATTATGTCACAATTGCCTGCAGTATTCAGGAAAGTAGCATGTTATACAAGTTTGAAGCCTAAGAGCAACAGGCTGTCTGTAGCAGATAGCCTAGGTGTGTAGTAGACTGTACCATCTAGGTTTGCACAACGATGAAATTGCTGAACGACGCATTTCTCAAAAGGTAGCCCTGTTGTTAAGCAACACGTGACTGTATATGTAATCATCTAAAGTTTGCTTGTTTGGTGTTGTATAGTGACATTGTTAATATACTGCCCGTGAGCCTCTGAAACATATTCTCATGGTACATAACATTTTTATTTTATTTCTTTGTTCATAGGGCATCATTCCATAATATGAGAGTATGTTAACAGGTTTCTCTTATTTTATAAATATAATTAGTGATTCATACATGTTTCTTTCTAAGTTTTTATTACTTAAGTATTTTTCATTAGGAAGTGGAAACAGGTAGGAATTGAATATTGCACCTCCTCAGTGTGCTGTGGTCAGGAAAGTCTGAAGACCACTGTTCTGCAAAGAAATTGTAACTAGAGACCAGCCCTTCATAAAACTGTGAATTTAAAAATAAGTGGCATGGCAAAAAATAAAAATAAATAAAGCCCTTATTCTGAAATAAAATGATAAGATATAAGACATGTGAATGTTCCTTTTGGAGGCTTTCCAGATGCGGTCTTATAAAAATGAAACGGTTTTGTAGCTTCTTGTATCTCTCTGATGAAAATGCAAGATGCTGGAGGCAGGTGCTGGAGAATCTGGGTTACTAGGTGAACATTTGTAGGGCAACATTTTTGACAGCTGCTCCCAGGATTGCTTAGAAGAGAGAGTAGCTTGACAATATCCATCCTTCTATTTATCACAGGCCAAGGTTAATCAATCACAGTGATTTTTTTTTTAAAGAAGTATAAGACTAAGCAAATAGTCCGAGACTGTTGTAAATGGTTTGAGTAAGTTGTGATAATGTTTTTGAAGGTCGAATTTATGAAAAGAATTTTGTGTGTAATCAAGTTGGCTATAATTAAAAAGAAATTATTTATGTCTTTCTAAAAATATGAGCTTTGATATTAAAAATCCACTAATATAAAACTAAAAAATCTGGTCCCCTATATTAGAACAATAAGGTTTTCTTAAAGTATTGATTTGTTCTTAATAAAATTGTAAGAGGTTTTGATTTTTAATTATGAAATCTGTGTCTTTAACAGCCTTCTTTTGAACTGTGGTTTCTATTTCTGCCACATATCTTCTTGAGATCCATTTTATTTCCCTAGTTTCAGGTTAAGAATGATGTATTTTTACTTCTGAATGGTAATTTCATTTCTTGAGGTAAATTTTTCCTTTTGAATTTTCTCAGATGAATATCTCAGAAGTTCAATTCTTTTTTTTCTTTGAGACAGAGTCTCACTCTGTTGCCTGGGGTAGAGTGCTGTGGCGTCAGCCTAGCTCACAGCAACCTCCATCTCCTGGGCTCAGTCGATCCTCCTGCCTCAGCCTCCCCAGTAGCTGAGACTACAGGCATGCGCCACCATGACCGGCTATTTTCTATGTATATTTTTAGTTGTTCAGCTAATTTCTTTTTATTTCTAGTAGAGATGGGGTCTCGCTCTTGCTCAAGCTGGTCTCAAACTCCTGACCTCAAACGATCCTCCCGCCTTGGCCTCCCAGAGTGCTGGGATTACAGGCGTGAGCCACCACACCTGGCGTCAGAGGTTCGACTCTTGCTGTATCTCACAGCAAGTGATCTGTAGTTCATGCATCATTGCCTTCAGCTCTTCTTCCTCCCATTAGAAGGATATGTCTTTTTGCTTGGCTAGGATGAAACTCTTTCCTTCCACCTTTTCATGAACTCCTGTAACTTTTTTTTCCTGGTTCTAACTCTGCTGTTATAGCCTGATGCTGAAATATTTATCTTAATGGCCTAGCAAATCAATGTTTTCCTTTAGTATAACTTCATTCTGTACTCTGGGATTTTCTTGATGTGTCAGAATTATAACCAGGAAACTAAGTAACCATGATGTTACTAAGAGCCATGCATTTCCCTGCTCAAGGTACTAGTTATCTTGTCTACATTCTTCTATAATATGGTGTGCACTCATAATCTTGGACACACATACTTCCTGTGTCTGATTAAATTCAAGTACTCTTTTCATTATATTTGACTTCTGGGTTATCTACACAGGCTTCCCATAAGGGAGAAACAATCACATTGCAGGAGTTTTTATTTTATCTTTTTGATATTTGGCCTAAAAAAGCATAGAATTTATATTTTATCAAGATAATTTCCTATGTTATCTTTATTAGGATTTTGATGACTTAGGAAGACTGAACTTTAAATAGGTTAAGGTATTTACATTGATGAAACTTTCTGTATTGCTTTTCAAGTCTTTTGATTATCATTTTGGTTAAATGAATGACTACTATTTTACAGTGACCTGTGCTTCTGGGTTTTTTTTGTTTGTTTTGTTTTTGAGACAGGATCTTGCTCTGTAGCTGAGACTAGAGTGCAGTGGCATCATCACAGCTCACCGCAACCTCAAAGTCCTGCAGTCAAGTGATCCTCCTGCCTCAGCCTCCAAAAGTGCTAGAATTACAGGTGTGAGCCACTGTGCCTGGCCTGTGATTCTGTTTTAAGTGTTTCGAACCTTTTGACATCTTTGGCAGGCTTCCCCAGGATCAAAGTTCTAAACTATGACTTTTTCACCAAGATTAACTTTGAAATTTTACATTTGGGCCTCTGGAGAGCCTCAAAGAATGCATCTCTCGTCTTTTAGAGATAGTAAATGATTAGGCTTATTTGGTAAAGTGTATGGGAAGCATCGTCAAATGATAAGCAATCCCAGATCTTTCAGTTACATTTATTGGTTTGATATTGATATAAATGTTTCAAAAATTATATAAACTCATAAAAATCTGATACATTATTAGTCATAATTATAAATGTGTTAAATTTTTTAAAGTTATGTTTTTATGATATGTTATTGATGTGAATATCCTAACATACACTGGGGAAAAGAATACTTATTCAATAAATGGTGCTGGGAAAACTGGATAGCCACATGTGGAAGACTGAATCAGGATCCACACCTTTCACCTCTCACAAAAATCAACTCACGCTGGGTAACAGATTTAAACCTAAGGAGTGAAACTATTAGAATTCTAGAGGAAGATGTTGGAAACACTCTTTTAGACATTGGCCTAGGCAAATAATTTATGAAGAAGACCCCAAAGGCAATCACAGCAACAATGAAAATAAATAAATGGGACCTTATCAAATAAAAGGCTTCTGCACAGCCAAGGAAATTGTCACAAGAGCAAACAGACAACCTACAGAATGGGAGAAAAATTTTGCATGCTACAAATCTGATAAAGGGCTGATAACTAGAATCTACTTAAAACTCGGGAAAATCAGCAAGAAAAAATCAAACAACCTTATCAAAAAGTGGGCAAAGGACATGAACAGAAACTTTTCAAAAGAAGACAGAACAATGGCCCAAAAACGTATGAAAAAATGCTCAACATCTCTAATCATCAGGGAAATGCAAATCAAAACCACAATGAGATATCACTTATCTCCAGTGAGACTGGCCTTTATCAAAAAGTCCCAAAACAATAAATGTTGGCATGGATGCGGAGAGATAGGAACACTCATACACTGCTGGT
Source organism: Indri indri (assembly GCA_004363605.1). Classification (NCBI taxonomy): domain Eukaryota; kingdom Metazoa; phylum Chordata; class Mammalia; order Primates; family Indriidae; genus Indri; species Indri indri. The sequence continues at coordinate 220,510 of RJWJ010000441.1, read as the reverse complement.
GGGACTGCAAAGTAGTGCAACCTCTGTGGAAAGCAATATGGAGATACCTTAAAGAGATACAAGTAGAATTACCATTTGATCCAGCAATCCCATTACTGGGCATCTACCCAAAAGAACAAAAGTCACTCTATGAAAAAGACACCTGTACCCGAATGTTTATAGCAGCACAATTCACAATTGCAAAGATGTGGAAACAACCCAAGTGTTCATCAATACATGAATGGATTAATAAAATGTGGTATATGTATACCATGGAGTACTATTCAGCTTTAAGAAACAATGTTGATATAGCACCTCTTGTATACTCCTGGATAGAGCTGGAACGCATTCTACTAAGTGAAGTATCCCAAGAATGGAAAAACAAGCACCACATGTACTCACCATCAAATTGGTAGTAACTGAACAACACATAAGTGTACATATAAGAATAACATCTATTGGATGTCAGGTAGGGAGGGAGGGGGAAAGGGGAGCGGCGAGGGGGAGGAGGGGACGGATATATGCATACACAAAGAGTGCAATGTGCACCATCCGAGAGATGGACACATTTGAAACTGGGACTTGGGGGGAAGGGAGGGCAAGGGCAACATACGTAACCTAAACATCTGTACCCCTATAATAACAAACAATAAAAAAAATAAATAAATAAAAAGAAAAAAAAAGATTATATGAAATTTATGAAAGTCTGATGTCCCTGAGGCAATGCTGTCAGTCATGACTCTGGTATCTTAAAACGCTGCATGTAATGAAAATAACTGAATTTCCTTGTCAATGGCGAACTGTCATCAAACTTTTAATAATGGCTATTCTCAGTTTTTGTCATCCACAGTTATTGTTTTGAATTCCTCCTTAAAAGCATTTGCAAACAGCTATAGTCCAAAATTGCTTTTTATGGAAAAGATTCCAATAAGTACTTTTGAACACAGATTTCTGATAATTTTATGATCAATGGACTAAATAAAAACTTCCAGAACTGTAATTAAAAAAAACTAATAAAGCAAAACAAAAATTAGTTACATGAAATTAAGTAATTGATGAAGACAATGTTTTTAGGACTTTTATTTAAAACATTGTTAGTTCTTTACTTAAATTTTCTTATCCACATTAAGAAAATTTCTCTTCTCTTAAGGGATCTATGGTTCACAACAATTTGGTAGAGTATACTTGTATGAAAGAAGGAAGCATTTGCTTTTTCTATTTAATTCCTCCAAAGTTTGGAAACTATTTATGAGTATTTTTTATTTTTTATGGTAATATGATTATTTATACAAGTTTAATAAAAATCTGTTTTCTCTTTATAGCAGGATAGAATTGGGATCATTGACTATATTATCAAGACTTTGATGAAAATATCATATTTGAGAATGAATATAACATGCCTGGATTCAAGGGTTCCCAGTCTTACAGTAAGTGAGTAAAAATTACCACTTCCTGGTAGGCCCAGGAAACTTAAGACTGTAAGTAAAATTTAAATTCTGACTTGGCTTGGCTTCCTAGCATCAAGAAGTTTTAAATCTGAGGTTCCTATGTGACCAATGTAGAGAAAAAAATTTATGTTTCTAAAGAATAACTATAATACACTAGTATTGGATTATTGCCCTTGCATTGTTTTCAAGTTCTTGTAATCTATCTATAGACTGGACTAGATCCTGAATTCTCCTAATTCCCTCCAATATTTGGCTACAATTCTCCAACTAAACAGAAAAGCTGTGCTATTCCTAAAAGCTCATAAGCTGGACTAGGGCCAAACTGGCTAGCTTTGAGTCTTATAAACTCTGTGGCCTTGGCCGCGTCATTTAGCTTCTCTGTTTCCTCATGTGTAAAATAAATGTATTAATAATAACCAAAGTACATGCTTCATAGGGTTGCTTTGGAAATAAAATAGTTAAAACATGTCAAGCACTCAGGGAAGTCTCTGGCCTGTGCCAAAAAATAAATGTTAACTCTCATTAGTGCTTACTGAATTTCCTGCAAGAAACGATTGTTTATTAAATACGTGAATAGACTCACGTGAGGGTCAAATCTTGTCACACTTCAGTATCTTCAGGATGCCTTTGCTTGTGTCTTCTCTGATTCATTTATGTCGATTTGACAGCTGAGTACCCAGGAAGCTGTCTAACTTCCCTCCCTGCCAAGCCGAGCTCCAGCACAGACAGCAACACCTGGAGACCTGCAGCGCCAGGGAGTTCCAGGGGAGGGCCCTGCAGGGAGGCGGGGGCGCGGCTGGGACAGGTGTGAAATAGGAAAGGCCAGATTATCACAAGTCTTAAATTTCAGGTTAAGAAATTTGGGTTTCCGTTCTTTAACAATTAGAAAATATTGGGTCAATTGGTCTAGAGCAGAAATTCTTAATCTTTTTTGTATGTCATTATGCCCTTTGGCATAATCTAGAAGTTCACAGACCCCTTCTCAGAATAATATTTTAAATGTATAAAATGAAATACATAGAATTACAAAGGAAATAAATTATAATGAAATCAGGTTTCAAATACCAAAAAATATGTGATAAAATAATATATGTGCTTCTATATTACTTATAACAGTAAGTAAGATCTACCAATTACTATAATTTTAATTCAGTACTAAATTTCACTATTAAAATTTCAATGTGCTGAGATGTATAGACAATATTTTGAGATGTTAACGACAGTTAATGTGATAAAAAATGTTAGTGATTTCTGTCAGTGGCAAAGCCACAGGTACCAAGAAATCTGCTGTGATTTATTTGTTGCCGACATTCATAATGGAACGAAATGCTAAGTTGCAGTTACAGGTTAGTGAAAATGAAGTTTTCTTTTTTTCTTCCCCATCTAAGTTTGTGACTGTGGATGCTATCCATGGCGTTCTTGCAGTTTGCCGTCCTCAGGTTGAAAACGCTGTTCTGCGGGGATCTGGCCTGATGTGCCACGGCTCACTGAGCATTAGGAGCGACCGATCCAGCCCAGACTCGTGTCAGCCACACAGACGTCCCCGCAGCTACCTCGCTGCCCATAGTGGAAGAAATTGGAAACCTTAGAAAGTAAAGAGAGCAATAAAAAAAGAAAATAATTTCAAATCCTCTCTTCTAGCTATTTTGAAATATACAACAAAGTATTGTTAACTCTAAAAAAGAAGAGATAGCATCTCTGATTTGGACGTAAGCTGACTATAAGGCATAGCTGACAAATAAATGTGAGGTTCTCCATGTAACATTCTTGATCATTTTACTAGTCATTCATTTCCTTCATTTTTTAGACACATCAAAGCAGCTCTAAAACATACATTCTATTTATGCTAGAACTAAAGTACACTCGTCAATAATTCTCTGTTAACTCTATGCCTGGCACTGAGGAGGAAAGAGAAAAGGTATATTCTGAAACACAGATTGAGCAAGTAAATTATTGAGCGATTCACCGTGAGTTGACATCCCTAGGTGTTGCCTGGACACCAGGATTCTAAATTGATGGTGACCATCTATCTCCTGGTGACTCAGAAAACTTAAATAAAAACAGAATCAAGCAAATTTAGCCAATTTGAAGTTCCACCTTCTCCTAAAATATTGGTTACTTGTTTATTTAAGACATCAATTCTCTGGCTCGACTTTTCCCTTTCATGGAGCCAACTCCCAGTTGAACCAACAATAGCTAAACATACAGAACGAAAGAAAGGTGGCAAAGTTATTCAGAAGCCAGGGGAAGTAACACTGTCTCATAGAGTGGTCCATACATATACATATTGCTATTTATTTAAGTGTACAGTTTTCATGATCAACACCAATATTGCCGAAGGGCTTTTCTTTAGGGCATATTCCATGTATATATTCAAAAGTGAGAGAAAGTTTTAGCTGTGGAGCATTGCTTTCTAAATATTCAGTTGGATTCCCAATGCTAACAATGTTTATTGGACATTTAGTAAACCCCAGACACTGTTCTAAATATTTTACACATAACTGAATTATTTGATCACCTCAATAACATTAATATTATTATTTTATTTTACAAAGAAGAAATTTGAAGGAACAAATAGCTCAGTAACTTGCGCCACACAGCTGGTAAGGGGTGGAACTGGGGCTTAAACCCAGACTCCAGAGTGTGTATATCCGAATAACCACAGAGCCACTGTGCTTGCTTGCCTTCTTAGGTAGAATTTAAATGTGACACACAAACTAGTTCCTGTTGTTTTCTATAATACAATAATTTGTGAAGCTGGAAACAGAATTCAGACAAAAGTGGAATACAGAAGCTGATAAAATTAAATTTTTTTCTTGGAAAATTCACTTCTAAACGGAATTAGGATAGGAGCTATAAATTATGGATACAGAAATTCAAAAATTGATACATGTGAAAACTACAAGTTTTGGACACTTTGTATTGTTTTATTCTTAGCTAAAACATTTACTACCATAAAGTCACAACCAATATGTCAGAAGATAATGAAGAACATGAATTAACCAAAACCTATAGGTCTTGGTTTATCAGAGGATCCTGATAAAATATTTGAATTTGTATCAAACTGAGAATTTTATTAGGCAGCAAATGATCAGCATTTGAAAACTTTAACTTTCTTTTTTGTTTGTTCTTTTTTTAAATTTTTTTGGAAAACTTCTGGAGTGGAGAGTTGAGTAATAATACTCAGTTTATGAAGCATTATTGTCATCCATTTGTGCAAGGCCTCTTTGATGCTATTTCATGAATTTCTTCCTTTTATGCTGACACTATCATGCTCCTTAACCCTTTCTGTGAGCACAGACTGTCATGTGTTCAGTGTCCTTGGGCTTGTACGTATCATGAAAGGTAAACATTGCTGTTTTATGTATGGGTTTTTGAGTTGTATATAAAATATGGTGCTTGTCTTAATCCATTTGTGCTGCTATAAGAAAACACCACAGACTGGGTAATTTATAAAGAACGCAGGTTTATTTCTGACGGCACTGGAGGCTGGGAAGTCCAAGATCAAGGCTTGGCATCAGCTTGCCTGGTGAGGGCTCCTCTCTGTTCCCAAGATGGTGCCTCGTTGCTTCATCCTCATGGGGCAGCAGGTAGAAGGGCAAGAGGCCAACGTTGTGTGAAGCCTCTTTTATGAAGGCTTAATCCCATTCACCAGAGCACCACCGTCATGGCTTAATCACCTTCTAATACTATCACACTGGGGGTTAAGTTTCAACACACGAATTCTGAAAGACACATAAACATTCAAATCATAGCAATATGGCAGATTTCTGTCACCTGTTTTCCACACAATACTACTCTTAAGATCTATCACTGCTGCCAAATGAACGTGTAGTTTATTGTTTCTGACTGTAGCATTTAACCATAACATGCTTAGATGTATCTGTATCATGAGTGTACACATATGCATAATTAGGTTGCCTGCATCTCCTTGTTCCCCCACACGATGCTGCAACAGACATCCTTAAACAGTTCTCTATCAGCTAGTTCTCCTGGCTATGGAATCAGGAGTGGGCTGTGCTACACACAGTTAAGTCCACTAAGCACTGCCAAATTGCTATTCAGGACGGCTGTCCCTATTTACACTTCTGTCATCGGTCCCTGTGGGTTCCATTTTTTCACATTATTGTCAACACTTGGTTTTAGCTGTATTTCTAATTTTTGCCAATCTGCTAGGTAAAATCACATTGTTGTTTTAGTTTCTCTTTCTATGATTAGCAGCATGGTTGAGGCTATCCAGGTTTCCCCTTCTGTAACTTATCTTTTATCCTTCGTGGATATTTTTATTGCGTTCTTAAGTATTTTTCGCTTTGATTTACAGAAAGATATTTTATTTATGTATTTATTGGTTTTTTACTTTTTAAAATGGCTATTTATTAAAATTTATGGTCTTCTGCTAGTGTAATTCCTGTGAATGTGTTTTACTGCTTCCATTAACATATACTTCTGAAATACAGTTATTTTTCAACTGATTTCATTCCTAATATCCCCAAATTAATTATAGACATAATATTATTCCCCTGATTGTCACCGTTTTCCAAGAGATACTGGTTTTTTGGATGATGCAAGTTTTAAAATTTTTAATTAGAAAATCGCAAATGAATAAACATCATTTGCAATCTCATCCATCACTAAAACTTTTTCTAGATGTACAGTATATAGTTAGTAAAAAAGAAATGTATAGTTTAAACTCATTTTTAAAAATAAGTGTATGTATACAAATATCAAGAGGAAAATATTATTTTTTTATATAACAGCATTACTGAGATAAAATTTACAAACCATACAATTCAGACATTTAACGTGTATAATTAAATGATTTACAGTTTATTCACAGAACTGTACAACCATTCCTCAATCAGTTTTAGAACATTTATACCACCCCCCAAAAGGAGCCCTTTAGTAGTCATACCCTATTTTGGACAATTACAAATTCACTTTCTTGTCTCTACAGATTTGCCCATTCTGTAAATGTCATAAGTGAAATAATACAAGATGTGGTCTTTTGCAACTGATTTCTGTCACTTAGCAAGATTTTTTAAAGGTTTATCCATGTTTTAGCATGTATCAGTGGTCCATTTTTTTTATTGCTGAATAATATTTTATTGCACGACTGTACTTATATATTATATGTATTAATATATAATGCATATATTATACACTGTATGGCTAACATTTATTTTATCAGTTGATGGACATTTGTGCTTTTCCTACTTGGCTATCAAAAGTAATACTACTATGAACACTGGTGTACAAGTTTTTGTGTGGATATATGTAAGCATTTTTCTTGGGGACATAGCTAGGAGTGTTTAACCTTTTGAAGAACTGCCAGACTGTTTTCCAAAGCACCTGCACTATTTACATCCCCACCAGCAGTGTGTGAGTATTCCAATTGCTCTGTATGCTTGATAGTACTTCTTATTATCTATCTTTTTAATCATAGCCATCATAGTGGGTATGAAGTGGTACCTCACTATGGTTTTGATTTGTATTACTCTGATGGCTCATGATGTTGAGCTTTTTTTTTTTTTTTTGAGACAGAGTCTCACCCTACTGCCCTGAGTAGAGTGCTGTGGCGTCAGCCTAGCTCACAGCAACCTCGGACTCCTGGGCTCAAGTGATCTTTCTGCCTCACCCTCCGAAGTAGTTGGGACTACAGGCACATGCCACCATGCCCGGCTAATTTTTTCTATGTATATTTTTAGTATTTTAAGTAGAGACAGGGTCTCGCTCTTGTTCAGGCTGGTCTCGAACTCCTGACCTTGAGTGATCCTCCCGCCTTGGCCTCCCAGAGTGCTAGGATTACAGGTGTGAGCCACTGCGCCTGGCCAATTTAAAATTTTAAAATATGAAATCACTTGCCAATCTACAACTATTCTATCATAATTGAATACACAGAAATGCATATATCATTGATCATTTCAACAAATTATACACTAAATACTAAACTGCTGTTTTAGCATTTATAAAATAAAGTATGTTTTTACCAGTGAGGTCATTAGAAATTTACATAGTTTTGTAAACATGGTTTGAATTAATTACTTGCAACCCTTTTTGGTAAAGAATATGGGAAGCAAAATGTTTGGGTGAAATGTTTTATGTGCACAAAGATTTTGTCATTAGAATTAGCCCCCTCACAAATGATTTCATTTCTTTTCAACATTAAAAAAATGATATAAAAGGAAGAGGAGTAGAGCACAGAATGACCAAGAAAATACTAGTTTAAATAACAATTTGCTATTAAAAATATAATTTTATGTTTTGCAACAATATTTAAAGACATTACTGCCTGATATTTTGTAAATTGTTTAGTATTCTTGAATTTCAGGGGGAAAGTAAAAACTTGCTCAAGTTCACAGAACTATTTAGTGTGTAAGCCAACACTAAAAACTGGATCTCTTAACCTTTGAATCCACTATTTTTGCCCAATGGATTTTATTATCAATAAGAATCCCACAACTCACTCTAAAACACGTTGTCTAAAGAGTTACTTCTTTAAAAACTGTAAATGCCCCGCTTTGGCTTAATTATTGCTCACAGCCTAATGGATACACTCAAATGCAAGGCTGCACAAAGGCCCCTCCTCTTCTGGCCTTCCTCTACTCGTCCAGCCACCCACTGATGTTCCTCTTCTCTAGCCACAACGCAGTCTTTCCAGTTCCCTGCACATCCATGCGTTCCCTTGCCTTGACACATTTGTTCCCTGTGCAAGTAATGCCTTTTCTCCCCACTTTGGAGGGCCCTGTCCTTTGAGGTTCAGTTTAACCAGCAGCTCCGAGAAGCCTTTTCCAGCCCCTCAGTCACAAGCTTGTGAGCTCTCCCAGGCTCTAGCGGTGAATGAATGAATGAATAAACAAGTGCCAACACTGTGCCCCCTTTTTATCCTATCCATTCAACCATGTGTGTGTGTGTGAATGATTTGTACATAATCATCTTTGTAAGAAACAAAATCAACAAGTTAGCTGTGCCCTGTCACTGTGCACCAGGAAGTGACTTTACTGAGAAGTTCAACAATCTTATTTAATGTGCACAACTCTCTAATGAGGTTGGCACTCTTATTGTGCCCATTTTAAGGTTAGGGAACTGAGGCTTAGAAATGTTAAGTGACTTGTCCAAGGTCAAGTCTAGTGAGATCTCAGCGCTGGGACTGGCCCTCAAGCCTGACCATTACACGGCTTCTACTTTCACCTCATTCTCTGACAGCCATGCAACTGCTTTCTTTCTACCCTGGCTAAAGATTTGTATTAGGCAGGGACTAATTGAAAGGAGCAAAGCAGCTGTTTTTGAGATCAGAAAGTAGATGATAGATCATAAAAGTCAATTATAGGAAAGAGGCAACAACTCATTAAGTTCTTCTGCATTTCAATCTGTCACTTCCTAATGTATATAGTTTGCTATCTTGATAATCACAAGTCATTTCTACAAGTGACATTGGAGGTGGAGTTAGGCATCCCTTCAAAGTCAGTCCCCATTTGTGGTGTCTTTACGTGACGTCACGGGCCTGTGCCGGAGTGTGACAAAACACTCTGAGCTTCAAATGATGTTCTGCTTGGCTTTAGCCAAAGGGGTGGAAAGAAAAACGACACAATTATAACCAGAGGGGCCCTTCCCTCCCCTGCTCCCGGGCTGCTGCCTCCTGCTGTTGAATCCCTGGCAGAACAAACTGACTGCCAATTGCTTGTCTTAAGGTTGCTGGGAGATGATGAAAGAACAGAAATGAGTAGAAATGAAATCTGAGTTCTTTATGTACCCCCATATGAATATATGATTTCCCGCCCTCCTCCCACACACCCTGTTTTCTGGACTTACCAGTGTGAAGCTTGGAGAGATTTCTGGATGCTTTGTTTGACGTCTAATACAGGCTGAATTGTGTCCACCTCCCAGCCCCCGCAATTTGCATGCTGAAGTCCTAACCCCGGTACCTCAGAATGAGACTGTCATTGGAGACAGGGTCTTTAAAGAGGTAATTAAGGTTAAATGAAGTCGTATGGATGGGCCCTAATCCTACATGACTGGTGTCCTTATAAGCAGAGGAGACTGGGACACAGACAGACACAGAGGGAAGACCATGCGAGGACACAGGGAGAAGGCAGCCGTCTGCCAACCGAGGACAGAGGCCTCAGAAGAAACAACCCCGTGACACCTTGATCTTGGACTTCCAGCCTCCGGAACTGTGAGAAAATAAATTTCTATTATTTAAGCCACTCAGTCTGTGGTACTTTTTTATGGCAGCCCTAGCAAACTAATACCATGTATAAAAGCTAAAACATTTTCTAGACACAGAGCGAACTGTGGAGAGATTTCCAGATGCTTTTTTGATGTATAAAAGCTGAACTATTTTGAATGGCTAAGTTGGGATATCATTCTCCATTGAAAACAATTCTTCTAACCACCTAGGCAAGAAATCCTATGCCTTACAGAATAATGACAGCCACGTTCTGTCCTGGGACAGTCAGGACACAACTTGTGAAAGGCATTACCTCTGGGCACTACACTTAAGAGAGAGGTAGACAAAGAGGTATCTAGACTGTAAAAGGGGTAAAGTCTATGTTTATTAGTTGAAGGAATTGGGATATTGGTCTGGAAAGGAAATGGCAGGTGAGGTGGGAACCAGCCCTTTCCCAGTATTTAAGCATTTAGGGCATTCGCTACTGCCAATGCAAAAGGTTGAATGAGCAATGATAGAGAAGGATTTTAGTTTAATATAAGAAAAATGTGCCAAAGTCAGACATTTCCAAAGACACAACACACTGACAGGGAAGTAATGAGCTCTTCTTTGTCACAGGAGGTGACCACTGAGGGGTGTTGCAGAAAAGATGTATCCATCAGAAGAGAAAAGCCATTTTGATGGAAAAAGTATTTCAATACGAGCAATTCAACATCAAGAACGAGTTACAGCCTGCTGGGAAGGTGGTGGAGGAGCAAAGCGGGACGGTAAGGTTACTCGAAGGTTAGAAACTCAGGGCTACCACTTGCAGGGACCAGTGCCCGACGGCTGCGACGTCGCTGCCCGAGGCTGCACCTTCCCCGCCAGTGCCCCATTGACAGGCCTCCCAGGAGCCAGCTGGCAAAAGAGGCTGCGACAGTGGTGTGTGCACTGCGGGCTCCAGGCCCTCTGAGAAGAGAAGGGACTAGAAGGCGAAGGACAGGGAGAGCTGCGCCGCTGCTCCAGCTCTGGGTCGGCCTGGGCAGGGCTTGGGCTCAGTGGAATTTCTGGTATTTGTCACTGGGAGTCTTTGAATCTGTGAACTAGATTTAATATTTTTGCCCCTGACTGGTCATATCTAAGCTTAGTGGTTCCTTTCCTTACATCTCGGAGAGAGAAGGGGAAGCGCCTGCACAAGGCGCACTTAGTGAGAAGGTCAGGAGGTCACGGTCACCCCTCCTGCACCATCCTGCAGAGGCTGCTTCTTCCCAGGCTCTGCCTGTTTCCTGGAGCCGTAGCAGCCCACTCAAGAGGAGGTAGGAACGGATGTAATACCATAGACCCCTCGGCTTGTCCTTCTCAATTCAATTATTTACCTGTTTATCGTTTATTTATTCATTTGGGGATCAAAAGTGCAGACCCTGGAGGAATTGCATGTTTATGTTCTGGCACTTACCAGCTTTGTGACCTTGGGCAAATTGAGTGCCCAGGTTTCCTATCTGTAAAATGGGTATAACAATGGTATCTACTTCGTAAAGTTTGGCTGAGGATTATATGAGATAATAAGTGTAAAGGCCAATAGATGCTGCCAATCATTACTATCATGACTGGTGGCAGAAGAAGAGACACCAGACTTGTCAATCAGCTATGACAAGGCAGTCTGGACCACAGAGAATCATCCAGGGGGACTGTGGTGTCAGGGAAGACTTCCCAGAAGCACGGATGCTGGAGGGGTTTCCAAGGGTGGTGGGTGTTAGTGGACCAAGGGGCTGGGCAGGCACACTCTCACTGCCACCCCTCTAGGTCTGTGGCAGACCGTGGGAGCAAAGCGCCCCTCCCTTTTCTTGGTGTCCCTGCCAGGTGTGTTGAGGCAGAAATAAAGGAGGAGGAAAGGGGCAAGTACCTCATCTGTAACTGGAGGCCCATTCCTAGTGGTTGTCCGTCCTTCTCTGGGGAGTCTTACCTGACCACAGATGTTCTGTGGTCCAAATGTCCTTCTTGTAACTTGTACTTCTGAGTTCTTCCGGGACACGGCAGGAGCCTCCATTTGCATATTTCTTTCATCTGCATCTACCTTCTCTGCTTTTTCCAACTCCCTTCCTCCACTCCTTCAGTAAATTCAAAGCTTCTTGGTATTCTGTTCCTCCTTAGCAGATGCTCTTTGGGTGGCAGAAGGTAGCTCCCACCTGGGTGTTTTCTACAGTGTGTGCTGGGACTCTCTGCCATCCAGCTGGCGGGTGCTGCAGCTGCCTCCAGTCGTCCTATTTCATTAATAAACCAGGGAATGGGAGCAGAGTTTTCCATTCTAATGAGCACCGCCAAACTTTATAAGCAATGCTCTTGGAGTCCTCCTCAAGCACTCTCTCCTCTCACCACTAGTGCAAAGGCTTAGCACGCTGAGCATCCATCCCTGGTCTCTCCGTGGGCAGTGGTGGGCGATTACGGGAAGGCAGGTCTGATCTTCCATTAGCTCAGCCTGGAGAGGGGATCTGGCCACAGTGTCTGCTTTCCAGTTTACAACGTAAGGTCATAGTGCCTCTCTCCTTCCTGTATGTGGGCCCCAGCCCAGCAAAAGTCCTAGTCAACATCTTGTTACGCTTTTGCCCACCCACCGCACTTTACATCCCTACATGACCTATGGTTTGTTGCCAGCTTCCTTGACTTGGATTATGAAGAGCAAAAGGACTGTCACTGTGTAAATCCTTTGGGCTGTCCATTGAGACTGAGGGTTTACAGGTGGTAGGTACCACAGTGGGCAGGGTACACAGGTGGTACCACAGTGGGCAAAGTATACGGGTGGTACCACCGTGGGCAAGGTATACAAATGGTACCACCGTGGCATTGTCTAGCAGTGGGGAGAGTGGGCTTCCTTGCTAGTGCTGCGGAGGAAATGCTTGTACTGCCACCTCCTTCCCTGAGCACCCTTACTTGACCCCTTTCTGACTCCATTTTTTCTTCTCTGTCTTTCTGGCTTTCCCGCCCTAAATATGGGAGTTACACACTCATTTAGTCTTTGTGTCTTTGTCTTTTCTCTTGACAATATTTACACTTGTGATCCTCATTTAGGCCTGTATCTTCAACATCATCATTATCTGGATAGATTCTAAATATTCATACTTTCTTTTGAAATTAAATTCTGTCCTGAGCTCCATTTCTCCATAGGACTTAGCTCCTGAGGATTTCCCTCTGTGTATCCTGCTCAGATCTTGACCTCAGGATACAAAGTCAAATTTATAAAACTGTTGTTGTGAATACCCAGCCATGAAACCATGCTCCAAATAGCTCCTCTTCTGAAATATAAATGTTGGAGTTTATTGAAGAGCCCATAATTTCATACCTTAAAATGTTTGTTCAAGCTCTTCTTTGAAAGGCTTATAGGGTTTTGTTTGTTTTCTGTTTTTTTGGTTTTTTGTTGTTATTGTTCTGCTTTTCTCTTGAGAACAAAGTTGAATTCTGACTCCTTCAAGAAATTCTAGATCCCTCCAATAGAAACAAATCTGTTCATTCCCTGTCTTCTCTTGTTGGTAGCTCTCTTAGACTATGTATCATACTATTTACCCTACTAGGTTCTTAACTGCCAGGGAGCAGGTAACAATTAGTATCTTCAGTAAGCTTAACAGAAAATTTTCTATACTTTTTCTCAAATTTAAGTTTGATAATTAATCATATTTTATAGAAATATAAACAGACTACGCTGGATATTCATCATTTCTCTGTCCAGATCTATCTCCATCTATCTCTACTTAAATACTTGGTGGTCAGTGCAGGTTATTTCTTGGAAATTGACAATAATACACCTTCAAATTTACACATATAATTCAACTGAATGTTAGCCAAAATAAGTTATTCAATGACACAAGCGTTTTTGAATGAATAACTAAATAGGAATAGATAAAAACACCTCGAAGTCCTTTTACTACCCAGATATTGTAACTGTTTGGCTTGACGCTTGTAACTGACATGAGTAAGCAGCAGTTAGTTTCTTACTTCCTAGAATTACCAGACTTAGTAGCTTTGAGAGCACACTAGTGATAGTGTGTAGTATTAGATTAATCACACATCTATAAACCAGTTGAACATTTTTATATAGACTTAAAATTTAACTAAATTGGCAAGGGAAGGTACCAGAATACCTGAGGTTGGGTAATTTATAGAGAAAAGAGGTTCATTTGGCTCTTGATTCTGGAAGCTGGAAGCTTCACAATTGGGCAGCCGTGTCTGGTGAGAGCCTCAGCACTGCTTCCACTCATGGCAGAAAGCAGAAGGGAGCAGGCGTGTTCAGAGAGGTCACATGGCAAGAGAGGAAGCACGAGAGAGAAACTGAGGAAGGCAGACACCTCTTAACAACCTGTTCTTGTGGGAACTAATTCATTCCCCAGAGAGAGAGAGAACTCACCCCAGAGGGAGGGCACTAATTTATTCATGAAGGATCCTGCCCCCATGACCCAAACACTTCCTAATAGGTCCCGCCTCCCAACACTGCCCAATCTGGGGATCTAACGTCAACATGAGTTTTGGTGGGGACAAACCACGTCCAAACCATAGCAACAGGCTGTATCGTGCTGTGGTGACAAATGATCTCCACATTTCAGTGGCCTAACTGAGCTTTATTTATTGCTCATCCAAAGTCCACTTAGGCCCAGCATGCTTGCCAGGGCCACTGTGCCCAGGCAATGACTCAGTGATCCAGGCTGCTTCAATCTTGTGGCCTCTAAACACCAAAATGAGCCTCCTGCGTGATCCTCCGCAGTAGTGGGTGTTGCTACGGCCTCACTTTCAGCGCGGTTCATTAGCCAGAACTGGCCACAGGGTCCCACCTCTCTGTAAGGAGGCTAGAAAATGTGGTCTTCGCGGTGACTAAGGGAAGTAGCTCACCCGCTGGAGTAAGGTGAGCATTAGTAATGTCTACCTCAGTCTGCAATTCTGGACAGTAAAGATTTAGTTCGCTCTTCTTTCCCTGCGGATGCAGAATACACTCCCTTTCTTCCCCGGAGAGACAGCCCGGGAGTCCGTGGTTGCAGGGCAGCAGACTCAGGGGCCAGGACTGCTGGGCGATGTGTACTAGTCTCCGCGTTCAGGCCAGGCGAGGCTGCCTTGGCCTGGACACCTATAAATTAAAGAGACAACTTGTCACCTTCCAGCACACACCTGGTGTACAATGGTTGAGGAAGAATGGGACAGCCACAATAAATGTTCAAGAAGGAGAAGAATGGAAAGTAAAGGGCAATTATTGGTTCTTGGCACAACTGTGATTCCACTGAGAAGACATCGTGCTGGCCCACACCTCTCTCGGTTACCCGGACTCTGCTTGCAGGGGCTTTCTCGGGACCACTGTCCTTCCTGGGCCAGGCTCTGCTTTCGGAGACGCTCCTTCTCCGTTATCCTTTTTGATAAACTCTGAAGTGACGGTGGATGTATGCTTTCCTGGGGAATCATGAAGCTTTTTAAAAATGTTGCATTTTAATAATCACAGTAACGATAATAGCAGTTGCCATGTATTTAACATATTCTTTCTGCATGACATTAAACAAAATGCCAGTTCTCCCTATCCCCCACCAAAATGATCTAACTCACCACTCAGTACATGAGAAAACTGCTGGGGCTGGCATTTGAATTTTAAATTACATTTTTAAAGTTGAGATAATTGTAAAATCACTTGCTGTTGTAAAAAATAATGCAAAGAAATTCCATGTATTCTCTACGAAGTTTCCCCCAGTGATAAAATCTTGAAAAACTATAGTACGATGTTGACATCGGTACGGCCACGACACAGAACATTTCCCTCCCACGGGGCTCCTTTATACCCACACCCACTTCCCTTCTGCCCAAACTGCCTCCTTAACTCCTGGCAACCAGTGATCTGTTCTCCATTTCTATAATTTTATCATTTCAAAACCATTATGTCATAGAATCATACAGTATATAACTTTCTGGGATTGGCCTTTTTCGTTCAGCATAGTTCTCTGGCGATGAATCCACGATATTGCATGCATCAGTCATTCGTTCCTCTGGTGTGAGCAGCGCTCCACGGCACGGATCCCCTGCGGTTTTGTCCTAACCCACGGAAGGACATCTGGTTGCTTCCAGCTTTTGACTAGTATAAGTAAAGCTGCTATAAGCATCCATGTACAGGTTTTTATGTGATTATAAGTTTCATTTCTCTGGGATAAACACCCAAGAATGAAATTGCTGGGTTGTGTAGTTGTTGCCTGTTTCACTTTAAGAAGAGTAGCTACACCATTTTACATTCCCACCAGAAAAGCATGAACGATTCAGTTTCTCTGTATCTTTGCCAGCATTTGGTTTACAGTGATTTTTTTATATTATCATTCTAATAGGTATGTAGTTGCGTGTCATCGTGGTGCTAATTTACATTTCCCTAATGGCTGATGATGGTGAGCATGGGTGCTTATGTGTCATCTGTGTATTTTTTTTTTTTTTTGACAAATTGTCTCATGTTTTTTGCCCATTTTAAAATTGGATCATTTGCTTTTTTACTGCTGAATTTGAGAGTTCTTTATTATTCTAGATGCTAGTTTCTTTGTTGGATATGTACTTGCAAATAATTTCTTTCTGTACCTTATATTTTCATTATCTTGAAGGGTCTTTCAGAAATCAGAAGTTTTTAATTTTGATGAAGTCCAATTTATTCATTTTTCCTTTTATGGATCTTACTTTTAGGGTCAAGTATAAGAACCCTTTTCAAGACCTTGATCTGGTAGATTTTCTTCTATGTTTTTTCTAAAAGTTACATAGTTTTCCATTTTGCATGTAAGTCTATGGTCCATTTTGAGTTAAATTTTCTGTGTAAAAGTGAGATTTAGGTTGAAGTTTGTTGTTGTTTGTTTGTTTTTTGCCAATGATGTCTAATTGCTTTAGTACCATCTGTAGAAAAGGCTACCGTTTTCCATTGAATTGCTTTTTCACTTTTGTCTAAAATCAGTTGGGCTTATTTGTGTGGGTCCGTTTCTGGGTTCTCTGTTCCGTTCATTGATTTACAGCTCTAGTGCTGCCAATACTACACATTCTTGATTGCTGTAGCTACGTAATGTCTTAAAATTGGGTTAATCTGATTTCTCTCAGTTTATACTTCTTTTCCAATAATGTTCTAGTGATATTAGTTTTTTGTATTTCCATATAAATTTTATAATGGTCTTGTTTATATCTATTCATACAAAAATTTTTGCTGTGATTTTGATAGGAATCGCATCAAACCTACATATCAATTTGGGGAGAATTGATATTTTTATTATGTTATTTCTTTCAATCCATGAATATGTTTATACCTATTTATTAGATCTTTGGTTTCTTTCACCACAGTTCTGTACATATTTTGTTAGATTCACACAAAAGCATTTCTTCTTTTTAAAAATAATTGTAAATGGAATAAATTTAGGTGTCCATGTGTTCATTGCTAGTATATAGAAAAACAATTAACTTTTGTATGTTTATCTTGTATCATGAGACCTTTCAAAACCCACTTACTCTTGGAATTTTTTGTAGATGACTTGGGATATTAGACAGTTATGACATCATCCTATAGGGGCAGTATTATTTCTTACTTTTTGATATATATGTCTTTTACTTCCTTTTCTTGTCTTGTTGCACTTATTAGAACTTCCAGCACTATGTTGAATAAGACATTGGAAGTCAACATCCTTGCGTTGTTCTTGATCTTAGAGTGAAAGCATTCAGAGTCTCACAATTAAGTATGATACTAGCTGTAAGTTTTTGTAGGTGTTTCTGATCACTGAGGATGCTCCTCTCTATTATTATATTTCTGAGAGTTTTAATTATTATGGGTGTTGAATTTTGTCAAATGCCATTTCTGCCTCAATTGATAGAATCACAGCACTTTTCTTCTTTAGCCTGATAGTATAGTAAATTACATTGATTTTTCAATATTAAGCCATCCCTGGTCATGGTGTATAATTAATTTACATATGCTAAGTTCTGTTTGCTAGCATTTGTTTAGAATTTTTGTGTCTGTATTCTTAAGGGATCTTGGTCTACTGTTTTCTTTTTGTCATACTGTCTTTATCTGCTTTTTTCTCAGGGCAATAATAGCTTCAAAGCTTCACCGAGACAGGATGCCTTCTCTTGTATTATTCTTTCCATTTGAGGTCTTCTTGGTTCTTGGTGTGACGAGTAACTTTCTACCGAAAGCTGGACATTTTTGTGTTATGTTGTGAGTCTCGATCTTACTTAAACTTTCTGTTTTAGCTGGTATTTTTTTTTTTTTTTCAACACTGCTTTGGCAAGAGAAATGGGTACATCCCCTCTTCACTGCCAGGTGCAGGCAGCAGTGGAGGTTTCCGCACTTGGCCTTCACTGACGCCCCGGGCGGGAGGGGCGCCTCCTTACTCTAGCCGCGGTGCGGGTTCCAGCTGCCCATGTGGTCTCCACTGACGCCGGAGGGGAGCGTCACCTCATCACTGCGGGGGCGGCGGGGGGAGTTTCTCCTGTCAGGTTCCAATTAGCCCAGTTGTGCTAACTCAACCCGCTGGCCGGGAGGTTTCATGATGACTCTGTGGCCAGTGAAATGCTCACGAATTCTCGGTTTACTTCTAGACTTTCTGGAGCAGGTGAGGGTGAGGCCACAGCATTTTCTGTGGTGTTTTGCTGGAGCACAGCAGTTATCGTTTACACATTTTCTGTCTTTATAGTTGCTCCTTTTCTGGTTTTTGTTTTTTTGGCGATGGGGGAGGGGTGCTGCTTTTTGCTTGGTCTGCACTTGTTTTCCGCTGCCTTTGGCTTCAAATCCGGGCTGTGTGAGGCAAAGAGAAGACCCATTCCACTCCCCACTGTGCTCAAGTCCCGAGGTCCCGGCTGTTCTGCTTTCTGTCTGCATTTTTCAGTTTTCTCATGTTTGTTTTACAAGGAATGTACAGGGTTTTCCGTTGTACTTCGTGAGGAAAATAGGGAAATGCACGTCTACTCCGTCTACCCAGATTTGGAGTCTCCTCCCTCCCAAGCGGTTCTGAACTTGCTTCCTGCCCGGAGTAGGTGAGACTCCTGCCGGGTCAGCTCAAGACGAGGCTGCGCTCAGAGCCCGGCGGACGCGAGGAAGGACGTTGCCGGCCACCGGCAGTGCTGCCCCGGCGCCTTCAGCCGGAGCTTTCCAGAAGGCCTGCGTGAGGACGGCCCATGCCCAGGGCCAGGTCCTTCCGCGCTAGCCCGCATGCGCGGCTATTCCGCACCTCCCACAGGCCCTTGCTCTGGCTGCTGAAAACTCAGAGGAGGCGTGAGTCCGGCTTGAGGGTTACCGGCACCCGGCTGACACCTGCTCTTCTCTGTGGAGTCCTGCTTCCTTCTCGTCCCTTCCACAGGTGCGGTCCCCGCAGCACTCGCTCCAGAACATTCTGCCCACTGATCTCCCTCTCAGCGTCTGCCTCCCAAGGAACCCGACTCCCAACACTCGGCAGTGCAACTCTTTTTGAACCCTAGAAGACTCTTAGTCTATTGGATTCCAGTCAGTTCTATTCGTTAGTGACCACACCCGGAGTTCTCCAAGAGACCTGCTGCTGAGCTTTGCTCGGTCTCGTTGCTTCGTTGTGTCCCACCCCCACACCGCTCCTTCCCAGCTCCAGGTGCTGTCTGTCTTGCGTGGATCTGGCTTCCGCGGGAGAGCAAGACTTTGACGCTTTTCCCCTCTGAACCATTCCACACAGTTTGAAGAACTCAGTGGATTCCATACCCTTAGCTTGCTCTTTGCACAGAGGCACCTTAATCCATTGTGAGGTTTAACAATAGGTAGGAAGTGTCATAACTTTAATTTTGTCCTTTCCCCAAGCCTAAATTGTAGTGGGGTTTCGAAGCTCAATTTTTTTTCTCAATTTTATCTTCTGCTCTTTTAGCTTTTTAAGAATCCAAATTTCTCAAATCTCTCTCTTCCCCTACATTTCCACTTGCAAACTAATTATTTCTTTCTGAGCTTCTCTCTTTCTTTCTTTCGGTTTTTTTGTTTTTTGTTTTGGTCATATGTAGTCAATTTTTTTCTCATTTTTTTGTCATATGTAGTCAAAAGCTATATATACCACTAAAATTCTGTTTTCCAACCTTGTTCCCTAGAATTATATGTTCACTAGGTACCCGATCTGTCTCTAAAGTATCTCAACGTGCTGCATAACACAGTTCCTGCTTTCTGACTACTAAGCCATTGCCGTGCACATTGGGGATACTTGTCACAGCAGCATCAGCTCTTGATACCAGTATTTTTATCAGTCGAGATAAAGTTGGTTATGCTTTGCTATAGTGCCCTGAAATCTTGGTGGCTTAACATGGCAAATATTTGTTTCTCACATACATACGATCTGCTTCGGGTTTCTGGGTGACTCTAAGGCAATGCAGTGGGTTGGCTTCCAAGATGTGTTGGTATTGTGGTATCTCACTCCGCTGTGAAGATTCTTCCATGAAAGCCACAGCAGGGGACAGAGAGCACAGATAATTATGCTCTAGTTCCTTAGTGCTACAACTCGAACGGACGTAGACAACTTTATTTTTTTAATGGATCATAGGACAGAACTATCACTCGCCCATGTAAGTGTGAGAGGACTAGGAAATTTTATTTTCCCTGTGTCCAGGAAGGGAAAGAGCAGTGGACATGGCGAGCGCCCAGCAGAGCAGTAAGTAGTGACTGTAGTAACTTCTACCAAGGTACAACAGGCAGAGCATTCTGCTCAACTCCATGAACTGAAATTTTTCCTTTTCAGCAACTGGCATCATTTGATCCAAAATTTAAAATTAGTTATAGATAGCAAAAGAGTTCGTTTGAAACATCTTTGAGTCATGGACCATGCTGAATCACTGCAGGTTGATTATCATGTCACATGAAAGTTTATAGTACCTTTAGGTAACAGTTGCATTCTATATGGGGATCCTAATATCTGAGTCTTTGGGTGTTCTAAAAGGGCTGTTCATGGGTACAAATCTGAGTAATTATTTTATTACTACCATTTTTCTTTTTTTTTTTTTTTTTTACTATTCTATTCATAGTAGGAAGGTTTAGGAGAATGTTTACAGTTTGGTAATCTTTCTAACCTGTATACACTTGAGTGTAGAAATTGGTGGTGTGATAATTTGGAAATCATGTTTATAGTATTGGAGTGCAATATTTTTTCTGGCAGCATTTAAGAATATATGGTTATATTTTATTTAAGTTGGTGTAAAAGTATTCCACAGGCTTATTACCATTGGAAGGAATATAAAAGGCATTTGGTCCGTGTTCACATACGTTTGCGTTCCCACGGTACACACGAGCTGAACACAGGCTCACGTAGTTGGCACCGCTGAGAAACTGTCGAAGGAAATGAAATTGACCACAGAGTATGTGCACACTAGATAATCTTCTAACCATTAAGAAGGTGATGACTCTGATGACCACTAAAAGAATGTTGTGTGATTTTGAGTGACTTAACCAGTAATGGGAATGGGTTGCCACTTTTATCTACATTTCTCACTATTATTCTCTTATTTATAATCTACCTATCTCCACAATATTTGAGATGGGCTATAATGGGCAACCGAAGTATGGTGGGCTTCCACTGCTGGCCACAGAGAGAGTATCTGGCAGTCATCCCACCATCACTGTCTATAGAACTGGACACCTGCTTTCAGGTTTTGGACAAAGTCAGTACAAGACTGATCCCTGAGGGAAGGGAAATGCATGAGGGAAGGCTTCTCCTTCTCCCTGTTTCCTCTGCCGGGGTCAATGTCACCTTAGTACAGAAGGCAAGTGGAGGCCAAGCAGAACACGGCGGCAGGCAGCTAGGGGGCAGAGACAAGTTCCAGGTGCTGGAGTGGGGAGCAGGCCCAGCAGGGCCACGGAGGAGGGAGCCACACAGGGGCCTCGAGTCTGTGCTGTCTCTAACATGTTCTCTTCAAAAGTCACCGGCAAAATTCGATTTGAGTCTTCCTTATTGGAGGCCTTATTTTCCTTCTCTGAGGCCTCAAATTGACAAGACTTTATTTCTAAGTTTTAGGTTTACTATCTCTCCACCTGCTGAGTAACACTTTAATTATGTTATTAGTTATATCCCTGAAATCCTCCATCAGATGCTAGGTGTTCGTTTGGTTTCCAAGGATAAGGTCACCTTTTCCTGGGCATTATCCTCACTGGACACATTTTTATTATTGTAAGTTGCACACTTTTAGAAGCTGCCACTAACATATGCTAAAATACTTTTGATAAAAGTAAGAAATAAGTGTTCTTTTAAAAATTTTTATTTGTAAAATGACATTTAAAAAGTCATTTCTCTATTCTTCCATTATATGTTGATGTTTATCAGAACTTATCCAGTTATTTTTTCTCTTCTTTCTTTGTTCTACAAAGAAATGTTCTTATTTTTCAAGTTGCCACTGTTATCATTTCATGTTTATTTATTTTTTCTGTTAGCATTATATTAATTTATTTCCAAACAACATTGAAAATTGAGCCACCTTGCCCTCTTACCTGATTAAAAGAATCATTTTCTGAGTTTATAAAAATGCAGATTCCTGGGATCCCTGCAGGTCCAATGAAACAGATTCTTCATGGAAGAGCCTAGGAATATATTTCAAATAAGCCTCACAAGCATATCTTGCTATTAGTTGAGCATGGGACCTGCATCTAAATCAAAGCTGGTTTTGTGTACTTATTGGCTAAACATCTGCAAAGATTCCTTTATCTTCCTGAAGGAGCACAGGGAAATTCACCCCAAAATATGGCTCCCTGGTTTAGTGAGTATTTTGAATTAAAGACCCTTAGAGATCAAAAGATGCTAGAAGAGACTTTTCCCTCTCCTAAAGCACAGGCTGAAGTTCCCTTATTTGCCTAAAGTCTGGGCCTACCAAAGAAGGAAGCAATTACCTCTGGTCCCTTTCCTGGGTTTTCATTAACTGAACCCATATCACAAGAAGAAGCCTAAAACCTGTCAGCAAACCTGGGCAGACTTCTGTTCTCAGCCATCATCCTCTCTGGGAGCCAAACAGACTTTCCCCCCGACCACTTACGTTCTTCAAACCTGTTGGTTTCCCCTAAAATCATTTACTATCCCCCTAAAATCACCCTCATTTCCCCATATTCCTTTCCCCTAAGAATTAGGCTATATAAGTCTCTGTATCCCACTGGGATATTGGGAAATCACTCTGTGATTCTCCCCATGAGCATGGCTGTAATAAATCTGTATGCCTTTTCTCTTATTAACCTGCCTTTCTGGGAGTTGATTTTTCGGCGAACTTTACTGGGTGAAGGGCAAGCTTTCCTTTGCCCTTCATTTCCCAGCCCTGATTAAACTTGGTGTATGGACGCGAGAGCCTCAGTATCATTTTATTATAACAGCATATCTATCTATCAGATTTATTGGAGATTGGAACATATCAGGAACATCCATATCTAGCTTTATTTGGCTTATTACGTGAAAGACTGCCTGCTGGGGAACTAACCGTCTTTTACTAGAAAATCTGTATTATTTTCTTGTTTATGATATAACCTAATAGCATTTGACCATAATTTCCAACTTTGATATCTGCATGTAGAAGAGAAAGATCTGCTTTGGTTGATACCTTCATTCAAAAAGTACTCATTGAACAACAATAGCATTGTTCTAAGCCTTACAATTACAGCAGTGAACAAAAGAGATAGAAATACCTATCTTCAAAACGCTTACCATCAGCCAGGTGTGGCGGCTCATGCTGTAATCCCAGCTATTAATAATTGGGAGGCTGATGTGGGACGATTGCTTGAGGCCAGGAGTTAAATATAAACCCCAGCCTTGGAAACATAATGAGACACCTTCTCTAAAAAGAAAAAAAAAAATAAGCTTACAATCTAGTTTCTTAACTACTGACCTATGCAACTCAGAAAAGGATGAGACCATTTTGCATTGGAAGTGCATTCAGTTAGTTTGCCTTGGAATAATTTTATATTTTCTTAAGTGACAAGAGTAAGACCTGATAAATAATTGTGGTGAAAATAAATCAAGAGAAATTTGGCTTGCTTTTCATGAAATAACCTAAGTAGATTTATTTTCCTGAGAGTAAGGGTTGTTAAACACAAAATAGGTGCTAAAGAAATAAAGATAAAGACTCCACTCACAGATGCATTCAGACATTTTGATAATATTTCAAGAGAAATCCAGAAATTCTTCCTCCTTTAATAGAGTGTATGAAATCAAATATTTTTGTGAAAATTTTAAGACAGCAAATCTCACTTTAGCATAAATCAGTAGCTTTTTCATATATATCAGTTTGCCTTTCCTAATTTTTGATTCGCTTAACCTCATAAACACTGTAAGTTACATTTACTAAAAATTAAAATAAGAAATCTTAGATGTTGAAATTGTAGAAACTACTCTTCAAATTGATATAAGACCTAGGATAAAAGTTATATTTGCTTTTAAAAACGTGAATATTAGAACAGCTATTTCCCTTGTGAACTGCAAAGGTAAAAACCTCACAAACTTCTGCAGTAACCACATAGACGTGTGATCAAGTGGAGGAGATGAAGCAGCCTTGCTTGAAAACCTTTGCAGTTGCCTGATTAGGACCAATGATTATACCACAAAATTGAGATTGTTTCCTTAAAAAGAAATCTGTCTACATTAAAAGCCATCATTTCCAGAATTTCATAGCAAATATGTGATTTTTAGTGAATAGACATTAAACATATTATATTTAATATTTACAAGCATGTAATATATTAATGTTATAGAGACCTTGTATTGTAATGCAAGCATTTATACTACTTGGAAATGAGAGAAAGCATAAGTTTTAAAAAAAAGGAAAACTATGTGGTACTAATGAGATAAAAATGATAATCTGATAAGAGAAGAAAGAAGATAGACAATGAAAACATTTTTTCCTTCAAATATTTTTGGAATTTGGAACATGTGAACATTTTTGTAAGGGTTGGCTCTGTTAAATTTTAATATCATTAATTGAAGATTTAATAATAGAAGATGCAGGCATGGAACTCTTGGGTTTTATTCTGTCTTACATTTTTCTATACATATTCTAATTGATACACAATCCTAAGGAGAACCCCGATACTGAATGGGATAGCTTTCTAATAATTACTGAGGGATTTTGACCCAATTAAATTTGACATTGAGTACTTAACTCAAACAATGCACAGAGTTATAGGAAAACAGTCCTTAACTGGGAAGCATTTTACCAACAGGATTTCAGACCTCTCCACACCTGGGGCTTATTAGAAGACTATGTATATCAACTAAGTCATGCATGGTAGGAGTGGGGGATGGAAAAAGGAAAAAGATATCTTCAGATTTTACTTCATGACAAACCATTTCAAATGTTTTGTAATGCTATTTTTTTAAAGTATGAAGATTCCTTTAGGCATAGATTAATGTAATGCTTTAGGGACTAAAGTCCCTTTTTAAGCTCAGTTCATAACACCAAAAAATGCTGAACTGAGTGTGTTCTAAAATTTTTTAAAGAATATGTATTTTAGACTTCATTATCAATAATCACGTAACATGTGTATTTTGTCTAGTTGATAATTCTTTTCTATGATGCTATCTAATCATGTAATCATGATTCATAGGTAATTTATAAGTCTTTAATTATATGACAACTCATTTTTGTGAAAAAGAATTAACCAAATATATCTTCTTTTTTTACTTTTCAAGAAGGGCCTGAAGAACACTGAGTCCATGTGTAAATAATTAAAAATGTAAAAATAAATGGTATAAATTTTAAAAATTATGAAGGACACAAATATTGTTTATCTCATTGTAGTAGCCCATAATTTCTTAATCATGGCTATTACTTTATGATTGATCAATATATATATATACAAAATAATTATGACTTTTATAATTTAAAGAAGAAAAATATAATTGTTTAGGTAACGAGACTCTAGAACAACTTTTTATATATCTGTCTTTTGACTATCGGAGTACTAATAAATCATTATCATTGAGACATTGGAAAGAATAGAGACTATAACATGTCTGAAAGCTGTTTCGGCCTGTCTTCAAAACTAGTTTACAACATTAATTTTAAGAACAGGGTTTCAGTTATTTTCTTTTTTCCAATAAATACAGGAAAACTGGCTCAGAATCTACCTTTCTGTCTAGAATCCTTCTTGACTGTCATTAGTGCAGTCTATTTTTGGCCGAGCATGGATATTGGCAATGTTTAATGTATTATTTAGTAATGGATGCGTTACCCAGATACCCTTGAAATTCATTTGAGAATTGCATAAATTACCACTATAACAGTGGTCACTTAGTTAAGGATCAAATAATTATAATTCCTTTTTGGAATTGGTTTTTATCATCTATACTTCTTAGACCTCTCAAAAAAGAAGGATCTTCTTTTAAGAAACCCAAACTGAAAACTAAATATCTGAAAATATTTTGTGTAACAAGGTAAATAACCCCAAACAGGGACACCCCTGTGTAGGTACATTAGACACTCTCCAAAAACCCTTTCCCTGATATTTGCAAAACATACCTCCAGCCCGGGGGCCAACTGGGACATGGTATAATGGCCCTGCTGCTCCATGGCTCCAGCCAGCTGAATACTCCTGGATTCAAGCATATATGGGCCCCTCACAGATTTCTTTAGCCTGGAAATTAAGAAAACATAAAAAAGAATTATTTGATGTGCAGAATTTTAAAATCTCTCAGTGATCAAGTCTACCAATAGTCTGTTATATAGTTTTTGCCTTGCAAGGATGGGTTCCAGTCCCATTACTGTCAAAAAAATTCACTTATGTTTTCTCCTAGTTTCTTTGTGATTTTGGTGATTTACTTTGTAATCTATCTTTTTTTTACTTTCATAAAATATTTATTGAAGTTATAATGAGAAATAGTATGATTTAGACATTTCAGGTTTAAATCTTCTTGGTTATGTATGTAAATAAACTTAATTGGGTTTAGATTCTTGGATCACAACTGTTTTTCTTTAGTATTCTTTAGACTGCTATTCATTTTCTTCTTGAATGTAGCATTGATGAAAAGTGTGCAACCAACCTGATTATTGCATCTCTTTTATCTGCTTGAATACATATTTTTTTTGTTATATCTTTGAAATGACAATAAAGACGGGAAGTCAGGATAGGTCTAGATGTTGTCCTCTTTCCTTGATTTTGCTTTGTGCATACTGAGAACTTTTGATCTGGAAACTCAGACATTTTTGACTTTGTTAATTGCTTCTTTAATCTCTCTGGAATTCTGTGATAGATTGTGTGAGGTAAGGATCTACCCATTTTGAGGGAATTATTTGAGGAGTATCAAAACAACATGTGGTAAACACTATTCATGTCTACTAATGATAAAGTTGGGCATAAAAACTTATAAAAGTTTATATGCTTACTAATGACAAGTGTAAGCACATAAGTGTTGTCTATGATGAGTACAGGTCTTCTGCATGTGGTTATCCAGTTTTCCCAGCACCATTTGTTGAATAGGGCATCTTTCTCCAGTGTATATTTTTGTCTGCTTTGTCAAAAATCAATTGGTTGTAGCTATATGGTTTTATCTCTGGGTTGCCTATTGTTCCATTGGTCTATGCATCTACCTTTAAACTAGTATCATACTGTTTTGGTTACCAAAGCCTTGTAGTATAATCTGAAGTCAGGTAATGTGATGCCTTCTGATTTGTTCTTTTTGCTTAGAATTGCTTTGGCTATTTGAGATCTTTTTGGGTTCCATATGAAGGTTAGGATCATTTTTTCTATGAGATCCCTGGGAAATAATGTTGGAATTTTTATGGAAATTGCATTGATTCTGTAAATCACTTTGGGCAGTAGGGACATTTTAACAATGTTAATTCTTCTAATCCATGAGCATGGCATGGAATGTTTTTCCATTTGTTTATGTCATCTCTGACTTCTTTCATCATTGTTTTGTACTTCTGCTTGTAGAGATCTTTCACCTCCTTGGTTAAGTATATTCCTAAGTGTTTTATTTTCTTTGTAGCTACTGTAAATGATATTGAATTCTTGATTTAACTCTCAGCTAGACTGTTATTAATATATAAAAATGCTATTGATTCATGTACATTAATTTTATAACCTGAAACTTTGCTGAATTTATTTATCAATTCTGGGAGTTTTTTGGTGGAGTTTTTAGGGTTTTCTAGGTATAAGATCACATTTTCAGCAAATAGGGATAATTTGACCTCCTCTTTACCAATTTGAATGCCTTTTATTTCTTTCTCTTGCCTGAATGCTCTGGCTATGACTTCCAGTACTATATTGAATAGAAATGGTGACAGTGGGCATCTTTGTCTTATTCCAGTTCTTAGAGGGAATGCTTTCAGCTTTTCCCCATTCAGTATGATGCTCACTGTGGGTTTGTCATATATGGCTTTTATTATTTTGAGGTATATTCCTTCTATGCCTAGTGTGTTGAGTTTTTATCATGAAGGGATGCTGGATTTTATTGAAAGCTTCTTCTGCATCTATTGAGATGATCATATAGTCTTTGTTTTTAATTCTGTTTATTCACATTTATTGATTTGCATATGTTGAACCATCCTTGCATCCCTGGGATGGATTCCCCTTGATCATGGTGGATTACTTTTTTGATGTGCTATTGAATTTGGTTTGCTAGTATTTTGTTTAGGATTTTTGCATCTATGTTCATAAGGGATATTGGTCTATAGGTTTCTTTTTTGTGGTTATTGTTGTGTTTTTTCCCAGCTTTGGCATTAGGATGATACTGGCTTTGTAGTATGAGTTAGAGAGGATTCCCTCCTTCTTGATGTTGTGGAACAGTTTCAGTAGAATGGGTGCCAGTTATTCTTTGTAGATCTGGTAGAATTTGATTGTGAATTCATCTGGTCCAGGGCTTTTTTTTTTTTTTCTTTTTTTTTGTGGGAAGAATTTTTATTACTGTTTCAATTTCGTTACTTGTTACTGGTCTCTTCAGTATTTCTATTTCTTCCTGATTCAAGCCTGGGAGGTCATGTGTTTCCAAAAATTTATCCATTTCCTCTCAATTTTCCAGTTTATGTGTATAGTGTTTTTCACAGTAGTCACAGATGATATTTTGTATTTCTGTGGTATCAGTAGTAGTGTTTTCATCTTGATTGAGCTTGTTTGGGTCCTTTCTCTCCTCTGTCTGGTTAATCTAGCTAGAAGTCTATTGATTTTGTTTATCTTTTCGAAGAACCAACTTTTTATTGTGTCGATATTTAGTATTGCTTTTTGACCTCCATTGCATTTAGTTCTGCTCTGAACTTCATTATTTATTTTCTTCTGCTAGCTTTGGGTTTAGTTTGTTCTTTTTCTGGTGCCTTGAGGTGTAACATTAGGTTGTTAATTTGTGATCTTTCTGTCTTTTTGATGTTAGCATTTAAAACTATGAACTTCCCTGTTAACACTGCTATTGCTGTATCCCATAGATTTTGGATGCTTGTGTCATGATTGTCATTCAGTTAGAAAGATCTTGATTTCCATCTTAACTTTGTCATTGATGCAGGGATCATTCATCAGCAGGTTGTTTAATTTCCATAACCTCATGTGGATTTGATAGTTCCTCTTGGAGTTGATTTCTAGTTTTATTCCACTGTTATCTGAGATGATACATTTCATGTATCATCTCAATTTACATTGAGATTATTTCAATTTTTCTGAATTTGCTGAGACTTCTATTGTGAGTTAACATATTATGTGTCTTGGAAAATATCCCATGTACTGATCAGAAGAATGTATGTTCAGTAGTTTAGGGTTGGAATGTTCTGTAGATGTCTGTTAGGTCCATTTATTCTAGAGTCCTGTCTAAGCCCAGTGTTTGTTGGTCTTCTGCCTCTATGACCTGTCCAGTTCTGTCAGTGGAGTGTTGAAGTCACCAGCAATTATTATGTTGTTGTTTATTTCTTTGCTTAGACCTAGTGGTATTTGATTTATGAATCTGGTAGCTCCTATGTTAGGTGCATATATATTTAGGGTTGTTATATCTTCTTGCTGAATTGCTCCCTTTATCATTATATAATAACCATTTTTGTCTTTTCTTTTTTATCATTGTTGACATAAAGTCTATTTTATTTGATATGAGAATAGTTACCCCTGCTTGCTTTTGGTTTCCATTTCTGTGGAATATTTTTCCCATCCATTTACCTTGAGACTATGAGAATCTTGTAAGTTATTTGGGGTTCCTGGAGATAGCATATACTTGGGGAGTGGTTTTTCATCCATTCAGCCGTCCATATTTTTTAAATGATGCATTAAGACCATTTACATTCAATGTTAATGTTGATATGTGAAATACTGTTCTGTTCATCAAGTTGAATTATACCTAGTTGCGTTGTTTTCTTTTTTGCATTACTGTTTTATTAGTGTTGTGAACTTTAACTTTTGGGTGTTTTTATACTGGTGGGTAATGATTGCTCTGTTCCATGTATACAGTACTTTTAAACATTTCCTGTAGGGCAGGTCTAGTGGTGACAAATTCTCTTAGTGTTTGCTTCTCTGGGAAAGATTTTATTTCTCCTTCATTTATGAAACTTAGTTTTGCAGGAGACAAATTTCTTGGCTGGTAGTTACTCTGTTTAAGAAGACTAAAAATGGGACCCCAGTCCCTTCTGGCTTGAAAGGTCTCTGCTGAGAGGTCTGCTATTAGTCTGATGGGTTTTTCTTTTGTAAGTAACTTGTTCCTTTCATCTCACGGCTTGTAGGATTTTCTCCTTCACTTTGACTTTGATCAGGCTGATGACTTTATGTCTTGGTGATGTCCTATTTATTTTGACCCTTTCAGGTGTTTGATGACCATCTTGCATCTGGATATCTAAACCTCTAGTGATATCAGGTAAGTTTTCCTCTATTATTCTCTTATATAGGTTTTCCATGCTTATTTCTTTTTCTTCTTCTACCTCGGGGATACCTATAATTCTTATATTTGCTTTTGCATAATCTCATATTTCTCTCAGTGATTGTTCATTCTTCTTTGTTCTTTTTTCTACATTTTTTACTGACTGGGTAACTTCAAAATTGTTGTCTTTAAGCTCTGAAATTCTTTCTGCTATTTTGTCTAGTCTTTTGTTAAAGCTTTTTGCTGTATTTTGAAATACCCTATTTCATTTCTTTAAGTTCTGTTATCTCTTTTCTAATGTTATATATCTCTTTAGTAAATTTTTTGTTCATGTCCTGAATTATTGTTTTGGTTTCTTTCAGATAGTTTTCTACCATCTCCTCAAATCCATTCATCTTACGTGCCATTCGTAATCTGAATTCCATATCTGTTATTTAAACAATTTCCTTTTGGTTGGAGTTCTTTGCTGGAGAGTTATTGTCATCCTTTGGGGGTGCTGAGACATCTGTTTTTTCATGTTGCCAGAGTTTTTATGCTGGTTCCTATTCATCTAGTCCCTCTTCTCTCAACTGAAAACAGAGAGCAGATATGGTGCACCTGTTCTCCTCTGCTGGGACCTTTGTTGCTCAGTGAAGATAGGGATGGGCGAAGATAGGAAGATAGGGATGGATGGTGTGATTGGGTCCTCCCGTAGGAGCTTGGCCAGGCAGGAGAAGAGTGGATGCACTGTGAGCCTTTAGAACTTCTTCTCTGCTGCATCTCTTCTGCTCCCCTGTGGTTGTCACTATGGCATGGCTGGCCCTTGGTCCCAGGTGCTCATGTGAGGTGGGGTTGGCCGGGAGGACAGGGCATGTGTGTGGGTTGGAGGAGATCCACATGGGTGCAGTCATGGACAACAGAGGTGCCAGGTGTGTGAGAAGGGTGAGGTGCACCCAAAATGTGGTGCAAGGCGTAGCCGGCCTTTGGAATGGGGGGAGGCCCACTGTGCATGGTGTAGAGCAGGGCCCCAATGTGGAGCATAGGGCTGAGCAGGACCCTGGGACAGAATGGACCCATCAGGCAGAGTGCCAACCCAGGGTGGAGCAGGTCCATGGTGCATGGATTTCACATGCACGGGGCTGGAGCAGCCACGGGGCAGGGCATATGCAGGGCGTGGCACCCAGGGCACCTATGCAGGATGGCATGGGTTCATGGTGTACAGTCCATCTGGATCCAAAGGTGGTAGCTGTGCTGGCTTTTGTCCTCCTTGGGGCCTCTCAGGAGGGGGAATAACTGTGGTAGCAACTGTCCAGCTTCCCTGACAGTGGGCAGTGGGTGCCGATGGCTATGGGTGCATGCTCCACTGTGGGAAGTGTGGTTGAGCGGGATCACTCAGGCCACAGCAGCAGGTGCTGGGCCATGGTCTCCTGCTCTGCTCAGGGTCTCTAGCAGTTGCAGTGGTGGGGTGCATGTCACCTGCCCACGGGGAGCATGGGATCATTGGGATTCCCCACTCCCTCCCCACGTGTTAGGGGCAAGGAGGAGGCAGCAGTCACAGATCTGACTCCTGGACAAAGGTAGAGTTTCCAGGTTGGGATGTTACAATGGCACCAGCCACAGCATCCAGGGCACGCAAGCCAGCCGTCCCTTCTCTCCAGAGCAAGGCAGCTGCACAGCCTCCATGCAGGTCTCTGTATCAGTCTGGAGGCTTGTGGTGGTGGTGGGGCCCTCCCGCAGCTCTGGTTGCAGCATCCTCAGGGGAAGCGTGGGGCCCGGGATTCTCTCCTCTGTCCCTTTCCCACGTGCGGGCCCCTTCCCTTCCCTGCGGTTCTGCGGAGCAGCTCACCAATGTCTGTCTTCTTCACTTCACTCTGCCTCCTCTCTGTGGATTCCCAGTGCTCTCGCTGAGACGACCAATTCAAAGGTGGGCACCCATTGGCCGCTTCCTGTCCTGTCCGTGAGAGCAGTGCTGTTCAGGCTGCTCTAATCGCCATCTTGGCCTCCTCCACTAAATACCTGTTAAACAAATGAACTGCCGGTAATGCAAAATTACGTATTATAACTTAAGTGAATGTATTTGCAAAAGGAAAAATCTTCAGAAAATGAAATTTTATCAGAGCATGAAAATAAACAAGATTGTTTAAGTAGGCTGTCTTATACCTGCAAATTATCCAAGTTATCTCTGGCCAGAGAAGTGAAAAAAATCATGGGCAGTTTAATTTGGAAAGAGGTTGTCATAGAATCACACCATAGTGTTTTTGCTATGATAGTCATTCCTTTGGTTTATCCCAAATTGACTTGAGGCAATCTGGATACAAGAGGGCTAGTACATTCCTGACATTTTAAGCAGTGTTTACACTAGTAAACAGAAGTGCTTGCAGCCTGGAAAAATATCAATCAAATTTGCCAGTTTTATTGAATCTAACTCCAATGCTTTATTACATGATCAATATTTTTTTAATTCCAAGAATTTCCCCTGTGTCCCTTATTTGCTAGGCTCCCAGGATATCGAATTTTGTTTCCTGATCTTCTGTGGCAATAACTTAGGGAGATACAGTTTGGAGGAGTCATTAGGAGCCAGGGCTCTGGCACCAATTGGCCTGGTCCTGAACTCTCTCTCCTCTGCTTACCACTTTCTGATTTTAAACAAGTAACTCGCCTTCAGTATGACTCAGTTTCCTCATCTGGAGGATGGGGATGGTAATAACACCACCCATCTGAGAATTAGATGAGTTGAGACAAGTAACCCTCTTAAAACAGCACCTAGTGCTTCACAGGTGTTCAATAAATTTAAGTTCTCTTTCTCAGAAGTGATTTATCTGCTGGCCCATCTCCAAGCATACCCAATTTCTATCAGATAGTGAAATGAAAATAATCAATGATTTCAACATGTAAAAAAATGTAATATTTCTTAACAATTTCCTCAATATGAGCTAGTCTTTTTTTTTTTTTACTGTCAAAACGTTTATTGCAAAATGGAGTCTTAGAACAAAGGAAAGCAAAGAAAAGTTCACATCAAAATGAAATGTATGACACCAACTTGGATTTCTGAATACATTGTGGACTTTGTGCTGGAGTATCAAATTCCAGCTATAAAATCAGTAACTGAATAGTCTTACCACACAAGAGTAAAATTTAATCTTCCATACAAACATTATACAAGATATTTGGCATAGGACTTGCTCAGAATAACATTGCAATAGAGTAACTGAGAAAAAGCTTTTGTTAAAAAAAAAACAAAGTGATAATGTCATCTATTCAAAGCTCACACTCAAAGATTATAAATATTTTCTATTAGTACAAAAAATTTAAAAGAGCACAAAAGCAGTATGTGCAGTGTATCGTATCTGACATTAAAAGATATACTATTCTGCACACGATATAAAATAATTAACGTAGGTGCTTGAAACTCTAGTCCTGAAGTAAATAATCACATGCCAGAAAGCTCCTCACCGGTTTGCACTTCGTTTGAGTGCAAGCGAAGTTGGAGTCTGAGGAAACAGGGCTAGTCTTCTAGATTTCTTGATAGACACTCATTTTTTTAATCACAAAAATGCTGCATCTAGAGCAGTCAGGCTATGCTACAATTGAAAGAATAGAACAGATTCTTCTCTCTGGCAATGCTGAAAATCTAAACAGGGAAACAGTCTTATTCAAAAGCAGCAAAAGGTGCCTGATTATAGAAAAATTATGCTCTATTATATACGTGGTATGGTGAGACTGCCACTTTCAAAAAGGAATTGGGCGGAATGTTCCTATGAGCTAGTCTTGAAACAAGTCAAACTTTAAAAAAAAAAAACCTTACAGGCTACCTTGATTCAGTTTCCCTAGGACAGCTACAGTTTGAAAGTGAGATGCCGGGGGCCCTCAACTCATGTGATGTTTTCCTGTCCACACCACTGAAGAGTGCTCTGGCTTTTCGGAGTACCCTTGCACACTCGGAGACAGCGCTGCTCTATGAGAATGTGCCGTGGTGCCCGAAGCTCTGCAGGTGGCAGCCGGTCTTGTGCCATGACACCATCGTTGATTCCCAGAACCGGGGCGGTATTCGAAAGGTGCAAGCAGTCTGAGGAGAGTGCATTCGGGGAGGTGGCGACAGAACTCTTCCAAGTCACAGCAAAGGCAGCAAGGGCGGGGGATGTTGCTTAGAGACGGTACAATCTGAGTAGTGAATTACCATAGAGATGGTTATTATGCCATCTTATTATACTTCTTCTCGTTCTCAGTATTGTATTCTAAGCACCTAAATAATAACCTCCATGAATTATCAGTATGATTTCTGCGTCACTCACACAGGGCCATAAATGAAAGCAGGTAAATGATAATAGCCCTTAGTCTTTCATTAAAGTTCTGTGACCTTTAAGTTACAGCAACTTGGGCTGTGCATGAATTACCTGCAAGCCAGGCTGACATGGTGATAGAGTTAATTCGTAAAAATGGCCAAGTTTTAGGGTAACCTCGCCAGTGACTCGGCTGGCCGAGAATGATGAGGGAGAAACCATGAATAATGACACATGGTCAGGACCACCTCTAGGTGTGTGCACCGCAGGCAGCACGTGGCTCTGACTGAGGGTCCGTCCTTGCTTGCAAATACTGTATTTTCCCACCAGCCAGTCCAGTAATTGAAAACCTAAAGATTCCTGTTGGGTTGAAACATCTTCTTTGAAATACTTTAAACAACAAATGTTACACGAGAGTGTTCTTCATTAACTCAGTAGCATCCTTTGATATGTTTATTTGAGTTTATTGATCCATTCATTAAACATTTATTGAGCAGCTACTCTGGGCTTGGCATTAAAAATACAGAGATGAAGGCTACGCTCACCTCTTTAAGTCAGCACCCAGTCTAGTTGGAAATATAGAAGGCTAAAAAAATCAGTCTAGGCAGAAGAAAGCTGTGGGGAAGAGATTCAAGTACTGTGAGGACACAGAGGGGACCTTAGACCTGCAAGGAGTTAAGCAAGGCTGATGCACGAAGGTATATGAATTCTGTCTTATAAGTCAGTTGAGGGATTTTAATCAAGGAATAATTTGATCACATTTGGGTTTGACAGTTATCACCCAGGCAGCAATATGAAGCAGTGAATAGGGCCAGAGGGCCGGGAAAGTGGAAATGAGGAATTTGAGGAAGCTGTTGTAATGTTCTAGATAAGATATGATGAAGACCTGAACTCATCTAGGTTAGTAGGAATTTAAAGGAATCTTTGAATTGAAGAAGTATTTAGGAGTTAGGATCAGCAGTAATTCTGATTAGAAATTTGGGAATGAGAGGTTTCCAGCCAGGGTGACTGCCTGTGCCTGTGGGTCCCATCCACAAAGAGAATATGGAAGTCGCGTTGGAGGGATAGGGAAGTGATGGGTTTGGCTGTGGAAAGCTGGGTGAGTGTGCAGGAGAAGGCGGCCAGTAGGTGCTTGGGCACAGAAGCAGGGACCTAGCAGGAGAGACGTGGGCTGAGTGGCGGACTTGAGTGTGTCACAGAGAGGTGGCTGGGGCTGGGAGTATGGCATCATTTCCTTTTAGCTGCTGTATAATAAAAAGCGTGGTACAATCTAGATAGCAAATAAACATGTGCTACAAATGCAGTCACAACCAACAATGTATGTGGTGTGCAAACATTATGTTATGAAAGTATGAGCATTTTGTTACAATGTTGAACTTATGGAAAATTATATTTTCTATTAAAAGATATGTTTGCTTCAAAGCAAATAAAAATCAAGATTTGGAGGAAGGAGTATAAGCACATTCTCCAGTGTTTAGCAAAAGTGTTTTCTGATGACTTTGTCAGTGAACTCTGGGGCTCTTGGAGTTAAATGCTGTATTATAAGCTCCACATTTTCTTTAGTGCTAACTATCCTAAGTGATTCTAACTTAATTACCCCTTGAAAAATTGCTATTCGTTCATTCACATTCTCAGCAGCCAAAAGGGCTCGTGCTTCTTGTGCCTCCCATGACTTCTAACGGAAACGGCCACTTCCACTTCTAGGCTATGTGCATAATTACATGATTCATTGACAGTGCGCCATTTTTCTTCCTGGGGAGAAATCTCACCTCTTAGGGCTCCACTGGAACATGTTCCAAAAGGACAGTACTACATTAGAGTATTATAAATGCAGAAGTTACAGCTTCTGACTTTTAGTTATTTGTGTGTGTGTTTGAGTATAACTTTGAAGTATGACATACAACCAATGTGCCCTGAGAGGGCAATTTGCTTCTAATTGTAAAATCCAGTTATCATACGTTACTTGGCTGTATCAGGACCTTGACCAATATAAAAGAAAAATTAATGTAAAAGGTATAATCAAATCAGAAAATAAAGTTTCTAAAAAGATTCGTTTGGACTAAATTATTTGCCTTGACGATTTTAGGAGGGCCCACTAAGTTAAAATTTTATATGGGTTATTCACATTGGCATTCGTGTTCACAGAGATATAGCAACATGCTCTTTCCCGTGTTCACTGTGAAGATGTGGAATTTCATACAATCCCCAGAATAATTGTATGAAGGTACCTTTTCGATGCATTCTCAGAATCTTTGGATTTAGATTGGCCTTTGCTAGTTGCCATTTGTTAGTATTTTCACCCTTATAAAAATATCTTCATGTATAATAACCACATATTCAAAGAAAATTGAAGGAGCTATCATGAAATTATTCTAGTTGAAATGTTATTGAGAAATAAAATCATAGGATAATAGAAACATTAAAAATAATGTCCAAAATTATACTCTGTAAATATGTAATTCACTCTCCCTTATCCTTATTCATAAAACCGTGAGTTAAAATTTTAAAAACTAGAGGCCATATAAATGAATAGCTGATTATTATTTATACATATTTGTTTTCTTCTATGTTATAAATATGCTGAGTAAAACAGTGCCAAGAAGCATCTACAAAATCATACACATCCATTTATCCCACAACTTTCCATAGAAGGCCTATTCCACGCAGTCTCCTGGCTAGGTGTGTAAGACGAGTCCCTGTCCTCCTGGGGCTGACATTCCAATGGGTGGGGCAGACAATAAACATGCAAAGCACGAAGTACAGTGTGACTGTCAGGTGGGGCCTGCAGGAAATGAGGGCAGGATAAGGGGAGAGAGAGATGCAGGGAAGCGTCACTTTGGATCGAGCGTTCAGAGAAGGCTTCCTTCAGGAGGCGATGTTGAGGTCAACCCTGAAGAAAATGAGACAGCCATCCACTGGAAGAATTTGGGAAGAGCATTCCAGGGAGACAAGATACCAAGTGCAAATACCAAGAGAGAGATCAAGCCTGGGGCTAGTGGCGTGAAGTACCTGAACAGAGTGGTAGGGGAGGATGTTGTGGAGGAGCAGAGGCCAGACCACAGGGGCCTTGCTGGCCAGGAAGAGGAGTTCACGCCTTATTCCCGTCATCCAAGGAAGACTGCAGAAGCTTTCCAGCAGGGAAGACTCTATATGATTTACGTTTTTAGAGGATCACATTAGCTGCTGTGAGATGCAAGCTCTAGAGCAGTGCTTCTCAACTTGGGGTGATTTTGCCCTTTAGGGGACATTCCATATTAAGATGCACTAATGAGAAAAACTATTAAACTACTAAAAGAGGTTTTTTAAAAAAAGGACTGTAAGGAATGCAGAAGTAGCACCTGAAGGAAGCAGGCCTAAGACGGAGTAAACAAGGAACGAATGAATAGCTTAGGGGAAGGCCTTCCCTAGGGCTGCACGCAGACCCCGTCACGGAGGCAGTGGCTGCCCCGAGCACGTGCCACCTTCCAGAGGTGAGGACACTTTTTCTCGAGAACACAGGCTGCAGCTCCACAGGAAGCGAACTGCTGGTGCAGAGAAACTCAGTGAGTGTGTCAGCCACATCCTAGGAAAAAGCCTACTGGAATCGGCAAGAGAGCTTTGCACGGACTTTGGAGAGTCCTTCCAATGCCCTCTACCAACAAAGTCTAACACTGTGTCGGTTGGCAAAGGAGAAATATTTACATACAGGGCCTGACTATAATATTGCAGTGCAGGGCAAAGAAGGGTAGATTTGGAGCCAGGAGGCAGTGAATTGACAACTAGCACCATCCACCCCTTTGGCTGCTCAGGTCGTTGCTATGCACCCTTCCTTGCACATTCAAACTTCCACACAATTAAAGACCTTTATGTTTTCACCCTACAAGATGTGTCCATCCTTCCTACAAATGAAGACATTCTTGCCCTTTTCCCAAAGGAGAAGGAATACAGCCCCAACCCCACTGCGGCTGTCACAGCCGCATTAGTAACTCCTCAGATTTGGTCATCTTCCACTGAAAATTCGCTACCCATGGACTAACTTATAAAATTAACACCAGTGAGGATGAATCTCTATCTCCTCCACGGTAAGTCTCCATGTTGAGCCTCCAACGTAATCAATCTGCAACAGGTGGCTGCCGTTCCTCCAGGAGAATTATTCCATATTTGGGGCTAAAGCATTTCTCTCTGCTGTTGGCAGCATAGGCATTTGGCAGCAGTGGCAGCCAGGTCAGCCTTGGTAAGGAAAAGTCCACGTTGTTGAGCCCATAAAAAGCCTTTGTCTTTGTCATTGCGGACGCTTTGTTGTTGGGTCCAACAGCACTGGGGAAAGAGGCTGATGGCCACGCACAGAGCTCACAACTTTTCCACCCAGTTGTTGAGAGCCTGCTCTGCAAGGGATGCCTTCTGACGCGTATTCACTT
This sequence comes from Indri indri, assembly GCA_004363605.1. Classification (NCBI taxonomy): domain Eukaryota; kingdom Metazoa; phylum Chordata; class Mammalia; order Primates; family Indriidae; genus Indri; species Indri indri. Next base: position 181,522 of record RJWJ010000441.1, on the reverse strand, counting down.
GAGACATTGTGGTGAGCAGCCTGCTAGAATGGTTCCTGATGATGCCTGCTGCCTGGTATTTGTGCTCTTGTGTAATTCCCTTCCCCTGGGTGTGGACCAGACCTAGTGTCTTGCTTCTAGGAAATAAAATATGGCAAAAGAGATGATATGTCACTTCTGAGGTTAGGCTATAAAAGACCATGACTTTTCTTTTACTGGCATTCTCTCTTGGTGGAGAGTGAGGGCCACCTGCCAAGGAATAAAGGGTGACCCCTGGCCAACTGAAGTCTTCAGATTCAGAAAACTGAATCTTGCCAACAACATGGAAGTGAGCCTGGAAGTAGATCCTTTCTCGTTTGAGCCTTCATTGGAAACTGCAGCCTGGTTGACACCTTAATTGCAATTTTATGAGACCATGAAACAGTGGATCCAGCTAAGCCATGACTGAATTGTTATTTTAAGCCACTCGTTTTTTGGGAGATAATTAGATACACAGCAGTTGGTAACTAACACAGATACAAACATCCTCATAGTTTATGCCCATTTTGAAAATCCACGTACCTCTTCCCCAAACTTTCCTGTCACCAGTGTTCCGTCCTGTCCTCTCCACATTCCTTACCACTCAGCCAGCCACTAGCCACCGCCCGTGAGTTAATGCCTATTGATACTCTGGCCATCTGTCAGTCCAGACAAAGCAGACTCATTTTCTTTCAAATAACATGAAATATGTCTGAGAAATCAAAGAATTAGGATTAAATTTTACTATAATTTTTGAGGGCTTACTATTCGTGCTGTACTTTTTAAGATATAAACTTAGTTGTTTTATCTTTCAGACACATATTCTAGGATCAGAAATCTTATTCTTTGTCACAATAAAGGTGGTCTTGAGTTTTATACCTTCATCAAGTAATTTGCTTTCTGAGATACATGATTAATGTCACCAAGGTTTGATCTCTAATAGGCAACTTGTCTATTCCCATATTTTTGGATATTACTTATAGGAAAAGATCCCCCAGATCTTATTGTCTCTTCTGGAATTTCTTCTAATCACTAGCATCAAATTTCCAATTTTCTCTTGAGTATTTTACCAGGAACTTCTTCATCACAAATTTAACAAGTCTAAAATAGTTTTTTACCTGTATCTTCTACATTCCATTCCCTTCATCTTTCAGCTCTTTTTGGCCAAATTGTTCATTTTTCTTTTTTCCTGTCCCTGGTAAATGGTACCATCCTCCTCCTAGTCTCTTAGAATGGAAATGTCATAATTACTGTCTCTTCATGGAAACCGCACACTTCCTTGTCTTCACTCCTCTGTTCCTGCTTTCTCTTTGTCCAGGACTGTCCTTATCCTCCTGTTTTATACCCTTCAGAGACCAGCCATAAGGCCACGTCCTCAATGACACCTTCCCCAATTCTCTCCAGTTTTCAAGAACAATTCCTTTTTATGGAATCCACAAAGCTTTGCCTGAACACTACTTTGTCTTTATTCTGTACTTTATTCTACACTGTGTTTTTAAAAGTATGTTCTGAACAATATTCGTCCTTTGGAAGCATCTCCGTAAGGATGTGTTCTTAGGTAATGTAAGTCTAAGGAGTTTTGCTACTGTTGTTTGTCTGGGACTTTCTTGGTTTATATTATCACACTGAAGATCTGTAAGGGCCTATAATAAAGGAAACTATTTAGCCTTAACTTACTTTGTTTTACCATGTTTTGTTTTCTGTCTATTATTATCTTGTAGAACACTTTCGGCCTATACGGTATCTGCCTTCTCACTGTCATGGTTCTTGGTGCCCTCTGCACTGCCTTAGGGATTCTAGTTACTTGGCGATCATTGGATGTACTGCACGTTATTCCACACTCTGAACAGGATGACTCCCAGACAACATTTTGGTAATATTTTCTTCTAGGCAACTCTGCTAGAACTTTAACCAGGCCATCAGGAACTGAAGAAAACGAATTATTAAACTACTACCAGAGGGAGCTGACTGAGAAATGAGAACTGCTTGAGGCTACTGTTAGTGGAAGAAGTGAGGAAGATGAATAAACTACACCACAGGAATTTAAATGGAACAATTATAAACTTCTGGAAATATTATCACTGACTCGATGAAAGAAAAAATAAAATTGACAAGAAACGCAGCATTCAAATGAACTATTACAGAGTAAGTTCTGTTAACAAAGCACTGATGAGCCAGCCCAGTGAGAGAAGCGGCCCGTCCCTCATAGGTGATTGATTCATTCACCGATTTGTACTAGCACACGATTCGCCACGATTTGGTTGGCTGTGGCATTGTCCATGTGGGGACTATATTTTAAGAATTCAAACCTGTTGTTACACGAGTCTGTGTGCTACTGATCTACCTTCTAAAGCAGTGAGGAGGAATCCGTTTTTTTCCTGGGATTTGATTAATAAACTCATGACCACTTTGCTCTGACCATTTTTCCCCTTAGTGCAGCCCTCAGAGGTACAATGTGCAGAAATTGGAAAGTGCCGTCATCCGTTTAGTGTCATCAAAGCATTTTGTTTTTAAACAGTAATAACCATGCTGTACTAAGTGGCTTTATTTCAAAGAAATGAACTCAGATAAATGTTGCAACTTATTTTATTCTGTGAAATGTCTTCCAGAGAACATCTGTGTCAACAGAGCCATGTTGCACACACATTTTTGTCCTGCCGCTCTGGGGCCGACAGCACCTTTATTGTGCACCACTCAGTCTGGACGATGCTCCTGGCACACAAGGCTCCAGTGCCAAGACACATTTTGAGCTGTCTTGACCCATTTGTGTTCAACATCTTATCTTTCTAAGCTGTATAAACAGATTCATGTCAGAGTGGTTTCTTTCATCTGTTTTAACCTCCAACTTAAATTTCATAAATAAACATGACTTATTAACATTAGACAAAATAACAATTGATGATAGGGGGCTAATTCCTCAGAAATAGCAAAAACAGAAAATGGTTTGTATAGATTGGAAAAAGTCACTTCCTTACAATTGGGGAGTTCTTTCACCCCAAGGCTATTGGTTGGAGGTGTCACTAGGCTTAAATCTGGCAGTGAACACGGGAAATTGGCCATCAGCAGAATAACTGATAATTTCTTACGGGAAATGTTTAGCCTAAGACTGGCTGGTTACTTATCAAACTTCTCTTTCCATTGGTTCTCATGAAAGAAATACAATCCATTATTAAACCCTAATTACAATTATAAAAACTACGTAAACATATTCTGTATTTTAATTTCAATGTTGACTTGGCGCTGAAATGGAATATAATGAAGCAATTAGAGGGATTTCATGTTAACAATTTTCGATTGGTCAATAAATTTAAAACATTTTTCTTGTAATTCATTCCTTAGCTTACAATTCTAGTGCCATAAAATCAGCGAAAGTATGACAACATAAATGATGTGGACTGCCTTCTCATCTACCTAATTTTAAGTTCACTGTGTTTTAGGATAACTCATTAACTGAATCACATTTATAGATTTCTGGAAAGGATTTTGTTTTTTTTTTTCTTTATAGTAGACTTGTTTTTTTGAAACCATTTTTAGGTTTACAGAAAATTGTGCACAAAATACAGAGAATTCCCATGTAGTCCCCCCCGATTCTCTATCCTCACACACAGTTTCTCCTACCTTAGCATCTTGAACAAGTGCGTATATTTGTTACAATTGATGAACCAATACTGATTGGTTCATCAATTGTAATACTGGTTCAATACTGGCTGAACCAATATTGATTATTAACTAAAGCCCCTAGTTTATATTAGGGTTTACATTTTGTACTGTGTGGTTCTACAGGTTTTGAAAAATATATAAAATTACATGCCTGTAATTGTAGAACCATGCAGAGTCGTTTGACTGCCCTAAAAATCTCCTGTGCACTCCCCGTTCACCTATTCACCCCTCCCTGCTCCCTGGCTCCCGGTGCCTCCAGTCCCTTGCAATCACTGATTTTCTTCTCTGTCTCTACAGTTTTGTTTTTCCAGAATGTCACACAGTTGAAATCATACAGGATGGAGCTTTTTCTGACTAGCTTCCTTCACTAAGCAATATACATTTAAGTTTTCTCATGTCTTCTGATGGCTTGATATCTTCTTTCTTTTTATCACTGAATAAATAACTGGATACCACAGTTTGTCTGTCCAGCCACCTATTGAAGGACATCTTGGTTGCTGCTGACTTTTGGCAATTATACATGAAGCTGCCATAAACATTCATGTGCAGGTTTTGTGTGCGCATACATTTCAACTCATTTGGCTAAATACCTAGGAACGTAATTACTGGATTGTATGGTAAGACTATGTTTAGATTTGTAAGAAACTGCCAAATTGTCTTCCAAAGTGACTGTAAGATTTTGCATTCTCACCAGTGATGATTGAGAGTTCCTATATGCCAACACTTGGTATTGTCAGTGCTTTGGATTTTAGCCACTAGATTAGATGTGTGGCTATATTTCATCGTTTATTTTACAACTTTCTGAAGACGTACATATTGAGTATCTTCCCATATGTTTATTTGCCATCTTTATGTCTTCTTCGGTGAGGTGTTTGCCTGGAGTTTTTGCCCTTTTTTGTTTTTGTTTTTTTTTATTATTGAGTTTTAAGACTTCTTTGTATATGTTGGATATGAGTTCTTTAAAAGGTATGTGTTTTGAAAATATTTTCTCCCAGTGTGTGGCTTGTGGTTTCATTCTCTTAGCAGTGTCTTTTGCAGAGTTTAAGTTTTCAATTTTAATCAAATCCAACTTATCAATTTTTTCTTTTAGGAATTGTACTTTTGGGGATGTACTTAAAAAGTCATTGCTAAGCCCAAGGTCACCTAGATTTTCCTTTGTGTTATGTCTTCTAGAAATTTCATAGTTTTGCATTTTACAGCTAGGTCTATGATTCATTTTGAATTATTTTAAATGAAAAATGTAAAGATGTGTCTCGATTCTTTTTTTTGTTTGTTTTTTGCATGTGGATGTCTGTTGTTGCAACACCATTTGTTAAAAACCCTATCACTTCTCACTTGAATTATCTTTGCTCCTTTTCCAAAGATCAGTTGATTATATGCGTGTGGGCCTAATTCTGGGCTTTCTGTTCTGTTCTATTAATCTATTTGTATTCTCTTTCGCCAATACCACACTGTCTTGATTACTGAAGCTTTACAGTAGGTCTTCAAGTCAGGTAGTATTAGTCTGATTTATTCTTCTTTGGGATTGTGTTGGCCATTCTGGATCTCTGCCTTTCTATGAAAACTTTAGAATAATTTTGTGGATATCCAAAAAACAATGTGTGGGGATTTTGTTTGGATTTGTATTGAATCTATAGACCATGCTGATAAGAACTCACATCTTAACAACATTGAGTCTTCTCAGTCATGAACATAGAATATATCTGTTTATTTAGGTCTTTGATTTACTTCATCAGAGTTTTGTAGTTTTCCTCATATACATATTTGGTTAGATCTTTGTATAAGTGTTTCATTATTTAATACTAATTTAAAGTACATTGTATTTTTAATTTCAAATTCCAATTGTTCATTAGTGAGATACGGGAAATCGATAGACTTTTAACTATGAACTTGTATCCTGCAAACTTGCTATAATTGTTTTTATGTCATTGTTGATTATTTGGAATTTTCTGTTAGGTAATCATGTCATGTGTGAAGCAAGACAGTTTTAATTTTTCTTTACCAATCTATATACATTTTATTCTCTTTTCTTATCTTATTTCATTACTTAAGACTTCCAATATGATACTGGTTAAGAGATAAGAGTGGTGAGAGGGGACATCCTTGCCTTGTTCCTGAGCTTGGTGGGAAAGTACTCAGTTCCTCAAGGTTCATATGGTGTTAGCTGCAGGGTGTTTTTGTTGCTATTGTTGTTGTTGTTTGAGTTTTTTTCTTTTTCTTTGTAAATATTCCTTATCAAGTTGATGAAGTTCTCAACTCCTGCTGAGAGTTTTTTTTCGTTTGTTTTGGTTTTTAGTTATGAATGGGGTTGGACTTTGTCAAATGCTTTTGCTGCATCTATTGATATGATCATGTGATTCTTCTTCAGCCTGTTAATCTGATGGATTACATTAATAGATTTTCAAATGTTGAACCTAGCTTATATACCTAGAATGAATCCCATTTGGTCATTGTGTAATTCTTCTTATACATTATTGGATTCAGTTTGTAAATATTTTGTTGAGGATTTTTGCAACTATGTTCATGAGAGATACTGGTCTGTTTTCTTTTTCTTGTGATGTCTTTATCTGGTTTTGGAATTAGAGTAATGCTAGCCTCATAGAACGAATTAGGGAAGGATTTTGCTGCTTCTATTTTCTGGAAGAGGTTGTAGAGAATTGGTATCATTTCTTTCTATTGCTTTTCTCTTTTTAATTTCATCAAATTTGGTTTTAATTTTTATTATTTCTTTCTTTTTGCTCAATTTGAATTTAATATGCTTTTTTTATGCTTTTCTAAGGTGGAAGTTTATATTATTGATTTTAGATTTTTTCCTTTCCTAATATATGAATTAAATGCTGTAAGTGTCCCTCTAAGCACTGTGTTCACTGCATCCTACAAATTTGATAAGCTGTATTTTCATTTTCATTTAATTCAACATATTTTTAAATTTCTCTTGAGACTCCTTCTTTGAATCATGTGTTATTTAAAAGTGTGTTGTTTAGTCTTCAGATATTTTGGGATTTCTCAGCAATGTTACTATTACTGATTTCTAGTTTAATTCCATTGTGGGATTATAGAAAAATTTGTATTGTATCTATTCTTTTAAATTTGTTAGAGTATGTTTTAGGGCCCAGAATGTGGTCTATCTTGGTAAATATCTCATGTGAGCTTGAAAGAATATGCATTCTCCTTTGGATGAAGTACTTTATAAATGTCAGTTAGATCTGGTTTATTGAGGGTGCTGTTCAATTTGACTTACTTCAATCCTTACTGATTTTCCGCCCAGTGTTTCCTGCAATCACAAAAAGGTGGGTGTTGAAGTCTCCAGCTATACTAGTGGATTTTTCTATTTCTCTTTGTAGTTCTATTAGTTTTCACCGTACATATTTTGACACTCTGTGGTCAGGTGCATACGCATCCAGGATTGTCTTCTTGGAGGACTGACCCCTTTATCATTATGTAATGCCCCTCTCTATCTCTGATAATTTACCTTGGTCTGAAATCTGCTTTGTTTGAAATTAATATAGGTATTCCAGCTTGCTTTTGATTAGTGCTAGCATGATATATCTTTCTCCATCCCTGTACTATTTCACTTTACACAGATTGTTATCTGTTATAATTAAATGAGTTTCCCATAGACAACATACAGTTAGGTCTTGTTTTTTTATCCACTCTGACAATTTCTGTCTTTTAATTGATGTATTTAGACTATTCACATTTAAAGTGATTATTGATACACCTGGATTAATATCTACCATATTTGCAATTTTCTATGTTGCCCTTATTCTTTGTTTGTTTCTTTCTTTGTTTTCTACTCTTTTCTGCTTTGTCTGATTTTAGTTGTACATTTTATATAATTCCATTTATTCTTCTCTTGTAGCATATCAATTATAGTTCTTTTAAAGAAATTTTAGTGGTTGCCATAGAGTTTGGAATATGCATTTACAACTAATCTGAATCCACGTTCAAATCACATTATACCTCTTCATGGGTAGTGTAGGTGCTCTATAAAAAAATATTCCTAATTCCTCCCTCCTGTCCTTCATAACATTTCTGCCATTAACTTTACTTCTACATAAGCTATAATCACCTAATACAATGTTTCTAACATTGTTTTAAATAGTTATTTGCTAGATCAGTTAAGCACAAGTAAAATAAAAAAGTTTATTTTGCCTTCATTTATTTCTTCTCTAACATGCTTTTTTAATTTATGAAGATCCAAGTTTCTGCTGTACATTATTTTTATTCTCTTTGAAGAAGTTCCTTTAACATTTCTTTTTTCTTTCTTTTTTTTTATTATCTAGAAGGTAAAAGTCAAATCCTTTAACATTTCTTGCAAGGCGGATCTACTGGCAACATCTGTCTGAGAAAGTCTGTTTTTTTTTGTTTTCCCCTTTGAAGTATAATTGTGCTGGATATAGAAATCTAGGCTGGTGGGTTTACACTTCCAATACACTAATTCTTCTTGTTTGCATTCCTATCCTTGTTTCTCTATAAGCAAAGTGTTCTTTTCCTCTGGCTTCTTCCAAATTTTTTTCTTTGTCTTTAATTTCCTACAATTTGAATATGATATGTGTAGTTGTAGATATTTTGGTATTTATCTTGCTTGGTGTTCTCTGAGCATTCTAATTCTATGATTTGGTGTTTGTTGTTAATTTTGGAAAATTCTCAAGCATTATTCTTAAAATACTTCAAATATTTCTTCCTTTCTCTCTTTCTTCTCATTCTGTCATTCCCATTATGCATGGGTTATACTTTTTGTAGTTGTCCTACAATACTTGAATTTTCTGTTCCATTTTTAAAATTCCTTTTTCTCTTTGCATTTCAGTTTGGGAAGTTTCTATTAACATGTCTTTACATTCATGGATTCTTTTCTTGGGGATATCTGGTCTGCTGATAAGCCCATCAAAGCATTCCTTATTTCTGTTACAATGTTTTTGATGTCTATTATTTCCTTTGGTAGTGTTCCCATGTCTCTGCTTATACTACTCATCTGTTCTTACATGTTGTCTGCTTTGCCCATTAGAGCCTGCTATGGATTGAATGCGTATGCCCTAGCTCCAAATTCACATGTTGAATCCCTAATACCCAATGTGATGGTATTTGGAGGTAGGGACTTTGGGGTATTTAGGTTATGAGGCTTAGGGATTAATGTCCTTATAAGTAGAGAATGAGATAGATCTTTCTCTCTCTCTCTCTCTTCCATGTAAAAATACAGTAAGAAGTCAGCCATCTGTCAACAAGGATGAGGGTCCTCACCCAGGACCCAACTATGCTGGCATCCTGATCTCAGACTTCCAGCTTCCAGAGTTGTGAGAAATACATTTTTGTTGTTTAAGCCACCCCATCTATAGTATGAATAGTTGGTTATAGCAGCCTGAACTGACTAAGACAGAGCTTTTAGCATATTAATTATAATTAACTTCTCAGTCTGATATTATAGCCCCAATATGGCTCTCTGCCATATTTGAGGTGGGTTCCGATGCTTGTTTTGTCTCTTCAGACTCTGTTTTGTCTTTTAGCATGTATTGGAACTTTTTGTGAAAATACAGACGTGATACATTTAGTAAAAGAAATTTTGGTTAATGAAGTTTTATGCTTAATCTGGCTAGGAGGTAGATGGTGCTCACTGTTTGTTGTAGCTGTAGGTGCCAGAGACTAAAATTTCTTCTCATGTCCTTGTTTTTGTCTCCCCAGTGACCTTTTCTTAAATAACATCCGAGACAGGCAATTCTTTCTGTTGTATTCTCCTGTCATATAGAAGCTCCACTGGCGTGGTAGTAACATATAGAGGAGAGGAAGCACTCTACAGCTCTCTGATTAGATCTCTGTCCTTTAGTGGGCCTTTCCACGTGGACTGTGATCTTCACAAGTGCCTCCCAGCTTCCCCCAGGCCCTCAGGGGAGACAAGACAGCTGGGGGGCTGGAGTCATGTTTCGCTTTCCCAATGACAAAAGCTAGAATGGCTGGATTCTGCGGTAGACTATATTTCCATACACACAGGTTAGGCTGGTAAGGCAGTTTCCCCTGAGGGTAGGTCTTTGTTAAGGAGAACAGAAGCTCTCAGTGTATTTCAAAATAGTTACCCTCAGCCTGTAGGACGCCTGAGAAAATTTTTCTGTGGTAGTCACAGTGAGAACCTGGTGGGACTCCCAGTGGTAAAACTAATGAAAGCATGGGGGAACCCTAAGGCTGTGCCCCAGGAGCCTTTATCTCTCGATCTAGTCCATACTCATTCTTCAGCAGCTGGTCAGTTACCCTCTAAGTGTCCAGCTGCTGGCCTCCGTGGTGGCTCTGCTCCCTGTCAGCTACGATTCTCTGTATTCACCTGTCTCTCCATGTTTCAGGGTGTGGCTTGTCCTCCAGCCTTAGTTCTGGGGTGGATCTGAACCAACTTCATGATACTCAGAGTCTAGATTTGTTCTTGTGAGGACATCAGTGATTCTTATGATGTCAAATTGAAACCAGATATCTCCCGGTTGTTTTTGCTTTGCACGTTTCATGACACAGAACTTCAATGCCTTGGCAAAATGATGTATTAAACTTTGAATTTACTATTTCTCCTGGATTCTCCTATTAGCATTGTTACACAACATCGTCTAATGTGGTGACTTGCATATGTATCCTAAAGTCATTACCAGACATAATATACTTGGGAAAAGGTCAAAATCTGCACTGGGTTTTCTGTGCTTTACTTCTGAGGGTAGGAAGGAACTTTAAGACAGAGACAGATCTCATTCAATCTTCCCCAAGAAATGGCGTCGTGGCTTTGATGGAAATAAAAGGCAAGTTTTTCAGCTTGCCTATGGCACCAACTCAATGTGTTACTCTGGATAAGTGATTTAATTTTATTCTGTCTAAATTTCCTCATATAATAATATAAATAATAGCAAGAGCAAACAGGTAACGAATACCTACTATTATCAAGGCACTGTTATTAATACTTTCCGTATTTTATCATTAAATCCTCAAAGCTATCTATGAGATGGAAAACCTGAGACACCAAAAGGTTATGTAATTTACGCAAGGTTGTACATCTCGTAAGTGGTGTGGACAGACTCTAAAGCCCCCCTCATTAGCCACAGGAAAAAAAGACCATGTGATGCCATAAGTGCAGAGAGTCCTAGGCAGAGGAATAATAATAAGTAAATGTATTTCTACCTCCAGGTCTTTGCAAAGGTAGAAATACATTTTAAATTTTTGAGGTCATGTAGAAGGCTAATATGACTGGAGCAAAATAAATAAGGTGAAAAATGGGAGATGAGATTAGAGGGAGTTTCTTTCATAACAATAGATAATATTTATCAAGTTCTCTAGTATTATATACCATTCTAAGTATTTTATATTTGGTTTCTTTTAATCCTCAAACAACATTAAAAGGTAATTCAAATAATTATCATTATTATTGTAATTAATACTATTGCCAGCCAAAATGCATGTGATCTAATTTTTTTTAAAACTTCCGGATAATGTATGGGTAAAAAAGAAATGATGAAAATGACAAATTTTTTAGATCTGACTTACACTGATCTGAATTTCAGGAACAGGTGAATTGGTACTTAGAGGCAAATAGATAGAAGAATAAGTAAAAAGTGACAATCTAAGCAATGATTTTAAGAATTTAGAAAGACAACAAAGAAAAAGTCCCAAGTAGAAAGAAAGAAATAATAATAAAAAAAATTTAATGAAGAATAAAGAATAGAATCAACACAACAAATAGCTAAATCTTGGAAAAGTCTATCAAAAACTCTGGCAAAATTTATTAAGAAAAAATGAAGCACAAATAGAACATTAGGCATAAAGGCAGTCAAGAATGGAGATGAAATGTATTTTTAAAATGATAAGCTATGGTATTTGCAATATAGGAAAATACTATTGAGAATTAAAAGCAGAGCTAAATAATGCATTAAATAGATAAATCTGGATAAAAACAAAGTGCAGAAGCACACCTGGATGATGACAACATTTATGTAAATGTTTAAAATCCTCAAAGCAATATTATAAATATATTTTGGGTACAAAAAAGGTACTAAAAGCATAAAAACATGATGGAAAAGACACAAAACCAACTTCACAATGTGTCTACTATTCTGAATGGAGACCAGTATTTATTCTGTTTTCAGGCCATGGGGATTCTTGTAGAAAATGGCAGTGTAAATCTGGACTCCAGATTCATTAGAAATAAAGGTCGAGGTACTCATTTCCGGGTAGGGTTTTGTTTCCTTTCACTGAGCTAAGTATTAATATAATCTTCCTTTCCTGCCCTCTGAACCCCCAGCGGGAGTTTTCTGGAGACCCCTGCACTGGGGTTGTACAGATACAGGGGTCTCAGTTTCAACTTCTTGCACCAGGTAGTCAAATTCCATCTTCTGTTTTAAAAATCTCCTGTTATTTTTAAAATAGCTTCATTGAGATATTATAATCCACATACAATAAATGTCCCTGTGTCCCTTGGGAATCCTATCCCCGTCTCTCCTTGCTCTCCTCCCCTTCCCATCCCCTTTTCCAAGAAAAACTGATCTGATTTCTGTCAGTGTAAGTTGCGTTGAATTTTCTAGCATTTTACATAAATACAATCATACAGAAAATAGTCTTTTTGTCTGGCTTTATGTAATTATTTTGAGATTCATCTATATTATGGTGTATATCAGTTTTCATTGCTTTTTATTGTTCAGTTGTATTCTACTGCATAGGTACACTATAGTTTATCTGTTAGCCTGTTGATGGGCATTTGGGTTGTTTTCAGTTTTTGGCTATTTGACTGAATGCAAACATTCAGGTATAAGACTTTGTATGAGCACATATTTCCTCTTCTTTACAATAAATACCTAGTACTAAATGGCTGGATTACATGGTAGATGCATATTTACCTTTTTGAGAAACTATCAAACAGTTTTCCAAAGTGATTGTACCATTTTACATTCTTATGAGCAGGATATGAAAATTTTGCTTCCTCCATATTCTTGACAACACTTAGTGTCATTAGTCTTTTTAATTTTAGCCATTCTAGCAGGTGTTGTAGCAGTATCTCTTAGAGGTCTTAATTTGCATTTGCCTAATAATGTATAATGTTGAGCAGCTTTTCATGTGCTCATTTGCCTTTCAGTTATCTTCTATGGTCAAGAGTCTGTTCATGGTTCTCACCTTTTTAAAAATTGGATTGTTTGTTTTTATATTGATAAATTTGGAGTGATTTTAAAAAATATTCTGGATAAAAATCCTTTATCTTTTATCCGTTATAAATATTTTTCTCCAGTCTGTAATTGTCTTTCATTCTCTTTACATTGTCTTTTGACGAGCAAATTTAATTTGGATTAAGTCCAATTTATGAATTTGTTCTTTCATGGCTTGTGCTTTTGATGTATTTAAGAACTTTAGCTTCATTCAAGGTCAAAAAATTTTCTCCTTTGTTTTCTTCCAGACGCTGTGTAATTTTAGATTTTACATTAGATCCAGTGGTCATTTTGAGTTAATTTTTATATATACTGCAAATATGGCCTAAGGCTCATTGTTTGTCGTATGGTTATCCATTTGTTCCGGCACTATTTGTTGAAAGGACTATCCTTTTTTTACTGTATTGTCTTTGAATCATTGTTCAAAATCAGTTGTCCTTATATGCCTGGGTCTTTTTCTGAACTCTTCATTCTGTTCTATTGATCTATTAGTCTATTTTTAAAACAATACCTTATTTTCTTGATTACTATAGCTTTATAGTAAGTCTTTAAATCAGGTAGTGTTAATCTTCCAAATATGTTTTTCTTTTTTGAAATTGTTCAGACAGTTATCCTAGATCCTTTACATTCACAGGAGTTTAAAAATGTTTCTCAATTTATAGTCTCCCCTCCCTGCCAAAACTCCCCACATGTAGTTTTTCATTTGGTAATGTACTGTATAAAAATCTTTATATATTAACTTCTCCTTCTATTTATGATGAGGTCCCTTATATCACACAACTCCTGCTGTTATGAACTACCATAAAATTTTTTTTAAAAAACTCCACTAATATAACTGAAGGCATTGGGGAACCACAAAGAAAGCCAGGATTTAGGGGACCAGACTGACACAGACAAGAGCGTAAAAGCCTAACAGGCTTATAATTGGAGTCCCAATAGGAGGGAGGAGAGAGAACGGGACAGAATTGATACTTGGAGAGAGAATGGTTGAGAACTTTCCAAAATAGGAAGCAAATCAAATCACAGATTAAAGAAGCTCTATAAAATGAAACCTGGATAAATGGAAAGAAAATTACTCCTAGCCCATCATGGTGCAGCTTCTGAAAGACCAAATCAAAGACGGAGTTTAGCAACAGTGACAGAAAATAGACACATTACTTTCAAAAGAGGTACATTGAGACAAGAAACCACTTTTTAAATTAGGAATAATGGAAGAAAAAAGAAAAGGAAATTCTAAAGTATTGAAAGAAAACAACTGAAAACTTAGAATTTTGTATCCAGTGAAATATTTCTTTAAAAATGAAGGGGAAATAAAGAAATTTCAAAACAACAGTAGCAGTAAGAGTTCATCACCAGCATAATGGCATTTACAATATTAAGCGAGTTCTTTAAATGGAAGGAAAGTGATAGCAGATGGAAGCACAGCAATGTAGAAAGGAATCAGGAGAACCAGAAATACAAATGTGTGGGTAAATACAGAGGCTTACTGCGTATTTAAAACAACAATAATAATATTTTGTACAGTTTAAGATATATGTAGATTTAGAATATGTATTATCAGTCGCATAAAAGAAAGAGGGAGTAAATGTAGTTTAAATGTTAAAGAGTCCTTGTATTGTCTGGGAGGTTGTAAAAGTAATAATTTAAAGTAGATATTAATAAGTCAAGGATGTATATATAATCTCCAGTATAACTCTAAATGGATAATGAAAATATGTAGAAATAATAAGTTAATGAGGAAGGAAAAATTGAATAATAAAAAAGTACTTAATCCAAAAGAAATGTAAAAAAGAAACAAGAGAATGGAAATGAGACAATAGAAATTAAGAACAAAGAATAATACAGTAGGGGTATATCCTTGTCTTAGTCTGTTCAGGCTGCTGTAATAAAATATAAACTAGGTGGCTTCTAACTAACAGAAATTTATTTCTCACAGTTATGGATGTTGGGAAGTCCAAGATCAAGGTGCTGCCAAATTTGAAGTCTGGTGAGGGTCTGCTGCCTAGATGGCCATCTTTTTGATGTAACTCACAAAGCAGGAGGGATGAGGGATGGCTCTGGCACCTCTTTATAAGGACATTAATCCCATTTGTTAAGGCTCTGCCCTGATGACCCAATCGTCCTCAAAGGCTCTATCTCCAATACCATCACACTGGGGTTAGGTTTCAACATACAAATTTTGGAAGGACAAAACATTCAGAACATAGCATTCCATCCTTGGCTTTCCAAAATTCATGTCCTTCTTGCATCCAAAGTACATTCATTCCATGCTAACAGTCCTCAGAATCTTAACTAGTTCTAGCATCAACTCAAAAATGTGAAGTCCAAAGTCACATTTAAATATCATCTAAATCAGATTTGGTTGCAACTCAAGGTACAATTCATTCCAGGGCAAATTGCTCTTCAGATATGAACCTGTGAAACTGGCATGTTATGTGCTTCCCAGATACAACAGTGGGACAAGAAAAAATAGACATTCCCATTCCAAAGGGAGAACAGGAAAGAAGAAATGAGTAATAGATGCTGCCCAAGTCCAAAACCCAACAGGGCCAACAATATTAAATCTTAAGGCTCAAGAATAATCCTCTTCATCTTGATGTCCCACGTGTTGACACACTGGGGTGGCAGACCTATCCCCACAGTTTTGGGCAGCCCTATCCCTGTGGCAGCTCTGTGCCTGATTGTGCCCTGGCTCCCAGGGGCTGGAGTCACATGCTAGTTGCTCTACTCATCCGGGTCAAGGGAGAGGCCTGACCCTGATAGCTCTTCTGAGCATCGTCCTAACAGACTCTCTGTGGTGTGTCTACACCTGCTGGGGTTTTTACACTCTGGACCTGTGATGGCAGAGGCTGCCCTGATGATTTCTGAATTGCCTTCAGGGTCATTTTTCCATTGTCTTGGACCATAGGTCCTGGCTTTTGTCTAGCTGGCCGACTAATATCCTTATGAGACAGTTGTTTGGCCACACCCTTGGCATTCTCTCTGCACAGGCTTTCTCACTCTTTTCCATCTGGATGGGCTGAGAATTTTCCAAATCTTTAAGTTCTGCTTCCATTTGATTAGCAATTCTATCTTTAAATTATTTCTCTCTTCTCAAATTTTACTATAAGCCATCAAAGGAACCAGACTGCTTCTTTAATACTTTGCTTAGATAATTCCTCAGCCAAAAATTTAATTTCATTGCTCACAAGTTCTACCTGCAACAAAAAACTAGGATATGAACACAATTCATGCAAGTTCTTTGCCACTTTGTAACAAGGATGGCCTTTCTTTCAGTTTCCAATAACATGTTCCTCTTTCTGCCTGCAACCACACCAGAATGGCCTTTACTGCCCCTATTTCCACCCATATTCTGTTCAGGATCACTTGGGTATTCTCGGAGAAGATTGAGGCTTTCCCTACTGCTTTACTCTTCTTTCTGAGCCCTCACTGGAATCACTTTTAAAGTTCTGTTCATGGCACTGTAGGCTTTTTTTAGCATGCGCCTGCCGGCAGTTTGGATATGCCAAAGAGAAGCCATAAGGTGCTTCCTTTAAGTGAAAAGGTAACAGTTCTTGACTTAATAAGGAAAGAAAAAAACCTGCATGCTGAGGTTGTTAAGATGTACAGTAAAAATGAATCTTCTACCTGAAATTGTGAAGGAAAAAAATGCATGCTAGCTTTGGTGTCACACTTCAAAATGCAAAATTTACAGCCACAGGGAGTGATAAGTGCTTAGTTAAGATGGAAAGGCATTAAATTTGTGAGTGGAAGAAATGTGCTCCAGTTGAAGGCATTTGGGTTTGGTACTATCTCAGGTTTCAGGCATCCTCTTGGAACGTGTCCCTCACAGAGAAGCGGGGACTGTTGTATTTCTGGCCCTACAGGCTCTTTCCTGGTTCCTTTAGGCCTCCTTCTAAGAATCTCAGGCTCTCTTTTCTAAAATGCATCATAAAGGACCGGCAATGCACTTTATTTGGGCTTTGCCTGCTCTTATGGAAGGGAAGTTTAATTCAATGTTTTAATTTGCTTGGTCTCCCACAGGGTAGATGGACGGAAAAAATAGCAATTGGAGGAAACCAATATTTTGTTTATTTCATTCAGTTCTCAAAGGAGCTGGTGAGGTGCCTAAGATGATTTCCTCTTTCTAGAAGAAGAATCCAAGGTCCAGGGAGATAACAGCACTGGAGCCCAAGTCTGCCCCTGCCTGCCTCCCTTGACAACCCCACGCTGTGACTGAAGGAAGCGCTCATTAGCGGGAGAATGGGGAATGTGTGGGAGTCAGGGGAGCGTGCTGAACAACTGGCAAGGTTTTATGAAACATACATTAAGTCATGATTCCCTAAAAGCCTTTCAGAAACAGTTTGTCTTTATTAATCAAGTTTTTACTTACACATATTTTTAGAAAGTATGAAAGTATCTCAAACTGTCGACCATTCTTTGTTGGACACTGACAATCTTCTAGCCTGTGTTCACTTTTTCCTTCTGTGTAATATGTAATTTGGTACGCATGTAATTTCAAATTTCAAATTACATTAGCCCATTTGTAGTATGGTGTTTAATAAGTGGAATGGAAACCTCAACTACATTTTTTTCCTTTTAAAATAGATCAGTAACACCTTAACTTTGTTTTTCTTAAATTCAGTTCTTAACAGGAGAGCTTTTTATTATTTCAGATGGAGTGAGGTTACACTACTGGGTGGCAGAAAAGAGTCCTTTAACTTTTAGGGATACTGTTCTCCGTTAGTTCCAAGGCCATTTTACTCGGGGCGGGGCGGGGGTGGGCGCGGCGGTCCGGGCAGCGGAGCGCGGTCGCCGCTGCGCGATCCCTGCACTTCCCGGCGCGCGGGAGGGACCCGCAGGAACGCGAGCTGCAGACTCCGGGCAGATGCGGGGAGGCAGACGGTCGGCAGGCAGGCGCCTCTCCTGACTGCTGCAGGAAAGGCAGAAGCTTGCCCTGGGCCAGCCAGGTAAGGCAAAGATTGCTGTTGAGCTTGCTGTTACTGAGGGCGCACAGAACCTTGCCCCCTGCGGAATTCGGTGAGGTGACCCGGGTCTGCCAGGGGTGTCCTAAAAGAGGGGAGATTAGTTTGCATTTTTTCTAAAAAGGAAAGGAGTCTTCTCTCTAGCACTTCGTTTGATAGGATTCAACAGGTAGCAGAGAGTGCTCACGTGGGGTAGATTTGGGGCGCCGCGGCGCTTTCCACCCCTCGGGACCGTGCCTCTCCGGAAAGCTACACGTCGGCGAGCCTAACCTGTGCTTTCCATTCCGCTTTCCAGCTCCGTGAGTCCCCAGTGACAGTGGGCTGTGGAGTGGCCGGGAACGTTCCTCCCCTGGAGAAACCACAGAAGCACTTGGAGTGCCCGAAGCGACTGTCTGGCGCGGGTCCGTGCGACGCGGGCTTTGGGGCCGCTGAGCTCCGGCGCGCGGCCGTCGAGGACGCGGGGTCATCGGTTTCCCTCCCTCGCCGCCGAGATGCACAACGCCTCGTTCCTGGAGCCCGGGCCCGCGAACGCATCGTGCAGGGGCCAGGCCCTGGGCTGTGCCAACGTGTCGAGCCTGGCGCCGCTGCCTTCGTCGCTGGCTGTGGCGGTGCCGGTAGTGTACTCGGTGATCTGCGCCGTGGGGCTGGCGGGCAACTCCGCGGTGCTGTACGTGTTGCTGCGGGCACCCCGCACGAAGACCGTCACCAACCTGTTCATCCTCAATCTGGCCATCGCCGACGAGCTGTTCACGCTGGTGCTGCCCATCAACATCGCCGACTTCCTGCTGCGGCGGTGGCCCTTCGGGGAGATCATGTGCAAGCTCATCGTGGCCATCGACCAGTACAACACCTTCTCCAGCCTCTACTTCCTCACCGTCATGAGCGCCGACCGCTACCTGGTGGTGCTGGCCACCGCCCAGTCGCGCCGCGTGGCTGGCCGCACCTACGGCGCCGCGCGCGCGGTGAGCCTGGCCGTGTGGGGGCTCGTCACCCTGGTAGTGCTGCCCTTCGCTGTCTTCGCCCAGCTTGACGACGAGCAGGGCCGGCGCCAGTGCGTGCTGGTCTTTCCGCAGCCGGAGGCCTTCTGGTGGCGGGCGAGCCGCCTCTACACGCTTGTGCTGGGCTTCGCCATCCCGGTGTCCACGATCTGCGTGCTCTACACCGCCCTGCTGTGCCGGCTGCGCGCCATGCGGCTGGACAGCCAAGCCAAGTCCCTGGAGCGCGCTAAGAAGCGGGTCACCTATCTGGTGGTGGCGATCGTGGCCGTGTGCCTCGTCTGCTGGACGCCCTACCACCTGAGCACCGTGGTGGCGCTCACCGCCGACCTCCCGCAGACACCGCTCGTCATCGCCATCTCCTACTTCATCACTAGCCTGAGCTACGCCAACAGCTGCCTCAACCCCTTCCTCTACGCCTTCCTGGACGACGGCTTCCGCAGGAGCCTCCGCCAGCTGATAGCCTGCCGTCCGGCCGCCTGACGCCCCGGGCCCGCGCAGGGGATCGGGCGCCCCGGCCACAGTGCGCACCCGACAGGAGTCCTCAGCCTCCCCAGGAAACTTGCCTGGGCCTCAGCCCGACCTAACACGTTGGAGGCGCTGTGGCTGCGCCCCAAATTGGACTTTGCCCAGCCCTCCATGCGATGCCAGTACAGGCCGAGTGTGAGGACCACTGCGACTGCGAACACCACACCGGCCACTCCTTAACGCTCAAGGGCTCGAGTCAACCCTCGAACTTAGCACGGGGCGAGTAGGGTGGAGGGGGGAGGGCGGTATTGCGGGGAAGCGCCCCACCTCGCCCTTCCCGGGGCTCTGAAGCCGTAGCTGGAGCCCTGGGCGCCCTCGGGTGGGGGGGAGGCCCGGGGATGCCGCGAGCGCCCCGCGGCGTCGGCTTCGCACTCGAGTCTGTGCTTCGCTTCTCCGCTTTCGGGCCGCGACTGTCCGGGTGCCCCGACCTCCTCGGCGCACTCTGACCGCTAGAGAAGACGGCCAAGGCGCCTGCGTTCCGCGCCCTCCGCTCTGAGAGGCGCCGGAGCTCGAGGGAACAGCTGCCCGGGCCGCCAGGGCCTCTGCGACTGGGGAAAACGGAGCGACGAGGGAGCCCCGCGGGCTGTGTGCGCGGCGGAGGTGTGGGGTATGCGGGCGGCGGAGGTGTGGGGTGTACGGGAGGCGGAGGTGTGGGGTGTACGGGCGGCGGGAGCCTGGCCGAGACTGCCTAGACTATGGCAAGAACAGAGATACTTTCCCCTCTCTGTCCCAGCCCCTTCTTTCCTCGCTTTCCCCCGTTTTCCCTGAAAATGCTCCGTGACACAGACTCCGCCGGGCCCAGCCCGCCGGGCTCCAAGAGGGGCAGGAGCCAGGCAGAGGTGCCCCCTTGAGCCAGCTGCGTAGCGCCCGGCGTCCGGAGATGGAGCGTGGCTTTTGCGGTTGAGCGCACCGGCTGCCTGCCATTTACACCGTGGGGTACACTCGTCCTCGCTGCTTCACGTGAAGGTGCCCAGTCCCCGGCACCCCTCTGCCCAGTCAGCCTCTCATACGGCTTTGACCCGTTTGTTGTAACTGTTTATGTGAGTACTGTCGTTCAGGCCTGAGAACTTTATAAACAATATACATGTCCTAATCTCACAAGCAACCGTGAGGATCAGATAAGATAAAAAGAAATGCGATCTAGTCCCCTTTTATTCCCCTTCTCCTCCATGCCTCGCCTCCCTGTTAGGAGAGGGCAGGAAGCTGGGATTACTGACCCCTCAGACTGCCTTGCGCGGGACCCCTTTGCACGGCTTGGCTGTGGAGGGCGTGAGCTTTATTCCTTACCTCAGACCGCATCTAGCAGGTAGCCCCTGTGAACCTGGTAAATATCCGGTTCTGATCTCGCAAGGGAGCCCCAGCAGCGTCCTACCTTCATCTTATCTTTACTGGGGGGAGACAAAAGTGGATTCAGAGAGCGGACTGGCACTTGGGTTCGCAGATCCTCTGCCGTTTACACCTGAGACATGAGGGCAGAACATTAACCAGACTCTAATCATCGATTACAGTGTTTCAAAAGGTATTATTCTTTGGAATGAATTCCAAACAGGAATGAACATTTCTAAAAATGTTTGTTTCCCATGGAGAGGCTCAGTGTTACGTGTGAGAAAGAGTTGCAGCCCGTTTTGTTTACCTAGGTTGATTGGCATCTTCAATCAATTTCTCAATTATTTAGTTTTAAAATACGCTTTAGGAAATGTACGGAAGGAAAAAACTCTCCCTTAAGGGGTGGGGAGCAAACTAACTCCCTCTCTGATTTTGGTGAATGAGAATTGCTTCCTCAGCTCTCAGCATTATTAGGAACATTGAGATAATTCATAGCTATTAGTTTAGAAGATGTAAATTTGAAAACCTTCTGCCTTGAGTGGCAAATGATAGTAAATTGTTCAAAATTCAGGTTTTCATCTCCAACGCATTTTGAATGGTGGGCCTCAGGCATTTGAGCTGGCCTCTCTGCAGGAGGGCTTCAGAGGCCTCAAGGAATTCATTTTAGTATCTTTCACATTTGTAGGAAACATTCCATTGATTTTCTTTAAAACACTTAAAATTCTTTTATGAATTCTCTTTTCAAAGGTTTAATTTTAATTTCAAAAGTTTAATCTTTAAATTTAGAGTAACCCCTAGGTTATCTAAGGTTAAGGACAAAAGGTCAAGTAGACATTTGGCCACAAATACTGCCAGGTGTGATTGCCTGAATTCGAACCTTCATCTGTCTTAATAAACTCAGAACTGGACACAGATGAGGGAGAGCCGAGTGATCCATCTGGCCACTGCATCGTCCCGACTGTAAATTGACCTGGAGCTGCCTCGGATCTGTGGAGATGACTCCTGTCCTCCACAGCAAGACATGGGTTGGCATTTTAGTATGCATGTGGGATCAGTTTCACCCAGGCTTTCTAAATCATTGGATTTCTAGGTTGTTGTCCTTCATAGGAGCATGCCTAAGTCCAGATTGTATGTCTCCAACTTCCTTTGCATGTCTTAGGGTATAGGTGGAATAAATATGCAAATAAGCCAGGCACAAGTAGAATTTATTTACATCATTATATTGCTGTTTTTAATGGTGTGTTGAATTCTTGCAGTCTTTGTGTAAACTATATTGTTTGGTTTTTACCACTTCAAGTATTTAAAAATGTCTATTTGCTTTTACTTAATTTAGTACAGTTATGTAATCTATGTGCTTATGTTTGCTCTTGGGAAATGCAGAAACTCTTCTAGTCCATTGCCTGGAGCTCAGTTTAAAATAAAAGCTGAAACATTCTGTGTGATAAATGAATATTCTATTTCCTGAGAATGTGGTATCCACAATTCATTCACCTAAACGTTTATGCATTATTAGTTTTTAAAAATACTGCCTTCATCGGAAAATTATATAGTGAATAAACAATGAATAAATGAAAATATTTGACAGGACAAGATTAAGAATGACCCCCCCCCCCTTTTAATTAGGTTGATTGTGAAAATGATGCAGAGCTACTGATTGACACAGAGATTCTATAACTTATGCTGGGCAAGGAAAGGATGATATGTTTTGATCATACAATTACAAACCTAATTTCTTGAATATTTGAGCAGCTGTGTGGAGGGGGTGAGAAGGGAAGAGAAATTGTTTAAATTACAAGCATGCACATTGCTATTTCAGTTAGCAGAATGCAGAAACATAGCACAGATATGTGCAAGGTGGAGAATCTTACCTGAAAAAGCCCTCAAACTTATTATATACCCACCTTTCCTCAGCAACATTCGGGGAAAACAACGATGACAAACAATAACCCGCCATGGATAGTAATCGTCTATGCTTATGCATATTAGGAAAGAGATCAGAGAATTCTGCCCAGATGTCCTTTTATTCTCACAGCTTTGGGTCTGACACTTTGGTCCCATTTTACATATAAAGAAAGTGAGGTACCAGAAGTGAATCAGTTTAGCCAGGCCCGCCAGGCACCAGTGAAGACCAATCAGAGCCATCTAGGACCTGTCTCATTCTATTTGGGCAGAGATGGAATTGGTTGCAGTATGTAATTTGGAAATGTTAGGCTATAGAAAACAATGATACCTCTTAAATACTTAATGGATCAAGCAAGTATACCTACTATTACATGATGTGAGACAAAGGGAGGGTAAGCTTTAATAATAAAACTTCAATACTAACTCAGAGCCTTACAAAGTATATGGGGTTGTTAAAAGTCATATGAGAATAAAAGTTCCTACCAGAGCTGGTGCCCAAAGGCGCCATGTGCATGGCAGTCTCCACACTTCATGCGTGTGGAGTTGTGCTCCAGATGCACCGTGTACATAAAATACAATGTTGATGGTGCCCTATTTATACAGAATGGAGTTTTGCAATAAATGACACTGTCTTTGAATTTAGGGCCAGGTACATTTATTTGTTTTTACCATATCTCATAGGGTTATATGATGACATCATACCACATCGATTAAGAGGGGGAGACAAAAAAACAGGAAAAGGGAAGCATAGTTAAAATGCTTCTTTCAGAAACTCTGTTAGAATAGGTGAACTGCAGGCTTCCCACAGCCCACAACAGGATTTCTCTTTTGACAAACACCGACCGGCAGCGAGAGCCTCGAGTGCAGTACTGCACACAGACCAGACGACTGGGAGGGCCACAGCCTGGGGGGCAGCTCAGCATCCCTCAGTGGAATCTGCGTCCTCTTACAAAGACTGTGTGACTGGAAGATCATCCTGCTTCCATTCTGAGGTGTCCCGAGGACTGATGCCAATGACTGCAATAATCAAGCCACCACACACCATGGAAAAGGTGGGTGGAATCCCACTATCGAAGGGAGTGTAGTCAACCATGTGGGAGAAATTGTGAGTGTTCCCAAGGGTGAGGTGCTTGTCATTTATGCATGCTAAATAGCAACAACAAAATGGATATTTTAAATGGGTCATCCATTTGGCAAAGTAGCTTACTTAGGTAGCAATGAATTACCTGGTACAGGAAAAAAGGCTAGCCCTATTCAGTCTAGGTGGTATGGATGAAGCAACAAATTTGAAAAGATGTGAATGTTTACACCTGTAAAAGTACTGAATATATTAGCCACATGTCCCCACATAACACTGCTTGCGTTCCTTTAACTCCTCAATGCCAATAAAAATACCAATCTTTATGCTACATTTCTGCTTGTTCTCTTTACAGAGGAATTCCAGGGGTTCTAGTTAAAAGGGATTTTCTCACATAATTCCTAAAGAAATTGCATCTTGGTTTTATCATTACAATTTGTTATAATGGTTGAAGTTTACAGTACATCTTTAAAGTCATTTATTTAAAATACAATCATATTTTAAAAGTACATAGTATGTTAAGTTATGAGGTTTCTTGTGATTTTTATACTTCCAGTTGAAAGGAAGAATACATCTACATAACTTGTCTATTGAATCTTTCACATGATAATGAAGACAATAATCCCTTCAACTTTTTGGATGGACTTTCATTTACTACAAATTTTCAGCTCTATTTGTTTTAACTTTTTATATTTGAAATAGGTTAAATTTTTTTTGCTATTTTTTAGACAAGGGGTCTCATTCTGTTGCCCAGGCTGGTTGAGCAATCCTCCTGTCTCAGTCTCCCCCGGGTAGCTGGGACTACAGGTGTGCCCACCGTACCCAGTTTAAAATAGTTTAATTTTTATCGAAGTAATACATCAGCATGATTTATAGTTTTAAAACTCTGTGCTAGAAGACTTCTTATAATCGGCAGTTCCCTGCCCAGTCCTAACAGCCCTCAGAGCTATTTGAACTGTTTACTCTGGAATTTACCGTCTTATTGCTAAATTATAGGTTTATACTTCAATGTTTTAATTAGTTAATTTTAGACATTATAATTGTAAGGATTTGGGGGAGGGGCTGTGGGCACTTTTGAGAGCTAGTAGCGTTCCAGGAATCTCTCCACACGCCCTGCTAGACTCTCACTTCGTCCCTCTATGGTCTTCCCAGCACTGGCTTCCTGTCTTCTGCAGCACCTGGGATGTGTCCAGCGCATCTCTGGGACCAACTTCTCCAGAGTGTGACATTCTGGTCTCCTGCAGAGGTGGGGAGCTGGGGTTGCCTTGCCTCAGGGGTCAGACTTCGTGCACACTTTCCTTCAGCCTCCCTGTCTGTGGCCCTGCGCCCCCAGCTCCCATGGGCATGAGGATCCTCTGGGGTGCTCTGGAGCAGTCGGAGGGGATGGGTTGGTGTGTCCCTCCATGGACGTGTCTCCGTTCTGCTGCTGGCTGCCTCTCTCTGACCACCAGCCTCTCAGGATCTGCTCACACCTCTCGCCCCTGCCGTCGCTTAACCACTGTCTTTGTCCATTTAAAACATTTCTCTCCTGCTATTATGGTACAGTTTTAAGAGAAAATAACAGTGTGTAAATGCGCCATTTTAAACTGGAGTGTGTGTGTGTGTGTGTGTGTGTGTGTGTACATAAATGAAACAGGTTTGATGCAATTTTAGTGAACCGTCTTCTTGGCCTAGAGGAACTCAGGCAGAAGTCCATTACTTGGAAGAAGCTCAGCGTGTGACAGTAGATGTGTCACACAGATGTCATGAAATGCCTGGGAACGAAACGATAAATTTAAGCAATCTGAAATATTAGCTTTCTCTGACAACGAGCGCTCCGATGTGAATATTTGGAGACACCTGCGTGTGTCTGTGAGGAAGGTGTTTGCGGGAACAGCCCCTCCATACAGGCCGGCACCCCCAGGCCGCAGTCGCGCCATGGCTGCCAGGCTGCCTTTGAGACTCATCGAGGCAGATTCTCCCGGTGGTGTCCGAGCATCTGCCTTTCCAAAGCTCCCAGGGTGGACCCCAGAAGGAGACATGTGGAGTGCGGCCGCTCAGACGACACGGTTCTGGGGGCAGGAGGATACATGCCTGTCATCACATGCTGCCGAGCTATGTGGCCTCGATGTGGTAGAAGTGGAGACACCTGACTTGATTTTATTTCTTACCTTGTCAGTAATTACCAGTGATTCTGGGCCTGATCTCTTTCAGAAGCTTGCACTTTTTCTTGCCTGATCATTGTTTAAGTTATAATTTGTAATAAGTGAATATTGTGTGGGTAACAAACAGTATCTAAAATATCAAACTATTGATTATTTAGACTTTCCAGGGCACAGGCTTCAGGCTTCTCTTGATTGTAGAGTTTTACTTTCAAAAAAATTATGGAAGGATTATTTCTTTGGTCTGTTGGCGTGCTTCAAAACTGTTTTTTTTTTTTTCCCCTTCCATTAATATATTGAAATAGAAAGAATCCTCAAAAATAAACATTCTCTTTGTGAGTAACCGTTTATACCCAGTGAGTAATAAAGGAAACTGGTTAAATTAATTCTGTGTGTTATTCTCAGTAGGGGCAGCCACGTGGACAAAATAGCCCTCCAGGTGCTACTGCCTTGCAGCTCTGCTTGCTAAGGCTCTGTAAGAAGTGGACTCGCCCGCCCACTACAGGATGACTCATGCAGAGAATTTTGGCTTTGCAGGTGGAGCCATGCTGGCTTTTGTTTAAAACAAAAAATTAGCATACATTCATGGGAAAACTTCAAAAAAATATTGACTTTCTTTTCAGTTGCTGGGTTCCTATCTTTCTGTAGGTTTCTTAATGATCATTTTCGTGGCATAGTATTCCACAGAGAGTGAAAATGTAATAATAGCCTTTGCTATTTCTCTGTTGCTGTTCCTCTATTGTTCCCATTTTAAACATTTTTTTTCTCATTATTATGATGGGATCTTCATGCATCTGTTTTATTTTGGTTTTTAAGTCATTTCCTTAGGGTATGCCTAGACATGGAATTACTCCTTCACCTTCTCACAGCTAGGCGCCCCCCAACCCCAGCCTTATGGAAGAGGTGTATCTCCCACCGAACATCAACTGCATCATGTGGCTCTTGGTTCCTTTTCTTCTCACCTTTGCAAGGGTTTGTTTATTTTTGGATCCTTCTTCTCTTCTCAATTATCCACATCTGCCTCCTACTGCATAATGTTTATTGGTACTTGTCGGAGATGAAAATGCATCACCCCAAAATATGCCACTTTGGCACAAAGATTATTTTGAGCAGAAGGCAATTGAGTAAGAGCAGATACCAATAAAAAAGCTCTCTGCTCCCCTATTTGCCTAAAAGCAGGCTTAGATTTTTTTAATCACCAGAGACAACACTGGACTTCTATCAGCCCAGAAGGAGCACCAAGAGGAATCTACGTAACAGACCTTGCTAAAACAATCCTTTTCTTCCATTAATTTATCCCCATGTAGTTACTTCTTCACAGTTTGATGCCTCTAAAAGCCTAAGCCCCTTATGCTTTGTCTTGTCACTTCTCTGTAAGTATATTGTTCTTTGCTGAAACAGCATGTGAGCCAAAGTTCTAATCATCAGTTACTCATCACTGAGTTTCTGCCATGTGTATGCATGCTGCATGTATTAATAAACTCTGTTAGTTTTTCTCTTGATAATCTGTCTTTTTCAGCTTAATTTCCAGGGCCCCAGGTGGAGAACCCAGGAAGGTAAAGGAAAAGTGTCCAAATACCCCTCACAAACATTCAGACATTCCAATATCTTCACCTTCAACAATTAATTAAAAAGAGCTCCCTTAAACTCTACTATGCAGATGAATGCCAGCTGACAAATGCAGAAGGAATGACAGAATTAAAAAAATCACCATTTTGCAGTTAGAATAACAATCACCATGTAATAATTGATTCAAGCAAGGCTTCTCAATGGAGGCAAAACTACTGGGTGGAAGGCTTGCTGGACACAAAGATATTTGCATTGTGCCAAGATAGTACTCCAAAGATTGCTCGCCAATTGCAAGGGTAAAAGATATTCTATTATAAAGGAGAAGTCTGGTTGGATTGCCAAATAATCCAATTTAATGACAAGACAACCTGGCATTATGTGCCATTTGGTGCCATGCACTATAACATAGGTGGCACCATATATGGCATGCTCTTGCCCAAGATGTTCAACTGTAACTTAATCAAACATTTGACTAACTTCTGGTTAGCAGAGGAAAAACTGGGACATAGACATAAGAAAAAGAATGAGGAAACAGTAACACAAATCCAGAATGTGGGCAATTCCATAAGACAACTATCTTGCTGAACTCTCCAAAAAAGGCAATGTAACACACATATACCCAAAAGAGATGGAGGAAATGCTAAAAAAGACTAAAGAAAATTAATAATCCAAGGCAAGGCATGTACCTTGACTGGGTCCTGATTTGAAATGCCAGCTCTAAAAGAGCTTTCAGAGACAACCAGGGAAATTCAAATATGGATTGGATATTAGAAATTATTAGAAATGTTTTTGGTAATTTTCTTATAGTAAAGATATTTTGGTTATGTAGGAGAATTTATTCCTAGGGCATGAAGGCGTAAATGTGGGGTGAAATGTTATGATATCTGTAATTTACTTTGCACATTTTGGCAAACTGTCAGTGTGTATATTTACAAGAAGTAAAGCAAGTACATCGAAACAGCCACACTCAGAGAATACAGGTGCTCTTTGTACTTTTCTTTCAATTTTTCTGTGTGTTTGAACACTTTCACAATAAAATTTGGAAGGAAAATAGACACTTAAAAAGAAGAAATAGTCCTGTTCCCCCTAATTCTATGGATCCCTCATCCACATCCTTCTGTGGTCAAAGGCTTGACAGAACTGCTCCACATTTTGTCCCTACTTCCTCCTCTTGTCCCCTCTGCAGGGCATTCTAATCTTTCTTCCCTGTCTTTGTCTGCTTAGGCTGCTGTAACAGAATACCATAGACTGGGTGGGTTACACACAGCAGACATGTATTTCTTACTGTTCTGGAGGCTGAGAAGACCAAGATCAAGGTGCCAGCGGATTTTGTGTCTGGTGAGGTTCAGAGAAAGCTGTCTTTTTGCTGTGTCTTCATTTGGTGGGAAGAAGTGAGGGAACTCTCTTGGGCCTCTTTTATAAGGGCACTGATTTCACTCATGGCATGAACTGATCACTTTCCAAAGGCCTCATCTCCTAATACTGCCTCCTTGGGGGTTAGGATTTCAGCACAGAAATCGTAGGGGGATACACACACTCAGATGATAGCACTCCCATATTGCTAATCAATTCAAACAAGCTTTGTATAAGCTCGGTTTTACCAGGTTTATCCAGGTTTTTCACAGGCTTTTCATTAGATTACTGGTTCTTCCTTCTTTATTGGACCTCAGAGTGTCAGCGTTTCTCAGTCTGGCTTCTCTCTCTTTACACATCCTCTGTCAGTGATCTGAACAGACCTGAGACGTTAAATATCTTGAATTTACTGATGATGCCTAGATTTCATGTCCAAAAAACATTTCCTCTGCTCTTTAGACCTATATGCCTAACTTCTACTTAACAGCTTTCCTTGGATGCCTCAAAACCATCCCAAGTGTAACAAGCCCCCGTAGGAAACCAGAATATGTCCCCCCGAAATATGAAGGATGTTGAGCTGAAGACAATTAAGAAGCAGAAGCAGGAAAGCTCTCTGCTCTCCCTCTGTTTGCCTAAAAGCAAAAGGTATCCTGCCCTTCTTCCACCGGGAAGAACAAAGGCTAACCACAGAAGGCAATGTTGGACCCTTACTGACCTGGAGATGGTACCAGAGGAAACCACATGAAAAAGCTTTATTGACTGGCCTGTGTCTGCCAGGTGTTTGCTTTTCCACAAGTTGTCACCCTTAGAGACTCAAAGTCTTTTTCCTTTGTTTTGTCACTTCTCTAAAAACTCACTGTTCTTTGTTGGAGATGCAGTATAACCTGAAATTCAAATCCAGCTCTTGGAGGACTACTCACTCCCTGGGTGTCTTTCATATACATGTGAAACATACACGTTAATGAACTTCTGTTTATTTTTCTCTTGCTAACCTACCTTTTTTATTAATAAGGGGGTCAGTTCCAACTAAGAACCTATGGGAATTATTCCTGTTCTCCACCCCAAACAGAACATTTTCCCTACCCCATCCTCACCTCGAACACGTGCATGCCCACTTTCTCCTTATCGGTATGTAGCGCTATCTAGATGCTTGTTTTTAGTTTCTTCTCCTATATCTAGTCTATCAGCAGGGTCTTTTCATTCTACCTCCAAAGCAGAACCTGAACAGGTGTTCGGTGCCTCCCCGCCTCCGCAGTCACCCCAGTGTAAGTGCCATTTCTTGCCGGCACAACTGAGACAACCTTGCAAACTGACCACTGCCTTCCGTTCTTGCTTCCCTCCCACCCAGTCTCCATGTAGCAGCAAGAGCGATCTAGTTAAAATGCAAATTGTTTCATACACTCTCTGCATATGTCTCTGAAATAGGTTTTCACTACAGTTTGAATAGAATCCAAATTTCTTACCGTGTTCTTTAGGGCTGTGCTTCCCAACCCCGGGGCTGCTGACCGGTACCCGTCGTAGGCCTGTTAGGAACCAGGCCACTCAGCAGGAGGTGAGCGGTGGGTGAACAAGTGAAGCTTCATCCGTATTTACAGCCACTCCCCGTCATTGGCATCACCGCCTGAGCTCCGCCTCCTGTCAGATCAGCGGTGGCATCAGATTCTCACAGGGGCATGAACCCCACTGTAACTGCGCATGTGCGGGATCTAGGTTGCGACTCCTTATGAGACTCTAATGCCTGACCATCTGAGGGGGAGCTGAGGCGGTGATGCTAGCGCTGGGGAGCGGCTGCAAATACAGATTATCATTAGCAGAGACGTTTGAGTGCACAATAAATGTAATGCGCTTGACTCATCCCCAAACCACTGCCCTACCCACCCCCCGACCCTCCGTCTGTGGAAAAATTGTCTTCCATAAAACCAGTCCCTGGTGCCAAAAAGGTTGGGAACCTCTGCTTTAGGGGACTGCCTGGCTCCACTCTGCTTCCTTCTCTCACCCCTCCAGGGCCATTTCCCCTGCTCTCACTGGCCCTGCGTGGCTACCCACACCCGGGCTTCTCTGCCACAGCATGTCTCACCTCTCTGTGCTGGCCCGGGGGTGCCTCCCCGTTCTCACAGGGCCAATTCCTTCTCCTCCTTGAGGTCGACTTAATTTTAGCTCCTTAGAAGGAAAACCTCACCCTGTTACTCACAGCTCTTCTCTATCTAACTCTGTTTCAGTTACAGTTTCCAGGTATTTTGTTTCTTTGATTCTTTGATGTTGTCTGACATTCCCACTGCACATAAGCACCCTGAGGGCCGGCTCACTGCTTCCTTCAGAATCCTTGACATCTAAAATAATCTGGGCCCTCGCGGTGGCTCACGCCTGTAATCCTAACACTCAGGGAGGCTGAGGTGGGAGGATCATTTGAGCTCAGAAGTTGGAGTTCAAGACCAGCCTGAGCAAGAGCGAGACCCTGTCTCTACTTAAAAAAAAAAAAAAGAAAAAAGAAAAATAGAAAGAAATTAGCAGGACAACTAAAAATATACATACAAAAAATTAGCCGGGCACGGTGGCACATGCCTGTAGTCCCAGTTACTCCTGGGAGGGTGAGGCAGGAGGATCACTTGAGCCCAGGAGTTTGAGGTTGCTGTGAGCTAGGCTGACGGCACGGCACTCTAGCCCGGGCAACACAGTGAGACTCTGCCTCAAAAATAAAATAAAATAAAACAATCTGGCACATAGTGGGTACTCACTGAATGTTTCTGAATGGAGGGGTAGGTAAATGAATATCTTTAAACCTAGGCATTTAGGTTTCAGGCAGCTTCATTACGTATTTTATCATTTATACCAATATTTCAGAGTTTGGGTAAATTTTCTTTGAAACTTTAAGAAGCCCTGAAAGCAGCTTAAATTTAGAGCACATAAAAGTCCATTTTTGAGAGAAACCACCAGAGGGAGCAATGGGGCAATTTTTGTAGGGAAAAAAAATACGCAGAATTACTATTAATTATTCAAGTCAGTTGGTTCTTTTATATAAGTAATTTCACTAGATTTTATTCAGAAATGAAAATTTTCTCCTAACTCTGCAACTGTATCTTATGTATTAAAACAAAAATTACAAAGTTAAATTAAATCTACAAAGCAGATATATTGATAGTCATAGATTGACTCTTTTTTTTTCTTTTTTGAGACAGAGTCTCACCGTGTTGCCTGGGCTAGAGTGCCATGGCCTCAGCTTAGCTCACAGCAACCTCAAACTCCTGGGCTCAAGCGATCCTCCTGTCTCAGCCTTCTGAGTAGCTGGGACTACAGGCATGCGCCACCATGCCCAGCTAATTTTATATATATATATATTTTTAGTTGTCCAGCTAATTTCTTTCTATTTTTTTAGTAGAGACGGGGTCTCACTCTTGCTCAGGCTGGTCTCGAACTCCTGAGGTCAAACAATCCACCCGTCTCAGCCTCCCAGAGTGCTAGGGTTATAGGCGATAGATTGACTCTTAAACCAGAATTAAGAATTAAGAAATAACAATTAAGACAACTTTGAACTGAAACAATCCCAATAATTGTGTTAATCTTCTGTATTGTTTAGAGTTTGATAGTATGTTTGGACACAATTGTTAGGAAATTTAAATTTAAATTCCAAAATTATTATGCCTGTATGATTATGAGACTTGAGAATTTTAATGCAACAATAGCTTTACTTTAATGTTATTTTTTTAGAAATAAGAGGTAAAAGCAAGAGAATCTTATTTTTATGTGATCCCTAACATTGGGATTTCTCCAAATAAGATCAGTTTAAACATAGCCTACTTTTAATTCTGCCATGTAAATGCTGGTAAACCTGGGTGATTAACTGTAAGATAAATTAGCCTATTAACAGTTGATAAATGCTAACTTAGTAAGTAACATTATTCTCCATATAACCTCTTTTATGGACAGGAAGGAGGTCATCAGTTCAGAGTTAGCGCAATGGCTCTGTGATGCCATGAGTGTCCCAGGATCCTTTAAACCCTTCACTTCACCATCCCTATCATGTGCTGCTTGTCCTGCCACTTGCCACCTCATTGTCACAGGATGGCTGTCTCAACTCCAGCCTCTTATCTGTAGTCCCTCCGAGAAGAAAGAAAGGAGAAAGAGGATGAGGTCGTACCTGTATAAGGAAAGCAACTTTCCTGGAGATCCCCAAAGAATCTGAGAACTATTTCCTGTGGCCACACTTAGCTGCAAGGGAGCCTGGTAAGTTGCATATTTTATCTTTGCACATTTTCACCTGAAGTGAAATCAGTGTTGTTAGAAAAGAATAGGAAATGGATATGTGGAGGCAGCTAGCAGCATCTGCCACACTTCTCATATGAGCTGAGCATCTGCTATGATCTGAATATTTGTGTCCCTCCCAAAAATTCATATGCTGAAAACTAATCCCCAATGTGAGGGTATTAAGAAGGGAGATCTTTTGGGAAATGACTAGGTCATGAGGGTGGAGCCCTCAGGCCTTATAAAAGAGGCTTGAGGGAGCTTATTTGCTTTTCCATCATGTGAAAACACAACTGGAAGGTGATATCTATGAAAAATGGGCCCTCAGCCAACATCAAATATGTTGGTGCCTTGATCTTGAACTTTCCAGGCTTCAGTGCTATGAGCAATAAATTTCTGTTGTTTGTGAATTACCCAGTTTAAGGTATTTTTGTTATAGCAGCCTGAATGGACTCAGACAGAATGTGCCGGATATTAGGAATGCACAGGTGATTTAAGACTGGCTCCTTGCTTTTGTGTTCTCTACGGAACAGACAAAATAATCAAAGTACAGTAAGCTGCATAGTGCAAACCAATAGTCAACATATATTATGTCCTAGGCTGAGTTTGACATACAGTATTGCTTTTTTTTTTCTTATAAAGTCTCTTCAAGGACAATTTTACTATCTCTGTCTTAGAAAGTATAAAACTCAGTCTTAAAAAGTTAGAGTATCTTGGCTCAGGTTAAATAGCTAATAAGATCCTGGGACTGTCTGACAGTCTATCCACACAACTAAATATTCACGTTCTCCCCCAATGAGCTCTCAATGCTACCTGGAAGTCTCTTTAGGCAGTCACAATTACCCTCTCCAGTTGGCTTCAGAGGATTTTTTCTATACCTTTACTTTTTATTCAGTGAATATTTATTGAGTTCCTACTATGTGCCAGCACTGTGCATCACATGGGGCTCCAGCAGTAACAGGGTGACATTATCCCTGTTATCTGGGATCCCATTCAGACAAGCACATAAGCTGGTGCTTTGAGTTAATATTTAAATCTGAAGATGGTTATAATAGGGGAAGGAATCTAGCTCTATTCTCAAAAAACAAACAGACAAATCCTGACCCAACACCTCACCCCTTTCCACTTGCGATTAATGATCTTTTCTATAATTTTTTTTAGATTATAACAATGAAGTGAAGATCCCTCAATTCCTTACCCCTAAAACCAAATTCAGCTCAAAAGTACTCTTTTGTCCAGTTTTGGCACAAATGTGGATGCCGTTTCTCTTAGCGGAAACCGGACCTCGTGCCTGGGCTGTGCTCCATCTACGCTGTGACTCATCCTCCATCGTTACTCTTCTCCTGCATCAGTTACCTGTCCTCTGCTGGCTCTTCCTCTTCACAGTGCAGTCATGCCACCTTTTCGCTCACCTCGAGCCAGAGCACTGCGGGAGGCAGATGTAGGTGTTGATTCCCTGACTCATTCCACACATATTATGGAGTCCATACTATTGCCAGCGGTTCTGTTCCAGGCACTGGGGTTACATTTGCTGACAGTCCAGATAAATATGGACCAATCCACATGGAGCTTACACTCCAGGTGGGAGAGATGTAGGGAAAAGTAAACAAGAAATCAATAACAAAATAATTTTAAGTATTGGTCAATATTATGAAGAAAATATGACTAGGCAATGTGCTAGCAACTGTGATTTTTACGCATACATATGCCTAAAATGTGTGTGTATGCACATGTATGTACAGACATATTTTGTCCTATTTTAGTTTAGACCTGATAGTTGTGTGGATTTTTGTTTGTTTGTTTGATTTTTGCTTCTGAAGGGACACACCTGATATTTTCCTCTTAGGACTGCATGCCTGGGGCATACTCCTTCCCAGGGAAGACAGGGAGTCTGCATGTTACAAAGTGGGTTTCTCCTGGCTTGGACCTTTGGCCAAGATTTAGCAGATAAGAAGCTGGATCTCTGCAAGTAGGCGAGGGGTTCTATCAGAAATGCATCCACTGGAAGGCGCATTAACTGTGTGAGTCCATGTAGTGTCTTAGCTGTGCTCCTCCCCTGTCCTCTCCTGATCGCCTGCACTTATGCGGGCCAAGCCACGGGTCCCATTTGGCCAAAGGGAGAGTCATCTGGGCCTGGAGCTGGTGGGAAGCAGAAGAGGGAGGCTCCGCAGTCTGTCCACTATGTCCTTCTTGACTGACTGCTGTGTTAAATTGGTATGGCTCATCAGTGTTTATACTGTCTGGTTCCAAACCTGTAAACTGTCACCACGTG
This sequence comes from Indri indri, assembly GCA_004363605.1. Taxonomy (NCBI): domain Eukaryota; kingdom Metazoa; phylum Chordata; class Mammalia; order Primates; family Indriidae; genus Indri; species Indri indri. The sequence continues at coordinate 146,343 of RJWJ010000441.1, read as the reverse complement.
TAATGAAGTTGCCTCCATTTAGATCTCTCTTTGTCAAACTATGGGTCTTAGCCATTCACAATCTGCCTTTATAAATCATGTCCCGCCTACTTTGGGAATCGCGGGTCTTGCTCCTGTCCAAATGCCTGCAGGTGCTGTTTATGGACAGGTAGCAGCTTTCCCGGAGCTTTACTGAAAGGAAGAAAGGAACCATTTACCCTCTTGCCATCCCGCTGTGTAATTCCTGCATTGTCCTACTTTTTCTTCACCAGCCAAGCAAATAATTGAAATTTGTTTTATTGAAACTGCTACACATTACAGACAAAAATCTAGAGAGTGAATATTAAGAAAACTCTTTAAGAAAAATTGTAAAATGTAGTGGAAATGATCTTTAATAAAAGTAAAATCCCTTTGTAATACTTCAAAAATTACCTTCCATTTTTGAGACTATGAATTTTGTGAAAAGGGCATTAATATTTATTCAGGAATAGCAATGACAAATGGATTTTTTAAAAAGATCATACACCTCAAATATCATTAAATTGCAAGTCTCCGGCAAGAGCGTTCTGGATTTTATTCTGTATTAGTGCCTTGTAAATGTTCACTAGATGGCACTAAGAGGCCAACCATATACAGAAACCAGTAGAAATCCTCATGTCCTTGGAAAGATTCTGGGAAGACTTAGATGTTAGCATGAAGGTTCTTACAAGGAATATCAAGGAAAATTCTGAATTGAAAGTACTGGGTTCTAAAATGGTTAGGAAGTGTTTGCTTCAGAAGCATGTATTTAATTAAATATTAAAAAGGAGAGATGCACATATCCCTCCTTTTTAATATCTAAGATGTATTGGTCTAGATAAAATTTCAGATGATATTAATATATAAAAAGATATCAAATAGTCAATTTATGAAAGTATTATTAAGGGTTAAATTCCAAGTATTAAAATGATCAATTTTTGTTTTAAAAATAAAATTTTTTAATATTACACCCTGAAAATAATGGTCTTTTACAAGATCCAGGCACAATCAAATCGCATCACCAAACTAAATGATATTACATTTATAAAGATATCTCCTTAAAAATCCTCTTGTGGGCTGGGCACGGTGGCTCACGCCTGTAATCCTAGCACTCTGGGAGGCCGAGGCGGGCGGATTGTTTGAGCTCAGGAGTTCGAGACCAGTCTGAGCAAGAGCAATACCCCATCTCTACTAAAAAAAATAGAAATAAATTATCTGGATAACTAAAAATATATAGAAAAAATTAGCCGGGCATGGTGGCGCATGCCTGTAGTCCCAGCTACTCGGGAGGCTGAGGCAGGAGGATTGCTTGAGCCCAGGAGTTTGAGGTTGCTGTGAGCTAGGCTAATGCCACGGCACTCTAGCCCGGGCAACAGAGCGAGACTCTGTCTCAAAAAAAAAAAAAATCCTCTTGTGGCGCCTCAAACTGGGTTCAGACTTTTCTCATCTACCCTCATAGCCTCTTATCTTGTACTCACCACATTATAACACTTAAATCTTGTGACTGCCAGATGCTTGTTCACCTCTCATATTTGATTTTGAGCTCCTTAAAGGCAGGAGCTGCGTCTTCTCAACCATCATAGTCTCAGCATCAAGCACTCTGGAGGGTACTTAGTTGACATTTCTACAAGTTAGGAGTTAGATTTTGTTATCACACAGACAAGGGCTTGTGTGATCATCTCCACCACTTACTAGGTAAAAATTTGGGCAAGTTACTTAAGCTCTATAAGTTGGGGGTTAATAATAATAAATAATGGTAACAATAGTAGGAATTCCATAGAGTTTTGGTGAGTATTAAATGACATAACAGAGATAAAACAAAGCCTCTGGAACATAGAGACTTTGTTACCTATTACCTATTATTATTAAGAAATAATTATTGAATGAATAGATCTTAATTAAATTGTCTAAAAGCACTATTTATCTATTCTGGATTATCGATGCTATGGTCTGAATGTTTATGTCCCCCAAAATTCATATGTTGAAACTGAAGCCCCAAGGGGATGGTATGAAGAGGTGGGGACTGTAGGGGTGATAGGTCACGAGGATTCTGCCCTTATGAATGGGATTAGTGTCCTCACAAAAGAGGCCTGAGGGAGCTTGTTTTCCCCTTGTGCCATGTGAAACACAGGGACGGTGCCATCTGTGAGGAAAGAGTCTTCACCAGAAACTGAATCTGCTGGCTCTGTGACCTTGAAATCCCCAGCCTCCAGAACTATCAGCAATAAATTTCTGTCCCTATGTTACCCTGTCTAAGGTGTTTTTTACAGCAGCCCGAATGGACTAAGACAGACATCGGTACCGAGAAGTGGAATGTTGCTCTAGCAAATATCTAAAAATATAGAGGAGGCTTTGGAACTGGGTGATGGGTGGAGGCTGGAGCAGTTTGGCAATGCATGCTAGGAAAAGCCTATGTTGCCACGAAGGGATGTTGAAAGGCGATTCTGGTGAGGGCTCGGGAGAGCTGCAGAGAAAGTCTCAGTCTTCTCAGAGATTACCTAAATGGTCATGAGCAGCATGTTGTTAGAAATACAGAAGGTGAAGGCCACTCTGAAAAGATTTCAGACATAAATGAGGAACACGTTATTGGAAACTGGAGGAAAGGTGAAACTTGATATAAAGTAACAAAGAATTTGGCCAAATTGCATTTGCGTTCTAGTGTTTTGTGGAAGGACGGACTTGTGAGCAATGAAATGGGATATTTGGCAGAGGAAATATCCAAAAAGTGTTGAGGGTGCAGAATGGCTATTCTTGACTGTTTATAGTAAAATGTAAGAAGAGATCAATGATTTAAAGACAGAATTTATGACCAAAAGGGAAGCAGAACATGAAGATTTGAAGAATTCTGAGCCTGGCCATACTGTAAAGACTGAAAAAGTATGTTTACGAGAGAACAGCAAGGGTGTGACCAAGCAAGCATTTGATAGAAAGATTAGTATGGACAGAAGGAATTTAGATGTTATTCAAAAAAGCAATGAGACAATCACCTCAAAGGCATCTTAAAGAATTTTGGGGCTGCCCTACCTATCACAGGCCCAGAATGCCAGGGCACTGGGGGCAGAATGGTTTCATGGCTCTGCTACCTGCATCCTGGTGTTGGCCACCCCAGTGTAGTTCAAGCAGGCCCAGTTTAACTCAGGCTGCCCTTCTGGAAGGCACAGGTGGTAAACCAGGGCAGCATCCACAAAGTGCCATCTCTACGGGTACACAGTGTGCATGGGCTATGCATGCATGGCTACTTCCACCTAGATTTAAAGGGATGCCTTGGGAAGCCTCAGATCCCAGGTACAGAATTCCCAAAAGGGCAGGACCACCACCGAGAGTCATTACACAGAGAGGCCACCCCTAAGATTCCAGAATGGTAGAGCCACTAGCGTGCAACTCCAACCTGTGAGTGCTGTGTCATGGGCTGTGCCCAGCAAAGCCATGGGGGTGGAGCTGCCTGGAGCCTTGGGGACCAACCTCTTGTCTCAGTGTGTTTGGATGTTGGGACATTGAGTAAAAGAAGATTATTCTCAAGCCCTAAGATTTAATGTCATTTGCCTTGTTGGGTTGGGACTGGTTTCCTCTTTTTTCCTTCTCCTTTCTCCCCTTTGGAATGGGAATATCGATCCTATGTCTGTCCCATCATTGTATTTTGGAAGCTCAAACTTTGATTTCACAGGCTCGCAGCTGGGGGGCATTTGCCTCAGAATAAATTATACAGTGAGTCTCACCCATATGTGACTTAGATGATATTTAGATGAGACTTGGGACTTTAGACTTCTGAGTTGATGCTGGAATAAGGCTACTGTGATGGAAGAAATGCATTTTGCATGTGAGAGGGACATTAATTTTGAGGGCCAGGGGCAGAATGCTATAGTCTGAATGTTTATGCTACCCCCAAATTCTCCCGTTGAGGTCCTAATCCCCAATGTGATGGTATCAAGAGGTAGGGGATCTTGGAGAGGTGATTAGGTCATGAGAGTTCTGCCCTCAGGAATGGAATTAGTATCCTTATACAAGAGCCCTGAGGGGCTTGTTTGCCCCTCCACCATGCAAGGATGTGTGGAAGGCACCATCCATGAAGAGTGGTCCAAGCCAGATAACAATTCTGCTGACATGGTGATCTTGCAATTCCCAGCCTCCAGAACTGTGAGCATTAAATTTCCACTGTTTATAAATTACCCACTCTGAAGGATTTGTTAGAGCAGCCTAAATAGACTAAGACAATTGATATTGCTGTGGCTTGGGCATTTCTTATACTTTGATGTATGTAATTGGGAATATGGTTAAATAAGATTGTTTAATATGTAGAAAACCCAGACACAGTATTTTTATGAGTTATTAGAAAACTTATCTGTAGCTTGGAAATAAACAAAAGAGATTACTGGCTGTTCTTTCAGTACAGTGTTGGGCTTGATTTTATTGTTTGGACCATTTACCTGTCATAGAAGCAGTGGTTAACTTACAGATTTTTGCCTGGTAGAGATGTCAGTAACTTCTGTCCACTGATCAGGTAATCCAGAGATTGTGGTCTATGATTCTGTTGCAGTTAAACCAGTTTTTTATATAATGCAGCCATCTTATTCTAACATTTCTTTGTCAAATAGCCTAAGTACACATAAATTCTTAAGTGCTTTTGGACTTATCTTATTATCTTACTGGTTTTTTCGTTGATTCCTAAGTTAAAAAAATCTTTCACATATGTTCATTTTATATCTGTAGGAGATTATTGATTTTACATTTTTGAAAATTATACTTTAAGATAGTATTGTTTAATAATATTTTAGTAAGTGGTGAATCTCAACTCTGACAGTTAAAGAGTAGAGCAATTTCTTCACAAATGTGACCAAGGTTGTATGCATAAATTCTTGTTCTGCAACATCTTTATATCCTTTCGATTTTCTTTGATGACTTATACTCAACCACTGGAAGTTAAATGTGGGCATATGACAAATTCGACATTTGTTGACATTTGTGCAACCTTGATGGCATAAGTGTTTTTATTTTAATTTTCATAGAGGAATCTTTTTGAGAAAAAAATGCAGTAATAAACCCACAAGGTTTGCTATAACTCCTTTGTCCTGGAAGAGAGCAGCATGTTTCTTGTGTGTTCTTAAGGACTGCTGTTTGTACTAAGTTTGGCTCATGGTACTGACAGTGGTTCAATTTGGAAGCAGTTTTGGGATCTTTTGATAGAGGCCAATCTCACTGGGGTTAGGTGATATCTCATTGTGGCTTTGATTTGCATTTCTCTAATGATTAGAGATGTTGAGCATTTTTTTTATGTGTTTGCTGGCCATTATTCTGTCTTCTTTTGAAAAGTTTCTGTTCATTTCCTTTGCCCATTTGTTGATGGGGTTGTTTGATTTTTTTCTTGTTGATTTTTTTTGAGTTCTAGATAGATTCTGGTTATGCCCTTCATCAGATGTGTAGAGAGCAAATATTTTTTCCCATTCTGTGGGCTGTCTATTCACTCTAATGATAGTTTCCTTGGCAGTGCAGAAGCTTTTTAATTTGATTAGATCCCACTTATTTATTTTTGTTGTTATGGTGATTGCTTTGGGGTTCTTCTTCAGATCCCAAAACATCAAATGCTGGTGAGGATGTGGAGAGACAGGAACACTCTTACACTGCTGGTGGGACTGCAAATTAGTGCAACCTCTGTGGAAAAGAATTTGGAGATACCTCAGAGAGCTAAAAATAGAAATACCATTTGATCCAGCAAAGCACTATTAGGCATCTACCCAAAAGAGCACAAAACATTCTATGATAAAGACATCTGCACCCGAATGTTTATGGCAGCACAATTCACTATTGCAAGGATGTGGAAACAACACAAGTGCCCGTCAATCCATGAGTGGATTATTAAAATTTGTTTAATATGTTTACAATGGAATATTACTCAATCATAAGAAATGTCAGTGATCTAGAACCTCTTATACTTTCCTGGATTAAACTTAAGCCCATTATACAAAGTGAGGCACCACAAGATTGGAAGAATGGGCTCCACTTGTACTCACCATCAAATTGGTACTAACTGATCAACACTAGGGTGATCACATGGCAGAAATACTCTCCAGGGATTAGGGGTATGGGGGTGTAAATCCACAACTAAAGGACATGGGGAGCACTGTAGGGGGGAAGGGCATGTCTTTAACCTGAACTTGGGTGAGGCAAAGACATAAAGTGTAACCATAATGTTTGTACCCTCACAATACCCCGAAATAAAAAAAAAAAAAATTTGGAAACAGTAACTATAGGTACCTTTGCTTTGACCCCAATTTTAAATCTTCTATTCAAATATGTAAGATAGTAACCAAACCAAAGCCTAGAATTGGCTTAATGTTGGCAAAGGAAAATTTCCCTTTCAAAGAAAACAACTTTGGAAAGCCTCCGTAAAGCAAGCTGAGAATCAAGAACCTCTCGTCAAAGAACATTGCAGCAACTAAATGCAAAGTAATAAGAAATCTGAGCTCTGGATTTTCCTGAATTGCTCCTAGTGGGCAAGGCAATTTTGGGCAGCATGAACCTGATAATTTTTCCAGAGCCCAAACATTTTAACATGTATCACGCATAGAAAAAAAATCTCGATTATGTGTATATACACATGATCCACTCCCTTCATCAGAACATTCTGGCAGTCTAGAAAACAAGTCTCTTAGAGAATGTGGTATAACATAAAAGAAAATTCAGTTGGCATTAATAATAATAATTCTTGATTACTTTTTCCTACACTGTGGCATAATCATAGGTTTGGCATTTGTCATAATAACAGCCAAATATTTCAAAAGTTACAAATGAAAATGTGCACAAATCTTTTTAAATAGAAGCAAATATGTCAGAAATGATTTGTAGCATAAGTATTAAAAATGGAGATTTTGACTGTGTACATTTATATGTATATGTGCAATAGTTTATACTTATAAACATTATAAATATGAATAGTTCATACTATATACATACGTACTGTATACATACATATAAATTTGAGACTTTGGCTGTATATGTGTATCTTTATTTATATCTGTGCATCAATGTATCTATCCATCTACACACACAATAGTTTATACTAAAGTAATTGAAAAAATTGAGACTTTGGCTAAAACAGCATATGCCTAACACTTAAACAATTCTATAATAATATATTTTCTCTAATTCTAAAGATATTTCAAGTTTCCCAAGGTCTCAAGTCAGTGTTACAATTTTGAATATCCACCATTCCCTTTTGTAGTTACACTAACCTGCCAGTTAATAAAATATAGTGGCTAAAATATCTGATAAGCAAGTTTTTAATGTTTGTGAATGTAGAAAGGGATGCTTTAAATAGCTTAGAAGATTCTACTTTTTCCCCACTTACTTTTGCTATTGTTTCCAAAAGGTGAAAAGGACATTGCTTTTGCAGTTGTTTAATACAGTAGATGAACATTTTTGTCCGAAAGAAAATTACTTTAAAGGCATGAAACCAGGCCACAGCGACCTGCGACCACACAAAGTTCTGAGGGGCAGCCCATGAGCAGCAATTTCAGGTAGTTTCCCAGAGCAGGAGGGTGTTTAGCTGAGAAAAGACAGCAGGAAAATTATGGGTACTCAGCATGCTCATCTACCCAGTGCAGAATAGCTCTCATTTAGAAAAGTAGATTAGAAAGCCTATTTTTTTCTATAAAAGAGGATTAACAAATAGTGCTCATAAAGAGAATGATTGTCCCTAACTACTTCGAAAAATCTAAAGAAGTGTAATATGCACTTCATTGAATTCAGATTTGTAGTGTCTCATGTCTAAACACATCCACCACGCAGACGTTTGGCAATGAACGTATGGACAAAATGTCCAAACAGCTATCTGTTCTTTTAAATTTCTATTTGGATATTTTATTACTGGAAAAGGGCTCAAAGAAACAAAAATGGCTGAATATATGCACCCCTTAATTAACCTATTCATTCATTTGTTCATTCACTCACAAATGCATATCTGAGGTCTTGCTATGTGCTGCATCTGAACTCTATATTACAGATAAAACGGTGAGCAAAGCATGCTTTCTGCCCTCATGAACCACAGATGGAGCTCACGTGCATCAGTTGGACATTTCCTCTCTGTCTCTCTGCACTGTGCTGACCCCTGAAGTTACAGGAATACAGGAAAATGTCCTACTTCCAGAGAGCTCATGGTCTAACAGCAGAGATGGACACAACTAATATAGGTGGGGTGTCCTGGTGTTAAGGTAAGCATGAGGTTATGAGAATGCATTGAAAAATAAATCTATGATGTCAACCTGAAATAATCAAAAGGATCCAAATCTGGTTGTAGAGAAGAGTGAATTCAAGTGAACAGCTGGAAATGGCCATCCAGGAATTACGAACTCCAGAGAAATGAGGTCAATGCTCCAAAGTTAGAAGTTAAGGTCTTGCTTATATAGGCAGAAGAAAAAGAAATTTAGTAGGATTTTAACATTTTCTATACAAGGCTGGTTTATGAGTTACAACAATTTAATTAGTTACAGTTTGTTTTCCTTTCTTTACAGCTTGTTTTCATTTCCTTTCCAATTTAAAAGAGTGTATTTAATATTCCATCTTTGACTGTTATGGCAGAGATGACCGGGAATAGACCGACACACACACAGAAATATTGGCAATACAGGTTTATACGCCAGCAGGCTCAGAGGGGGATTTTTCCCTCCCAAATTCTGAGCACCAGACAAAGAGCATTGCAGTCTTTTATACACCTGGCTTAAGTGGGAGGGGCACGGTTACAACAGGGTTAACTTTAGTGACACAGAGTCCTAAGCTACTTTACAGCCTGGTACACTAATTGCTACAGGTGATTTATGAGGCAGCAGCTGCCTGGGCGGGGGCCGGGGGCGGGGGGGGGGAGGGTTGCAGGGGAGGAGGAGGAGGCCCAGGGAAGGATCGCAAGGGAGAAAAACCCAGTAGTGGAATTTCCTTAGAATTCCACTTTAGTGGAATTTTCCAATTTTCCACTTCATGACAATACGATTGCCATGAAGTCTTTGTGTGAGAAAGATAAGAGGGAAGTTAGTCTATAATGAAAAGCAGCAGTCAAGAGGGAAGGGGTCTTCCTTGGTGCCCTTCAGTCCTTTACAGCATTTTACAAAACACTGTAGGTAAGGAAGAAGGCCAGGCTGTTATCAGAGGAGGCCACAGCTGCGTGGGCTTCACCTGCCTGTCCTCTGACTCAGGTTTCATAATCACATTCCCTCAAGGCTCAAAATATTTTAAGGTTCCTACAGCTTAGATTTTGAATTGCTTATTTTCACAATAACAATGTTTTATCTTAATAGCTGCTAAAAAAAATTTCACTCAGTCAGAAAGAAGCCACTTTGTAGCCTGAAACTGAGCGTTTTTTATTGATCTTTTGGTTTATGGAACGTATCAGCCATTAGTCTTGGAGATGAGAGTCTATTGCTGAGATCCTGTGGGGTTTTATCGTAATTGAGTAGTTAAAGAAAATGAAGAAAGAAACAAAATACAGTAGTAAATGGTTAGGTGTCATTGGATGTGGCTTTGGCTTTATAAACAAGAATGTAGCGGCCTTGGGGGCCTTGCCTTTGCCCTCCTTCCTGTCCTCTCCCGGGAGCAGTCCCCGTAAATTCCAGGGCCAAAATGTGAATCGCGTGCGGCATAAACTGTGTAAATGACGAGCAATTATAGAAACCCAGTATAACTTAACAGATTCAGGGCCTTCTCTTGTCTAAATATCCAGAAATCTTCTTTCATCTTTAGTTTCACTAAAATGTTGTTTAAGGTTGCCTGAGTCCTAAGCAAACAGGATCGCTCCTTTTCTTGTTAAAGAGGCAAACTCCAGCATCAGCCCAAACTTCAGACCAGGCAATCATCAGATGCTACCTGAATGCTTCTGGCTCATTTTCTCTGTCTCTATTACTGTTCTCCTTTTGTTCCTCACACTTCTCCTTTAGGGTATGTATTCCTTTATGCTCTCTTTGGGTCATTGTAAATCAGCATTTTCAGAACCCTATTACTATCTCAGGTGCCCATAATGTGGTTTTTTTAAACACTGAAAGGGGTTCTGTGATCACATACAATTGAATGCAGACTGAACTAGGCTCTATATTTGCCAATTTCATTAAATGGGAGGAAAAAAAAAAAAACAAAGAAAAAACCAAACCACAGTCTTCACAACTGGGGAGCTTCATTTAGACAAATCGTTACAACCTTGCCAGGTTCATTGCCTGTTGCCAAGAGGAAGCCAATACACTGAGACAGCAGGGGTTGCAGCAGAGAGAGTTTAATATTGCAGGAGCCATGCGAGGAGACAGGAGGAAGTTCTCAAATCCACCTCCCTGGGAATTTGGGAGAGTTTTTAAAGATAGTTTGCCCAGGAAAGAGCTGGGCAATTGGGTCTGCTAGTTGGCTGGGTTTGGGCGGAACCATGGAGTGTAGAAATTGTCTCCTTTGCTAAGTCAGTTCTTGGGTCAGGGTCTCAAGACCAGGTGAGTTAGTTCCTTAGTATGGGCCAGTGGTCTAGGTGGGTCAGCTGTTTCACCAGAATGCAGGGCCTGGAAGATATCTCAAAAACTAGGCTTAGGTTTCACGAGGGTGATGTTATCTATGGGAACAATGAAGAAAGCTAAGAAGCTTTATGATCATCAGCTATGTGACTCCTGAGTAGTAAGCAATTATAGGAAAGCAAGCCGGGAACAATGGCTGGTTATATATATGAATTTCCTCTACCCAAGTTCCCACCTTGTGGCCCTTTATTAATTTTATAAAGGAGGGGTTTGAAGTCAATCGAATGTTCCACTTCTTAACTGGATGTTTTGGTCTTGGATAAACATATACATACAAATTAATCATCCTAAAATGTTAGATTTGTTTTTAAGAAAATATTTTAGACTCAGGCGTGGTGGCTCATGCCAGCAATCCCAGTAACTTGGGAGGCCGAGGCAAGGGTTGCTTGAATCAAGGATTTTGAGGCTTCAGTGAACCATGATCATGCCACTGCACACCAGCCTAGACAACAGAGCAAGATTTTGTGTCTACAAAAGAAAAAGAAAAAGAGAAAATATTTTAAGAAATTTTCCCTGTTATTAATAGAACATAATCTAAGACCTTCATCCTGTCATTCAAGGTTCACCATAATTGAGCCCAAGTAAAAGTGTATTTTTTGTTGAGATGAAATTCAAATAACATAAACTATTTTAAAATGAACGATTTAGTGATATCTAGCACATTCACAAAGTTGTGCCACCGCTATTTCTATCTAGTTCCAAACAATTTCATGGCCCCAAAATACCTTGTACTCATAGCAGTCACTTCCTATTCCCCTTTTCCTCCAGCCCCTGGTAGCCAATGATTTGCTTTCTGTCCATAAGATTACCCTGATAGTTTATATAAATGGAATCATACAATATGTGACTTACTGTGGCTGGCTTGTTTCACTTAGTATATTTTTGATGTTCCTCCACATTGTAGTGTTGGAGGAAAACCTTTTCCTCTATCAACTTAGTTGCCATGATCGAGGCTTGCTAATTTAACTGACACTAGACAGACTGGTAGGAGAAAAGACAAAGTTTATTCATATGCCTGTGTGAGCACACAAGAGAAGTGGCTCCCTGGACTGCTAAGGATAGACAAAGGTTTATATACCAACTTTAATAGGGGAAAGGGAGTGGGGAGAAGGGACTTCTAAGAGCAGACAAATGGTTTCTTTAGAAAAGACAAATAGATTTTTTTTTAGGGGAATAAATGAAAGATAAGAAAATTTGTGACCTAAAAAGAAAAGTCCCAGATCAGATGGTTTCACACACAAATTTTACCAGAGCTACAAAGAACTGGTGCCTATCCTGCAGAAATTACTCCACAACATTGGGAAGGAAGGAATCCTCCCAAACACATTTTATGAAGCCAATATCACCCTGATACCAAAACCAGGAAAGGATGCAACAAAAAAAGAAAACTACAGACCAATATTGCTTATGAATATAGACGCAAAAATTCTTAACAAAATCCTAGCAAACCGAATTCAGGTGCTTATCAAAAAAATAATCCATCATGACCAAGTGGGCTTCATCCCAGAGATGCAGGGATGGTTCAACATACACAAATCTATAAGTGTAATTCACCACATAAATAGAAGCAAAACCAAAGACCATCTGATCCCCTCAATAGATGCAGAAAAAGCATTCGACAAAATTCAACACCCTTTTATGATAAGAACACTTAATAAAATAGGCATAGATTGGACTTACCTAAAAATGATACAAACCATGTATAACAATCCCACAGCCAACATCATACCGAATGGGGAAAAATTGAAAACATTCCCACTTAGAACTGGAACCAGACAAGGTTGCCCTTTATCACCATTGCTATTCAACATAGTGCTGGAAGTCCTAGCCGGAGCAATCAGACAAGAGAAGCAAATCGAGGGCATTCAAATGGGGGCAGAAGAGGTCAAACTATCGCTCTTTGATGACAATATGACCTTATATCTAGAAAATCCCAAAGATTCTGCCATGAGACTACTGGAATTGATAAACAAATTCAGCAAAGTCTCAGGTTACAAAATCAACGTACAGAAGACAGTAAGATTCCTATACGCCAACAACAGTCAAACTGAGAACCAAATCAAAGACTCAATACCCTTCACAATAGCAACAAAGAAAGTAAAATACCTAGGAAAATATTTAACTAAGTAGGTAAAAGACCTCTACAGGGAGAACTACAAAGCACTCAGGAAGGAAATAGCAGAGGACTTAAACAGGTGGAAAACCATACCATGCTCATGGGTCGGCAGAATTAACATTGTTAAAATGTCTATACTACCCAAATTGATCTACAGATTCAACAAAATCCCTATTAAAATACCAACATAATTTTTCACAAATCTAGAAAAAATAATTCTATGCTTCGTATGGAACCAGAGAAGACCCTGTAGAGTAAAAGCAATCTTAAGCAAAAAGAACAAATTGGGAGGCATCATTTTACCAGACTTCAAGGTATACTACAAGGCTATAGTAACTGAAACAACATGGTACTGGCACAAGAAAAGAGACATAGGCCAATGGAACAGAATTGAGAACCCAGATATAAAACCATCCTCATATAGCCATCTAATCTTTGACAAATCAGACAAAAACATACACGGGGAAAAAGAATCCTTATCCAATAAATGGTGCTGGGGAAACTGGATAGTCACATGTAGAAGACTGAAATAGGATCTGCACCTTTTACCTCTCACAAAAATCAACTCACGGTGGATAACAGACTTAAACCTAAGGCGTGAAACTATAAGCATTCTAGAAGAAAATGTTGGAGAAACTCTTCTAGACATTGGCCCAGGCAAAGAATTTATGAAGAAGACTCCAAGGGCAATCGCAGCAACAACAAAAATAAGTAAGTGGGACCTGATCAACTTAAAAAGCTTCTGCACAGTCAAGGAAACTATCATGAGAGCAAACAGACAACCTACAGAATGGGAGAAAATATTCGCATGTTATACATCCAATAAAGGGCTGATAACTAGAATCTATATAGAACTAAGGAAAATCAACAAGAAAAAATCAAACAACCCTGTCAAAAAGTGAGTAAAAGACATGAAGAGAAAATTTTCAAAAGAAGATAGACTAATGGCTAAGAAACACATGAAAATATGCTCAACATCTTTAATCATCAGGGAAATGCAAATCAAAAGCACAGTGAGATATCACTTATCCTCAGTGAGAATGGCATTTATCAAAAAGTCCCCAAAATACAATAAATGTTCGCATGGATGCGGAGAGATAGGAACACTCATACACTGCTGGTGGGACTGCAAACTAGTATAACCTCTGTAGAAAGCAATATGGAGATACCTTAAAGAGATATAAGTAGAATTACCATTTGATCCAGAAATCCCATTACTGGGCATCTACCCAAAAGAACAGAAGACATTCTATAAAAAAGATATCTGCACTAGAATGTTTATTGCAGCATAATTTACAATTGCAAAGATGTGGAAACAACCCAAGTGCCCATTAATACATGAGTGGATTAATGAAAGGTGGTATATGTATACCATGGAGTTCTACTCAGCCACAAAAAACAGTGGTGATCTAGCACCTCTTGTATTATCCTGGGTAGAGCTAGAACTCATTCTATTAAGTGAAGTATCCCAAGAATGGAAAAACAAGCACCATATGTGCTCACCATCAAATTGGTATTAACTGATCAATGCTTAAGTGCATGTATAGTAACAACACTCATCAGGTGTCAGGCAGATGGTAGGGGGGAGGAGGGGATGGGTATATTCACACCTAATGGGTACGGTGTGCACTCTGGGGGATGGACATGCTTGAAGCTCTGACTCAAGTGGGGCAAAGGCAATATATGTAACCTAAACATTTGTACCCCCGTAATATGCTGAAATAAAAAAAAATTAAAAAAAAAAAAGAAAATTTGTGACAATGTTTGTTATGCAGGTACAAGTGATCTTTTTCATTTTTTTCCTGGCTGTCACTCCAGAAGTTTCTGTTTCTAGTAGGATAAGGGAAGCTTCTTTCTGCATCTGTTGAATCTGAAATGTCTTCAGTTTACAATAATCTTCATACCAAGTCTGGGGATCTGAGTGGCTTCCCAGAGTAGTGTGTGTCGGTACCTCATTACTTTCTATGGCTGAAAAGATTCCAATGTACTGCATCACATACGCCCATTCGACAGTTGATGGACATTTGATTATTTTCTACATTTGGCTACTATATATCAGACATATGATTTGCAAATATTTTCTCTCATTCTGTAGATTTCAGATTTTTACTTTTTTACTAATGTCCTTTAATGCACAAAAGTTTTAAGTTTGATGAAGTCCAATCTGTTTTTTATTTTATTGTTCATGCTTTGGGTGTTAATTTTTTAATTTTAAATTCGAAGAAAAGATGAAGAGGTGGAAAAGCATCTCTTTGGCACAGTGTTATTTGAATGCCTTCAACAAACTCATAGGGAAGTGGAATGATGGGTTCTGATTGACTTTACTGTCTCTTCACTATATTTACTAGTTGGAAGAACAAAGAAGAGGGACCTTTTTATATTTATAAAGGATACAATTTTCTGACAACTTGCCAGCCATCTGAAACAGCATTTTTATTTCAAAAGGCAAAAATCTATTGTAAGGGATAAAATATAGATTGCTATGTTTACTATCAAAGGGGCTGTTTTCTGGAATTCTTCATATTATATATTTTCTTAGAAAATATTATGGATGTTTCCCCATACCAAATGATAAAAATCCTAATTGTAACAGATACATACTAAAAAAAGGTCTTGTGAAAAATATTAGCATTTACTGGGCACCTTCAAGCATCAAGTTTGTGGGAAATCTTTGATGTGAATTGCACATTTAATTCCCTGTGATAGTTAATTTTATGTGTCAATTTAATTGGGTTAAGGGATAACCAGATAGCTGGTAAAACATTATTTCTGGGTGTATCTGTGAAGGTGTTTCTAGAAGAGATTAACATCTGAATCAGTACAGTGGGTAAAGATCTGCCTCTCCCAAGGTGGGTGGACATTATCCAATCCATTGAGGGCCTGCACAAGACAAGGTGGAGGAAGAGCACATTTCATACTCTTTCTAGAGCTGGGACACCCATCTTCTCCTGCCCTTGGACATCAGAGCTCCAGGTTCTTGGACCATCAGACTCTGGGACTTATACCATTGACCCCCTGGGTTCTTAGGCCTTCAGCCTTGGATGGAGAGTTACACTATCAGCTGCTCTGGTTCTCGGGCACTCAGACTCAGACTGAATTATACCACTGGCTTTCCTGGTTCTCCAGCTTGCAGATGGCCTATCATGGGATTTCTCAGCCTCCGTAATTGCATGAACCAATTTCCATCATAAATCCCCTCTCGTATAGCTCTATATAGTCTTTTGGTTCCGTTTCTCTGGAGAACCCTGACTGATACATTCTCTAACACCTCAGAAATAGACTGCCTTATCCACATTATTATGATACTCTAGTTTAAGGCTCAGAGAAATTATATAAAATTTGCCTTAAGTCATTCAGTTTGTAGTTGGTAAATGTAACAGGAGCTATACAATGTTAGTTTGAAGCCCTATGACAACAGATGCAATATTCCAAAGAGATGTCACTTTTTTGAAAAGTGAATCTGATCATACCTTTCCCCTGCCTATAACCTTTCAGGGGATTCTCATTATTTTTAGGCTGAAGTATAAGGCTTATAAAACTCTCCCAATCCTTTGCTTCCCTCTCTACCTCATTTTTCACCCCTCCCTCTTTTTTCCCTCCCTCAACCTATGGCATTATCTGCCAGGTTAGGGCATTCCTAATGTTTAGCCCATTGCTACTACAGCCAAGAGTTGAATGACTTGACATTTTCTTTACCAAACGTATTCTTTAACACCAAGAAGAGGGGAGAAATCTAGAAAACAAGGATTTGGTTAGAACCCTAAAATGAAACTCTGAGCTATCCCATGGCTCATCTTTGCATCTGGAGTTGGTTTGCTGAAATGTGTGGGAATATTTCACCCCCAGCCTCCACACCGACATTCACAGAATTGAAAAACACTCCTCCAGTCCCCACGGCTCCAGCAACCTCACTGTCCCCTCATCACACTGCCACAGGCAGGAGTGAAGGGCCCAGAGAGCAGTGATCCTGGCAACTCCCTCACCCTCCACCCTTCTTCCTAATACTCACAGTTTCAGCACTTCAATCTGCCTAGGAACACATCAGATGCAATAGTGCAAGACCCTGTGTTTCTGTTTCTGTAGCTGCCAAAAGAAGCCCCCAACTCCCCGATTGCCACCCAAGACCTACACACCCCTCCTTTCTCCTATCCCTCCTCAGATCCCTAAAGGCCTCTCTGGAAGCCTCTGGAGCTCACGGCACATCACCAGTCAATTTTTTATGAGCCTCCTATGTTCCTCTTCCTTCCTGCTCTGGTCAGAATCTTGCTCTTACCTGAGAATACTGTTTCCCTTGTAGCTCTGTCAGTTGGCATCTATATTTCATTCAGCCATTGTGACATTGGGCCTGGATATAGAGCAGCTGCCCACCTTGTCCTCACGGCAACATCCAGTCTGCTGTCCCTTCCTCCTTCCTAAAAATCCCCAACGTTGCAGCTCATGCTGCTAGAATGCATCACTCACTAGCCTTCCTCAGCATAGTCCTCTCCAGACCCTGTCCTCCTCCTCACAGTACTGGAAGATTTCAGCACCTGCCCTGCTCTCTTGAACACTGCTGTCATAATTCCACTTCTTTCAGTATCCACACTGATGGTCCTTCTTTGTTTCCTTGTCCTCCTCTTCTCCAGTGACCTGTCCCTCACATGATATCTGCCACCTATAACCATAGTTATATTCTATATCTGTCATTGAAGATAACCTGGCTCCTCTCCACAGTGTCCTTTAAGAATGCCACTCTTTGACCTATGCTTCCTGCCTGTCTACATCACCCTCTCTAACGTCTGAACTCCCAAACCTTCTTGGACCTCAATGGTGTTTACAGTCCACCTCTCCTGCAATCCTTCATGTCCTCACTTTTCTCTATCCTGTGTAGATGTCATGTTGCATGACCATAACTACTCCTTTGCCTGTACTCTCAACTCCCTTGACTCTTTTTCCTCCTTTGCACCAACTTGGAAAAATCTCATGGCAGAAGACACCCAAACTCTTGATTTATGTGCATGCCGGGTAAGTCATTGAGGCTGGAGAAAAATGCTGACTGGCCTTGCTTTAAGTTAACAATCACTAAGCCCACGTGGACTGTCAGTGCTTCCTGGCCCTTCCCCACTCTCCTAGATGATCATTTTCCTTTTCATTCTCTCCTCAACCCACCACCATCTTCTCCCTCATTACGGTTCTCAGCTAATGACTTTGGTCTCTGATCCTCTGAGAAAATGGAATCAGTCATGGAGTCTCTTATCTGGGTGTTTGTATGCTCATGTGTGGCCACTAAGTGATTGGTGTGGTTCAGCTGTTTGCTTTCCTGGCTGAGGCTGACTCCTTCACTCGTCTACCAGATCCCATCCCCATCATCACTCAATAGCATCGCTTCTGTGTGCCCCCTTCCTTCTCCTGCATCGGTGTATTCCCCACTGTGTCTCACCATTCACATGGCATACAGGAATGCTGAATGTCTTTCAACTTTTGTGAAAAACTTCTCTTGAGTCCAGATGTCTCTGACCATGAAGTACGATGCCAGATATAGATGCTTTTTATCCTTATTATTATTTTTATTTCAGAATTTTAAGGGGGTACAAATGTTTGGTTACATGAATCACTTTTGTACGGTTTGAGTCAAAGTTGCAAGTGCGTCCATCACTCAGATGGTGTGCACTGTGCCCATTAGGTGTGAGTTTACGCATCCCCCTCCCCTCTGATGCCCTTCGCAAAGTTGAGGAAGTTCCCTCTGCTCTTAGTTTTCTGAGAGTTTTATCATGAATGGTGGTTGGATTTTGTCAAATGCCTTTTCTGCATCAACTGATGATGCAATTCTGGTGATCAATTGACACGATCTTCTCTTTTTTCAATCTTCCTTATTTTGGTAAATGGCAACTCCAGCCACTCAGGCCAAAAACCTTGGTGTCATAGTTGACTTCCATTTTTCTCTTGTGTTCTAAGTCCAGTTTATCGGCAAAACCTATCACCTCTAGCTTCAAAACGCATGCAGGACTTACCATGTCTCAGCCCTCCACTGCTACCACCCTGGTCAAAACCACCCTCGCCTCCCACGGAGCAGTGTCTCTGCCTCATCCCTTCCCCATCTGAGTTTCACACTGTCAGTTCCTCGCTCTGGAGAATTAAGTCTGCAGTTCTCAGTAAAATGCTCTTGTCCTACCTCCTCCTTTTGTAGAACATAAATAAATCTTAGGATTTGTGGCATTTGAAATTTTTATGTGCTGTGTTTATTTTTCTACTTTAATGGCTTCCTAAGGCAATCTGACTCTCAGAGAACACATTCTTAAAGTTCGCCTTAAATTTAGAGCAATCTTTCAATCACTCGAATTAATACTTTGAGTTCAACAACATTGCCTTTCAGTGACAAAGGAAATTGAAAACAATTTAAGTGAAAGTAACAGAGGTTGACCGAGGGTTTTGACGAATCCATTCACAGATTGTGGCAGAGCACGATTGTTCTCGTGAATTCTGTGCATTGGAGTTGTGGGAAGAAGAGGATGGCAATGCCCTGCAAGGTCAGCCTGTCCTTTCTCCCTATCAGGGCAAAATGTATCTTTTCCAGATGAGCCCATCTGGCCTCTGCCATGCTGAGGCATCTACCCTGGACCTTGGCCTGGCAGGGATCACTCAGCCTGAAGGAGCTGTCAGGCCTTCTGATCTAAAGGCAGTTTAAAAACACTCTTAGCAGCCCCATTCGGCAAGGTCCATTTGTCTACTTGATATCCAAATAGTCTGAGTCATGAGGGTTGAAGTTTCTCATCTTCACAGAGGGACTTTTTTTTTTTTTTCCTTCCGTCCAGGTATCATATCAATATAGTGATAGTTTATCTAAGCATTGTCTATTTTCTTTTTATTTGTTTCTCCCTAACTTTCCTAATGTTTGAATGCTTCCCTTTACTCCTGCTGCATTAAGAAGGAAACCTGGGCCAGGCACGGTGGCTCACACCTGTAATCCTAGCACTCTGGGAGGCCGAGGCAGGTGGATCGCTCAAGGTCAGGAGTTCAAGACCAGCCTGAGCAAGAGCGAGACCCCGTCTCTACTAAAAAATAGAAAGAAATGATATG
>RJWJ010000441.1:0-126545 GCA_004363605.1 Indri indri | reverse complement strand
GCTGATGCCACAGCACTCTAGCCCGGGCAACAGAGCAAGACTCTGTCTCAAAAAAAAATGAAGGAGAAAACTTGTAGAAAAAAAGACATTCCATAATAAAAGACACCTCTACCTGAATGTTTACGGCAGCACGATTCACAATTGCAAAGATGTGGAAACAACCCAAGTGTCCATCAATACATGAGTGGATTAATAAAATGAGGTACATGTATACCATGGAGTTCTACTCAGCTTTAAGAAACAATGGTGATCTAGCACCTCTTGTATTCTCCTGGATAGAGCTGGAACATATTCTACTAAGTGAAGTATCCCAAGAATGGAAAAACAAGCACCATATGTACTCACCATCCAATTGGTATTAATCCATCCACACTTATGTGCACATATGCAATAGCGTCATCGGGTGTCAGGCAGGTGGGAGGGGAGAGGTGGGGATGGGTATATTCATGCCTAATTGGTGTGGTACGCACTGTCTGGGGCATGGACATGCTTGTAGCTTTGACCTAGGCAGGGCAAAGGCAATATGTGTAACCAAACATTTATACCCCAGTAATATTCTGAAATTAAAAATATACATATAATTAAAAAAATAAATAATAAAAAAAAAGGACACCTGATTCCTCTTTCCCAAGGCCATGAAAACTATGTGAAAGGCACTGACTCGGCCCTTCTTTCACCGCTGTGACAATGGCTTTTTCTGTTGGAAAAAATTTTTTAAATCTGTAAAGTCTATCTTAAAAAAACACCAGTTTACCTGACACAGAAAATTAATATATATCAATATTATGTCATAGTTCTTAACTTTTTAAAGAACAAATGAAAATTCTTGATAAATTCAAGATTGTCTTTATAATTTCCAAAGCCATCTCCCTCCCTCTTCTCTGAAGCATTTATATAAATTTGACATGAATCCCTCTAAACCATATTTTTGTTCTTTCCCCATCTGTCAGCAATACACACTCTGAAGTTTCTGTATTATTTTGCTGATCTTTTTTCTATCTCTGTGTTGGTGCTGTGTTTTATTAGTTAGCTTTCTACTATTTTTTTAAACTTTCTTGATGTCAAGTGGGATAGATTTTATTTTTGTCATTTTCTTTCCAATTATCTTAACCACTCTTAGAACTTTTATTTATTTGTTTTTTTTATAAAATTTTAGAATCCGTTTGTCAAGTTCTGAAGAATTTTGATGGGAACTTCATTGATTTAATAGGTTAAACTGCCTTCCTAGCCAAAAGCATGACATAGCTCATGATTTTTTCAGGTCTTTTGGTTTTTGAACTCATTTTAGTTTCATAAAGTTTTGTTTTACTTTTTTAAAAAAAGATTTATGCTCAGATATCAGAGTTTTTATTACTGTTGTGAGTTACCACTGTGAATTAAGAGAGAAAACTTATAGATTGTGACTCGTTCCATGAAGTTAGAGTAATAATACAGGGTGGATAGGCTTATCTATCTGCTTCAATGGGAGTTTTTTGGGGGGAGGTCAATACATTTTTTAAAAAGTTTATTGAGGTATGGTATACAATAAATTGTATATATTTAAAGTATTCAACCTGCTCGTCTTTAACATATGTATAAAATATTTGTTTTTCTATTATACAAAAATGAAACCTTCACCATAATCAAGTTAACGAGCATGTCTGCCACCACCAAAAGTTTCCTAATGCAACTTTGAATACTTGCTTACCGCCCCTCTGCCACCATCCTCCACTGAAGTTGCTGGGATGCTATTAAGTAATGGCTGGGAGCACCTGGGAACAGAGTGGGCTTGCCAGAGCCTGTGTGCCGTGCTGCGTCCTTCACCCACATTTGTGACTGGAACAGCATGTGGGTGATTTTACAGCACAGTCTTAGTTCTTCACTGTCTAGGTTTCCCCTCTTTGCATGTGAGGACCAGGCAACACTGACTTGTAAATGCTACTTGTGAATGAGCCTTGAGTGGCAGGTGACCCTGAGCCTGGAGATTTTTACCCTCTTCCTTTGGGGTTGGGGCGGTAGTGCTCCTTGTTCCCTACTCAACGGGAAACAGAGAGTGCTGTTTTCCCAGACAGGCAACTTGCTAGTGTCAACATAAAGAATCAACATATTCTAATTCTGAGGAACGGCTACATTTACCATGGCCTTCCTGTAGAACCAAGTCCCACGTGTGGCATTGTTTCCATGGAGGAAATTCACCTCAAGTCTCAAACCATGCAGGTAAAAAGGAACTTTGGGAATACGAGCTGCATGTAAGTTGGGAATACGTCTACAGAGACAGTCTGCCCTACCATGGAGCTCTTCCTTGTAACAGTCATTTTCAGCTCATTCTGTTTTAGACATTTCTCTGTTGATCTGTCCCTATGTAGATCATGATTTGCCTGTTTGGCTATTAAGAGAAAATAAAAATTTAATTCACCAGAAATCTTTCCTTCTTTCCTCCCTGCTTCCTTTCCTCCTTCACCTTCCACTAAGAGGCCAAGAATAGAGTGACGGCTGCGGGTCACGGAGCGTCATCTCATGGTGTTCTGGGTGCTCGGAGCCCAAGGACAGCCCTCCTGCAGCCTGAGCTCTCAGACTGGGTTCTGTCTGGCAATGAGGCTTGTTCTTTCATCACCAGAGTGCCCCTTAAATTATTTCAAGTCCAAAGTCCTTAAATATAAAGCTGGCTGGTGCAACTTGAATATAATACATAGTTTGAATTTAGGTACCTGTATTTAAAAGGTTTGAAAATAAGTGAGATTAGTGTTAGCTATGTACCCATGAAGGGCTAAAGGGGTATTTATGTCTTGGCAGCCCAGCCTCCACTCTAGAGGGGATCCAGCACCTGGCCTCTGAGGGAGAGGCCCCTGGTCCGCCTGGGGCAGCAAAGCCTTCCCCGAGACTGGCCGCGGAGGCCATCTCTGGAGACCCACACATGGGCTTGACATCCACTTCCCTTCCCTGCCACCTGTGCCAGCGTGTAGGGAATGGGGGAATGGCGAGGACCTGTCACCCTTCACTCCTCCAGGACTAGGGCAAGAGGTGGCATTAAAGTTTATTAGCATTTAATCATGCTCCATGAATTTGTGTCTTGATGCAAAAACTCATTCAGAGCAAAATTAACTGTGTATAGCTCCATCTCTGGTCCTGGAAAGCTAGTCCCTAACCAGACGGACGGAGTCTAGCATGCACTTGCTGCCGACATTGGGAACACTTTCAGTCTTCTTTGTGAGTAGTTAGCCTTCCGTGGCTTGTCATGAAAAAGTTAATCTAAAGGTCAACTTGAAAGAAAAATCTCTCACACTTTGTCAAAACTTAAAATTGGTTGACATCAAAATGCAACATTAAAATACCAAAGTGTAGGCAAGTTATTGTTGTAGCTTTTTTCCTGTATAGACATGAGGCTATCATGGTTCATAACTAACACAGTAAGGCCTTAGCTTTCGTAAGTGTGGAAACCAAGGTCAGAATTTTTTCTTCAATATACCTGTGGCTAACTATGTTGAGTTTTTCCCTCAGGAATAAGAAGAAAAATAATCCTGAAGAGCGAGACAGGGAGGAAGCAGTGGGAGCGAGTGGGAAAGGAGCCGGGAGTGGCTCCCTCCTGGGGCTCTGTGCTCGGCCGGCCGTGGTCATCTCAGGGCAGGGGGAGGGCAGGGACCTGGAGCCTCGGGAGCAAAACGTCCCCCCTCCCCGGGGTTCTAATTAGCTCTTTCCACTGAGAATCTTGCATTACCTGGCAACCTACCGTCTTCACAGACCAACAGGGCAGACCGGAGGAAAGTATAAGTTATCCTCATTTTAAATAAAAGGGGGAAAAAAGGTAGAGCATGTGCTTAGGGGAGAATTCCGGCTGATTATGGGTGCTCCATTTGCTTTCCCTGGTCTGCCCGGGCTCCTCATGCATATGATGGGAAAACAAGGGAATCTACTTTTCCTGTTGTAAAACATTATTCACCTTAATTACCTGAATACTGAATGAGCACATTTTATATGCAGCGTGGCGTGGCAGGTGAGAGAGAGGAGTGAGATGGTCTCTGTGCCCAAGGACGGGGATGTCTCTTGGAGGACAAGCAGAGGGTGAGATGTGCCAAACAGAGCCGGGTGCTAATTCTGATGAAGGATTTGCAGAAAGCTTCCAGGAAGGCATTGGTGGGTGGGAGAGTAGGAAGGGTGACTTCAGACAGAAGGACTAAAGAATGACAAGGAAGACAGGAGTTGAGGGCTCAGTCACGGAATTGCACGGAGGGTAGGTGGGCCCTCTGGGCGTGTTGGCTGAAACAGGCTGAAAGGCATCTGCATCTGGACCTCGGTGGGCTTTGGGAAGAGCAGCAGTGGGAATCTCAGTAAAGGCTCTAGACCAGGGAAGTGTCATATCCACATTTTGCAATTCAGGAACTAATTCTGGAGTCAGCATAAGTGACGACTAAAGACAAGAGAGACTGGAAGCAGAGGACCCCCGAGGAGGCCATTGCTGTGGGCAGCCTGTGTGGGAAGCTGTGTGGGAACGAACCAGGAAGCCAACAGGGAAGCAAGCATGCCCACTGGAAAGACACATCAAGGCTGGAAGGAGGAGCTTTGGGCAGGGGCACTGGAAGACTTAGGTTTTTCCACTTCCCAGCCACGAGATTAAGACATGTTTCTTAAGTTGCTGAAATCAGTTTCCTCACCTGTAAAATGGAGGTAATATCTACCTTATAAGAGAGATTTTGTGAGACTGCTTTTTAAATTCTAAAGTGCTATACACATTGTGATATTCTTATGTGTTCATCATTTTGAGAATGTCTCCTGGCATCATTTATTTAATAGATACTTACTGAGTGCCCACGGAAGGCCAGGCATTGTTCTGGATTCCAGGGTGCAGCAGCAAATAAAACAAGTAAAAGAGTCTGCCCTCGCGGAGCTCATATCAGCACCAGCTCCACGAATAGGAAAGAAACAAGATACAGAGAATGACAGTGTTGATAGTAATGAGCAGTTAGTACAGAAACAAAAGCAGGAAGTAGGAATACAGAATGGTGAGAGAGCACGTCGACATTTTAGATAAGGTGGTCAAGGCAGGTGCTCACTGTGACAGCCTGGAAAGAAGTGAAGAAGGCAGCGTGCAGGTATCCGGGGAAGAGGGTTCCGGAAAGAGTAAACAGGAAGTGCAAGAGTCCCGAGGCAAGAGTATCTGAGGAATGCTGTGAAGACTGTGGCTGGAGCAGAGAGCTGGGAGGCCGATCATGTGGAGCTCATGGGCTACAGGTAGCGCTTTGGCCTTTACCCATGGTGACTCAAGGAACTGACAGAGGGTTTTGAGCAGAAAGGTGGTGAGGTCTGACTTAGGTCTCGATAGACACCTCCGACAGGGACCTGAGAAGAGATCTAGGAGGTAAGGGTAGAAAAAGAAAGATCAGTTTGGAAGCTTTTAAAATGCTCCAGGGCATGGGTGATGGTGCTTGCCCCAGGGGTGTGAGAAGTGTCTAAATCCCTGATAATGTTTTGAAGCTGAAGCTCACGGCATCTGCTGATAGACTCCAGATAGATTGTGAGAGAAACAAAAGTCAAGAATGATTCCAGGGTTCATGGAGATGCCCTGGCTTGATTCAGGAAAAACTGCAAAGGGAACTGGGTTGTGTGGGAATCTCCAGAGTGCCACTTTGAACCTGTTCTAATTGAGATACCTGAGTGGCCGGTAGTTGACCATGAGGCTACAGCTGGGGGAATGTAGAATAGGGAGTCATTAGCACATGGCTACCAAGAGGAGAAGTGAGCTTAGCCAAAAGCAGTTTTATCAGTCAAGAATATAAAAGTGGTTTTTCAACTCCCTAAGACACTGAATATACAAACAGATGGTGACCAGACAGTAAGTAACGATAGGACTCTGACCACTACTCTGCAGGGATCAGCCCAAGAAGCCGGTCTGCGATCCATAGTTACCCCTGCAACAGTCAGTCCCAAATGGCCAGGACTTGGTCAATAACTGATAGCTTTCCTAAATTTCGTCTCTATTTTCAACTTATGACCATACAGAGAAAGCCAACTCTTCTCACCTCACCAACCACACAGGATGCCCTGCTACTGGTTCACTGACTCTAGCCTCCACTCAGGCCGCACCTGAAGCCGTCTATAAAGCTTTCTCTCTTCTCTGCCTGTCTTTGAGTCTGCCCTAAACGCAAGTGGTGGTGGCTAGATCCCTTGCTACAGCAAGATCAGAATAAATAGACTTAGACTTTTTCATTTGGGTGGTCTTGGTTTATTTTCATATCTCCTGTCACATCTGTACATGACCACTCTGGAAAAGAGATTATGCAGCATACACGTAGATCTCATTGGGACCACTTGGTGTGTTAGATTCCCTCTATATAGAATCCACTGCTATCCTTGAAACCTCCTCCCCTCTATTTTGGCTTCCCACAAACTTACTTAAACTGTCATAGTTTAAAAATATTTAAATTCATTGTGTGTATCAAAGAACAGGGGTAACGTTAAATTGCCTCTTTTCTACTATGAAATAGCTGAGTACAAACAATTAATTATATGGTCAAGGAGTTCCCTGGTTTGGTTATTTGTGTAGAAATAACCAGAATAGTATGGTCTATTTACTTTGTGCTAACAAAGAGTTAAAGTTGGCTTGGTCTAAATAATTTGTTAAAAATATATTTATTGAGACAGAGGATGCTTATTTTTCAAAAGCTGAGATAATGTTGGCAGCATTTCTATTATGAAAAGCCTGTAAATATAGTAGTCAAAAGTTCTGAATAAAATAGTTATAAGATTCATGTATTAAACATGTTTTTTTCCAAATGCTTATCCAAATTGTTTGACTGCTGTTTGTTATTATTTTTTCATACCAGATTTTAATACTGGAAAGAAGCTGAGATTTGATTGCTATTGAAAAAGATCATAGACTGAAATCAGGGTGGAAAAAAATCATTTATTTGGTTTCAGGAGACTTGGGTTGGAGTCTTTGTTCCACCAGAGGCAAATTCCCTTGGGCTAATCTTGTAATTTCTCTCACCCTCAAGTCCCTCATTCCTAGGCAGAGATGACAGCATCTACTTTACATAGCTCACAGGGCTAAGTTGCAGATCTAGTGAGATAATATATATGAAATAATTGTTCAAGCTAAATGCTAACCACAATGGATCTATCATCACTGTCAAAAGAAAAAATTATAATAAATTTAATTTAAAGATCTGATTTAGACCAAGCCAAATTCTAGAATTGGGCAACATCTCATTCTATAAAATAGAAGGATGTTCTGATGAGCTGAGCAGAGGAGGTTGGCTTTATAGGCAGAAAAGGGCTGAAGAAAACAGAAATAAGGAACGAAAGCAGATTGGACATTTCAAAGTTACTTTCTTTACAGGGTTAAAACAGAGGGAACTTTCTTATTATGGCAGCTTAGGCAAACTGGCCCCCTCTGATTATTTGCTGTGAATGTCCCATTTTTAGTTTTTGTTTTTCATTTTTGTTTGTTTGTTTAAACTGTCCCATTTCAGAGTTTAGTTTGAATATGTGGCAGTTGGCATGAGTGACTCTGTCTTAGTCATTGTCCCGTTGACTTGACAAAGAGCATTTGACTTCTTTATGTTTATACTTATCTCCTTATAAAGTAATTGCTTGGCCACATCTTCGGTTTTCTCTCCTAAAATGTTCTTTCATTCTTTACATGACCAGGCTGCAAATTTTCCAAATCTTTATGTTCTGCTTCTCTTTTGATTATAAATTCCATCTTTAACTTCTTTCCCTCTTCTCGTATTTTACTATAAGCAGGTAAGAGAAGCCATGTAGCACCCTGGACACTTTGCTTAGATATTTGTTCCACCAAATATCCTAGACCTAGCATGTCAGTCTTAAATTCTTCCTTCCACAAAGCAGGACACAGACACGATTCAGCCAAGTTCTTTGCTGCTTTATTATAAGGATGGCCTTTCCTCCAGTAAGATATTCCTCATTTCCACCTAAGACCTCACCAGAATGGCCTTTACTGTCCATATTTCTACCTGCCTTCTGATCACGACCACATAGATCATCACTAAGAAGATTGAGGTTCTTTCTACAGCTCTCCTCTTTTTCTGTGTCCTCACCAGAATCAGCTTAAGGCTCTGTTCATGAAAATACAGGCTTTTTCCAGCATACACTTCCAGACTACTCAAGTCTTTGTTATAGCAACACCCTACTTCTTCATACCAATTTCTATCTTTGTTTGTGCTACTATACAAAAATACCCACGACTGGGTAATTTATAAAAAACAGACATTTATTTCCCACAGTTCTGGGGGTGGGCAGGTCCAAGGTCAGGTGCTGGCATTGGCATCTTGTGAGGGCTGCTCTCTGCTTCCAAGATGGCACCTCGTTGCTTCATCCTCATGGGTTGGAAGGTGGACAAGCAAGAGGCCAAATGCTGTGTGAAGCCTCTTTTATTATAAAGGCCTAATCCCATCCATCAGGGCTCTGCCCTCATTACTAAATCACCTTTTAAAAGCCCCACCTCTTAATATTGTCACATTGATGACTAAGTTTCATTGCATAAATTTCGTAGGGAATGTAAACATTCAAAGAATAGTGGACTTCATTCTGGTTTGATCTGGTCTACTGGGGCCCACCAAATGAGGCTAGTCCAAAACAGTGTCCTCCCATAAACTATTTAGCATCACTGTTAGTTCCTATTCACATGTTGCACAGCAAAGCACCATAGACTTGGTGCTCATTGGAGCATAAGAGATGCCTGAGAACCTTTGTTCTCCTTGGCGGGAGCCTCATGTCTCCCTTTGCTTTGGGTGCTGGTTAGGAGCAACTGAATGCCAACTTCTACAGATGTCCCCCAGTGCTGGAAAACCTACGGAGCATGTATTGAACCAGACTAATGAGATCAGAAAACACCCAATGCACTAAAACAGGAATGAGAGACTGTTAAGAGCTACATACACCATGATATTCAAAAACAAAATTCAAGGAGTGAAACCACTGCATTTATTAAAGGCTGTGTGTACCTGTGCATTGCCTGTGCATTGCCTCCAGAGCCTCCCACCTTATCCCAGCCCTTCAGCCCTGCATTTACAGGGTGCATGAATTATGCTCTTTGGGAGGGAACAGCCTCTCTCTATATCAAAGGCATGCACTGAATGGGAGACTTTTCAGGATTCCTTTATGTCTAAAACAATTGAGACTCACCAAAACAAAGAATGTTCCCTCTCTAATTAGGGCTTGCTTTGCTAAAATCTCTACGAAGCTGGGGACTGTATTTTCCTCTTAATTAGTGGCCTCCGGGGGCGGGGGTGTAGGGGGAGTTGCAGTTGGAGCCCCTGGCTGCTCTGTTGCTGTGTCTCCCTGGAGGCACTCTGTGAGGCAAGGGTGCCCTGGCACCTTCTTTCAGAGCTGTGCTGCTTCCATTGTGAACACAAAATGAATCAGGGGAAAGAAATTCTTCAGCATCTTGCGTGATCTACAAATGATGGCTTCTATCTGATTTTATTTATCACCCCCCAAATGAGTTAGCAACACTACTAGTTAATTGCTAACTATTGTGAACTAAAATAAAATCTTAAGCCCCCTAGCTGACTGAATGGACTCACTCTTGGCCAAGAAGACCCCAGGAAAACCTGAAAGCTGAGTTGCTGGTGGAGAGATCTGAGGTCAGGCAAGCCTAGTCATGCCTCCTCCCTTTTTGGAGATATTCTTTATCTAAATCATTAACTGGCCTAAGGTTATACAAGACGAGGCTTAAGCCACACCTGCAGGCCATTGATTTACTCAACAGATCACTTAAGCTTCAGAATATGTCCGGTGACCTGTCTCTGATTAACAGACTTCCTTATCTTAAGTTAAAACATTGCACATTCCAAGCCTTTAGACAAAGCTTCATTTCTTTAACCAAATACAAACCAAAGAACCTTTAAACGCACCTATAACCTGTAAGCCCTGCCCCTCTTTGAGATATGTGCCTTCTCAAGGCAAACCAATGTACACACTCCACATATTGACTTACAGTCTTATGTGTAATTCCTGTCTTTGTGAATGTATAAAACCAAACTCTAACCCAGCTACTGCTGTGGGCACATTTTCTCAGGACTTCTTGAGGCTGTGTGCTCTGGTCCAGTCACATACATTTGGCTCAGAGTAAACCTCTTTAAGTTATTTGGGATTTTTCTATTAACACTATAAAATTATCTAAAGACATGAACACATCTCACATGTGACACTTAAGCAGCTGTTTTATTTTGTGAATACTTAATAACTCCTGTTCTGGGGAAAATGTGAATGCATGATCTAGAATGCAATACAATCTGTGAGTTAGCTTTTTAAATCGTAGCTTTTATAATGCATAATCACATACATCTTCTTAACACAGATTTTAGCTTAGCATCATGCTGGCAAATATATTTTGCTGCAGAGAGACACTGTGTATAATTACTCCATTCTTCTTATAAATGACAGACTTACTTCAAAGGGCAATAAACAAAATGTTAAAATTAAATCACAACAAGTCTTTCTACTGAAGTGGTATCTCACTGTTTTTTAAAAAAATTCAAAGTAACTTCTAGCTCTTATTTTATTAACCCTTGTTAAAAAAATTAGTTGGGAGATCATCAGGCTGAGGTTGCTCCAGCCCCTATGTTTCTCTGTAAGCAAAGGGAAACTCGACTCAGTGTGAGTGGTCGTATTCCAGGCCAATCAGGAACAACTAACTCTAACTAGAGACTTTCTACTAGTTAAGCTTAACCAGTCAGGAACCACCTAAACTCTAACAGAACTTTCCACTGGAATGATCAGAGTAAACGCGCTGCTCCACTCTATTCTTCCTTGCTTCTGTGTCACCTTATAAAAGTCAAGCCTCCCCCCGCCCCCGCCCCTTTGTTGGAGCCCTGAACTGCTTGTGGTCTGGCACTGCCTGATTTATGAATTGGTGTTTGCTCAAATAAACTCTTTAATTTTCAACGTGCCTCAGTTTACCTTTTAACGTTCTCATGAAAACACACAAATATAATGTAGTCACTAAGAAATGGAATATCGAAGTATTTTATGGCACAAGTGAAGCAAAAATAATACATCATTTCATTTTTCAATTTTTGTACCTGACATCCTGGAGAAATTGGTTGTGAGTCATTTTGGATTGCTGGTGTGAAATGTGATGTGCAAAATGGCTTCACTCTGGTTCAGAGATCTAACATGGGATCAGGAAACCATTCTAAGAAGGACTGCCTGCACATTCCGCAAACTTGCAACACCAACCACCCCCCCACCCCCCCCACCCCCGAACTTGCCTTTAACCCTGGAACTGGGTCAAATTGAAATGACTGCAATATCTTGTAAAACAGCTGAATTTCACCAGCACTGCGACTCCTGACCAACCACCACCAATGAGCTATGGACTCATGTCCTGGCTGGCCACCTCCACCAATGATAATTCTTCGAAAACAACTTGTGTAATTACCCTTACCTTCCTTTTTATTTCTCTTAAAAACCTCTACTCTTCTCCCTTTTTCTGGAACACACTTTGACTTCTAGCTAAATCTGTGTTTTCTGAATTATAATTCCTAAGACCCCAATAAAGGCCTTGTCTTACTGCTTTGTGGCTTGGTCTTTTTGCCTCTTTTTCGTTGGTACTGGTATTATGATTGTCACAATAATTCAACTGAAATAGACTTTACTAAAAATATTGAGTAAGGTTTGGGAGTTAATTTTTTCTTTAATTATCTGAATATCTACTTATTTTTAAGTGTATAATTATCTTAATATTTTCATCCTTGATTTAGTAGGTATAGACCACATAAAACAATTTTAAACAATGCCAGAGGGTCTCTAGGTCTGTTTTAAGCCCTCAGGGTGAGAAACTGAATGCACAAAGGGACAATGGCTAGACCATAATAAAAATAAAACTTTGACCTACAGCCTGCGTTGACCTTCCCAGGAAATCAATTTCTTATCTACAATAAGCAACTGAGGAAACCAGCCTGTTATAATGTACGAAGAGGATCAGAACATGCCACCGCAAAATATGCCACTTTGGTGTTAACATAAGGATTATTTTAAGCTGAAGGCAATGGAGAAACATCAGGCACAGGGGGAGCTCTGTATCCTCTCCCATCTGCTTAAAAGCAGAGCATAAATTTCCCTTTGTGAAGACATTTCCCCTCCTGTCTTCAGTACCAGAAAGAGAACAACTGTTAATCACCAGAAATGACACTTGCCACTAGGGGCAGCGTGGACTGCAGGCTGCATAAACACACCTCACTCAAATAACCTTTATCTTCCTTTAGTTTCCCCCATGCAGTTGCCTTCTCGTAATTTACTGCCCCTAAAGCCTAAACTCCTTTTTCTTTGTCTAGTCACATCTCCACAATTTATCACCCTTGTTAAAATGATATATAAGCTCTTAGGTCCAACTGTCTCTGGGTTTTCACTTCTTTTCTGCAGATCTGTCTTTTATCAATTTGATTGGCAGGACCCAGACACAGCACCTAGGAGGCCAGGGTAGAGGATGTTTTCCTCTCCTACAGTCGGACTTGTAGAAACCCAGGCTGCCGTCTCTAGCGACATGCCAGGAAACTAAGAAATGCCTTATGTAACAATTGGCCTAAAATGGTCAAGACTTGATTAATAACACACAGGTTCCCTAATTTTTATCTCTGCTTCCAACTTGGGACCAAACAGAAAAAGCCAAATGTGTACCTCCAGCCAATCACATAGGACGCGATTCTAGGTATCCCAGCTTCAGCTTCTCCAGGCCAACCGTGTCCACTCGGGTCACACCTGGAGCCTTCTCTTGTCTTTACTACAAAGCTTTCCTGCTCTTCTGCCCACCTTTGAGTTTCTGCCAAACACAAGCAATGTGGCTGACCTCCTTGTTAAAGCAAGCTCAGAATGAATAGCCTTTGCTTTTCTCATTTGGTTGGTCTTCTTTTATTTACACAAGGCATTACAATGACGGTTGATTTGATTTTTCAAATGTAGCCTCCTAATCTCTCAGAGAGAAAAAAGTGCTATTTTATTATAAATCTATTCACCTACAAATAAGAAACTAATTGACCAGTGTGCCATTTTAACAGGACAGCTGGCTGTGGTCACCACACTGTACACTAGATGGAATTTACTCACCTTGTCTAACTGAAATTCGAAACATTTAATTTTTTAGTCAGCTCCAAATATTGAAATAAAGCATCATGTAACGATATCAGAGTGGTTGAGGTCAGGGTAGGTCTGGAACTTAGCTGTCTTTGCTTAATATGGAAGGAAATGCTTAACAGATGAAGAGGGCAGGTTGGTTAACAGATTAGGCACACACCGGTCTCTGGGATTCTACAGAGTCCTGGTAATCTGTGAGCTTGGATAGAACATAAATCTTATAAAATGGGAAGGGCTCCTTCTCCTCAAAAGAAAATGAAGTCTTGTCCACAAACACCATCCTGGTCATTCACAGGGTAGGCTGCTGAACAATGGGTCAAATTTTCCTAGCCATTCATTCATTCTCTCATTCATTCATTCATTCACTTATTCAAAGGGTATCTGTGGATCATCTAATGTATGCCAGGCACTGTGTGAACTTCTGTGGGTCAGTAGAGAAGTGAGTCACATTTTGCGAGGGAAAACACGTATGTGGATAACGTACAGATGACATCTGTACAGACGACGGTCATACCTAGTGCTTACGAGCATGGGTAGCTGTAGTCCAGCCCTGTCTGAGCAGCCCAGAACCACTGGTGGGCAGAGGAGACTCTGGATGTCAGCTTTTACCTGCCTTCTGACTTCTCTGATTAAATGTATTGTAGTGTCTCAGACTGGAGCGCTACAGAGCTGAGTTAGCAGAGTTCGCTGTGACATTTTTTTCAATTATTCACATAGTTTACTACAGCAGAGTTTCTTTTGCTCAAATAGCCAGCTAAATGGGTCCTAGTCCTGTAGCTTCTGCCTCACTATCATCATTGCTCATTTTCAGACACGAGCTTGTTCAGCAAATATGCATCGAGGCTCTTCCTTTCGAGGAGCTAAGGAGCTAGATAGAGGAGCAACTTTGCTCTTAGTTGGCATTAAGGAAGGCAAGTATCCAGCTCTTCTATATTTTCAAACATAACTGTTTTATTTTAACCTAAAATCAGCATTTTAGAGATGCAAAAAAAAAAAAAAAAAAGTAAAGGTTATCTAACCCAACCTCCTCAGTAGATTTGAAAATACTGAAAAAGTAGCTTGCTTAAATTTGCCAACAAATGGCACAACAAGGCCACAGAGCCAGCCCCCTGGTTCCTGGTCCAGGGCTCCTGCCAGCAGGAAACACTGGCCTTGTGTCCTTCTATCAAGTGAGTCAGGGATGTTGTCCTCCATTTACAGTTTTCTTAAATGTGTATCAGGATGCTGATTTGCAACAGAGTTACTAAGTTAGCCATAATCATTTTGTATTTAATGTTAGTGATTGTTTGTAGGGTGCTCTTCCGTTTTGCTTTTGCAGCAATTGGATCTTTATTTAGCTGATTTACTCAGTTGCCTTTATTTTCTTAATTGCTCCTTGGCAGCCCTTAATTTTGTATCTTTCTTAACAATTTCAATTACTTCTCATTCAGCTTTGCGGAGGTCGATTCCATACTGTCTTGTGAGAGCAGAATCCTCTTACACTGTTCACATTGGTAAAGGACCTGCTTTGGCAGGACTGCGTGAAATGATGGGCAAGTCCGAGGATTTCGTAAGTTAACAAACTTGAGCAGTGGGCAAATATCTCCATTTGTATCACCTAGCCAGCTCATTCGCTCTGCCTACCCACCATCCCTCTATCCTAGCGGTTTGCAACCAGGAGCTATTTTGTTCCCTCCCTCCTCCCCAGGAGATATTTGACAATGTCTGAAAGCATTTTTGGTTGTCACAACTGGGAGGTGCTACTGGCATCTGGTGAATAGAGGCTAGAGATGCTGCTAAACATCCTACAATGCACAGGACAGTTCCCCATAATGAAGAACTATCTGGATCAAAATATCCATAATGCCAAGATTGAGAGCTGTCTGTTTGCATCTAAGCTATCCATCTGATCTATCTATCCACATACTCTCTGTCTTTCTGTCTGTCTGTCTCTGTATCTTTCTATCTTTATATAAAATTTGTCACATTATATTAAATTGAATGTAGTAAAGCAAAAAATGATAAATAAACTGGTGATTGGTGGAAAATGTATCATTTTTTTCAAGAAACAAAGACTGGACTCCTAATTTTACTTTGGATTTGGAAAGCTAACTGTAGTTTGGTTAACCTATTTTAAGATTTTAGTCCAATACATGAAGCTGCAAAGACAAGGCTGAGCAACATTTTCCAGTGTGTCTTGGACATTTGTTTTGAGAGCTGGTTAAAAATGTGCACTGATAAGAAGTGTATCTGGCTATTTCTAATAGTTAAACATGAATTGGCTTATATTTATCTTTATAATTGATAAACTGTTTTCCCAGAAATGACCTTCTAACTCAGTTTGCCTCCTTTTCCACTGTTATATCATTTTTTGGGTGACAAAACCCAATGATCGCAGATAAATAAATGGAGAAAAGGACATTACATCACTAAAGAATTTCAATTATTTAGTGTAAGGAGAATGATATACATAGAAATTGAGCATTAGAACAGCACCGTCATCTTTGTTGCAGTCAAGATACAATAATAGATGCTAAAATCAGTGGGCAAAAGTTTCTGGAGTAAAAGGATATTTGAATAGTGTCAAATAATTTTCCCCCAGACATTTATTAATTGCAAAGGAACAGACAGCATGTGTGTTGGTTTTCTCTCGCTGCATGACAAGTTATCACAAACTCTGTGGCTTCATGTAATGTCTATTTGTTGTCACTGTTTCTGTGGGCCAGGACTCCGGGAAGGGTCCTCTGCTCGGAGGTTCACAGGGTGAAATCAAGGCGCCGGGAGGTTGAGTTCTCATTTGCAGCTCGGAGTTCTCTTCCACACTCAGATTATTGGTACCCTGGTGCTGTGGACCTGGGCCCTGCGTTTTCGCTGGCTGCCACCCAGGGCCTCCCAGCCCTACCATCCTGGCCCTGTCCGGTGCCTCCTCCACACTTGCAGTAGCTCCTTCAAGGCTGCTGGGGGATCTCTCCCACTTTGTGTTGCTTCCATCTCTTTGGAGGCCTCATTTTATTAGTTCAGGCTCATCCTAGGTAATGTCTCCTTTGACTAACAGCAAATCAGCTGATAAGGAACCTTAATTAAAGCTGTCAAATCCCTCTGAAGTTCAACATAACACAGTCACAAGAACTCTCTGTACCATTTTTTTTTCAGCTTTTCTGTTAAGTCTAAAATTATTTCCAAAAAAAAGTTAAAGAATACCAGTGGGCTGGGTGTGGTGGCTCGCGCCTGTAATCCTAGCACTCTGGGAGGCCGAGGCAGGTGGATCATTTGAGCTCAGGAGTTCGAGACCAGCCTGAGCAAAAGCGAGACTCCGTCTCTACTGAAAACAGAAAGAAATTATCTGGACAACTAAAAATATATAGAAAAAATTAGCTGGGCACGGTGGGTGCATGCCTGTAATCCCAGCTACTCGGGAGGCTGAGGCAGGAGGATCGCTTGGTCCCAGGAGTTTGAGGTTGCTGTGACCTAGGCTGACTCCACCGCACTCTAGCCTGGGCAACAGAGCCAGACTCTGTCTCAAAAAAAAAAAAAAAAAAAGAACACCAGTGGTCTCCCATGATGATTGGTTAAATTCAGAGAGCTAATGGTTTACAAGTAGACATTCTCATAGGGTGGCATAAATGCTTACTGAAGAGTGGGAGTTACCAGTTGTTTTTAAGGAAATGGCAGGAGCTCTAGCAAGGAGGCAGAGCCAGGTACAGCAAGGACCTGGCCTCAGACGTTAGGAGTTAGCAAGCAATCCATCCCAAAGAGGAGGGATCCTAAGATGTGCTAAGTACTGTACTAGGTCTTGCTGTGCCCTTTGGCCTAGGGGGGCCACTATGATACCTATTTTACTGATTAAAACATGACTGAGGCTCAGAATTACTAAGGATGTACAGGAGTGGAGCTCAAAATTTGAACAGAGGTAATTCTAGCTGACCTCAAAGCTTGGTTCTTTTCTTTTATGTTATGCTACATCACCAACATCTCGATAGGTGGAGAGAAGTAAGAGAATGTTGGAAAGACACAGGGAAGAAACAAGGTGCACAGAGCATCCTGTCGTTCGAGGGTAGAACTGAGCTGAAGCTGGTGTCCATCAAGGGAAAGAGAGAGGTCTGAGGGTATAGCAAATTCAAGCTTATTCAAGAAACCACCATTTTATTTTTTATTTTATTTTTTATTTTTTATTTTTTTTGAGACAGAGTGTCACTCTCTTGCCTGGGGCGAGTGCCGTGGCGTCAGCCCAGCTCACAGCAACCTCAAACTCCTGGGCTCGAGCAATCCTACTGTCTCAGCCTCCCAAGTAGCTGGGACTACAGGCATGCGCCACCACGCCCGGCTGATTTTTTCTATATATATATATTTTTAGCTGTCCAATTAATTTTCTTTCTATTTTTGGTAGAGACAGGGTCTCGCTCTTGCTCAGGCTGGTCTCGAACTCCTGAGCTCAGAACGATCCGCCCACCTCGGCCTCCCAGAGTGCTAGGATTACAGGCGTGAGCCACCGCGCCCGGCCGAAACCACCATTTTAAAGGAGATCAGACCAACAGATGGGGCAGAGCAAAGACGATGCCACACCCCCATTCAATTCTGAACTCAGGCAAGATGGCAGATGCCAGAAGACCCATTAATTTGTGCAGTGAGACAAGCATCCAGTGCAGGAGAAGAGAGCTGGGAGGCTGGGAGGCTGGGAGAGCTGGCAGACTGCCAGATTTCTGACTCCAGGAAGGCCCAGACAGGGGCAGCTGAACTAGATGAGGTGCCTGGGAAGCAGTTAAGGGAAACTGAGGCACAGTATATGCAGTTCATCTCTGGACTGAGCCAGCATCAGAGACTGGCAGGGAATAGGGAGGGTCATTCATGGATGGATCCTGTCTTCATGGCTCAGAGGCTGTTAGGTGTGGCTGGCAGCAAAGAATATTTGGGCTGTGTTGGTGAGAGGACAGTGAGTGAGGCTTCCTGCCTTTGTCAGGTTTTGCTCAGAACTGGGCATATGTGTGGCAAGTATTAGCAAAGCAAACTCTGAGGCACAGAGGAAACTGAGGCAGAAGAAAAGTTGCTGCAATGTTCACCAAGAAAGAGTCATGACGGCTCTCATCTACTTCTTTGATGTGTGTGTTGAACTTGAGACTTTGATCGACAGGGCCTTTGACTAGGTCTCCCTTGATATTCTTACTTGCATCATTTATTTCACTTACTCAGCGGTATGGGTGGATGTTAGTACAATTACATGAATGAATTGAACATTCTTAATCAATTGGTTGTGGTCAATGTCCAGAAGTATCACAGCCCGGTTCTTAGTTCCGTCCTATTCAATCGTTTCTCCAACGGTGTGGTCCGGAGCATCTCCCTGTCTAGGGTGGCATACTTTGGCAAAGAGCCAGGATTCATATTCAGCTATCAACAGAGGACTGTTTTTAGCTGTTTGCACAGGAGGAGACAAGACAAAATGAGATTTGGGATGTGTAAAAGGGGAAGAAACAGAAAGGAACAGATTGGTGTACATTCTTCTTCCTGGTGATCGGACTCCTGTGTGGATTTTTAATAAGCTCTGTTTTTCTTAACCTCATTTCAGAAATTTAGTTTGGAAGCTTATTGCATTTATAAAGATTTAAATAATATCCTCCCTTCACATCCTGAGACAATTTACCTATAAACTTTGCATTTAGACCAGAGAATCTTGGCATCGTGTAAATGTTAACAACAAAGAATGATTAGTAAAGTTTTGTTTTCATGCAGAGACCAAATATTCTTTTCTTTTGGTATTATTGGTTTCTTGTTATCACTGAAGAAAAGCAAGGCCTTTTTTCTCTCTTTCACTCCTTCTCCTATCTTCAATATCTTTACTTACTTTCAACACTCTGTCTCTAATTCATAAGAAGTTGGAGAAATCTAATTTAATCTACTACCAGGATCAGTAGTTTAACACTGTATTTAATCATTAGCCAGTCTTACCTTGACTCTCTATCCTTAAAATATTTTTTTAAAACAACAATTTTATTGAGATATAATTCACATGCCATACAATTAAGCTATGTATTTATTTTTTCTCTTACAAAAAAAGTCATATAATAATTTCTTTTTTTTTTCAGCATATTATGGGGGTACAGATGTTTAGGTTACATACGTTGACCTTGCCTTCCCTCCCCTCCCAAGTCTGAGCTTCAAGCATGTCCATCCCCCAGCTGCTGAGCATCGCACTCTTTGTATATGCATATACCTGGCCCCTCCTCCCTCCCCCTTGCCTGACATCCAATAAATGTTATTCTTATATGTGCACTTATGTGTTGATCAGTTAATGCCAATTTGACGGTGAGTACATGTGGTGCTTGTTTTTCCATTCTTGGGATACTTCACTTGGTAGAATGCGTTCCAGCTCTATCCAGGAGAATACAAGAGTGCTATATCACCATTGTTTCTTATAGATGAATAGTACTCCATGGAATACATGTACCACATTTTAATCCACTCATGTATTGATGGGCACTTGGGTTGTTTCCGCATCTTTGCAATTGTGAATTGTGCTGCTATAAACATTCGA
The DNA here is from genome assembly GCA_004363605.1 of Indri indri. Classification (NCBI taxonomy): domain Eukaryota; kingdom Metazoa; phylum Chordata; class Mammalia; order Primates; family Indriidae; genus Indri; species Indri indri. Next base: position 106,969 of record RJWJ010000441.1, on the reverse strand, counting down.
GTGCAGATGTCTTTTTTATAGAATGTCTTTCATTCTTTTGGGTAGATGCCCAGTAATGGGATTGCTGGATTGAATGGTACTTCTAATTGTATCTCTTTAAGGTATCTCCATATTGCTTTCCACAGAGGTTGCACTAGTTTGCAGTCCCACCAGCAGTGTAGGAGTGTTCCTACCTCTCCGCATCCATGCCAACATTTGTTGTTTTGGGACTTTTTGATAAAGGCCAGTCTCACTGGAGATAAGTGATATCTCATTGTGGTTTTGATTTGCGTTTCCCTGATGATTAGAGATGTTGAGCATTTTTTCATATGTTTTTGGGCCATTATTCTGTCTTCTTTTGAAAAGTTTCTGTTCATGTCCTTTGCCCACTTTTTGATAGGGTTGTTTGATTTTTTCTTGTTGATTTTCCTGAGTTCTAAATAGATTCTAGTTATCAGCCCTTTGTTGGATTTGCAGCATGCGAAAATTTTTCCCCGTCCTGTAGGTTGTCTGTTTGCTCTTGTGATAGTTTCTTTGGCTGTGCAGAAGCTTTTTAATTTGATCAGGTCCCACTCATTTATTTTGGTCAATTAAGCTATTTAAAGTGTACATGTCAATCATTTTTAGTATATGCACAGAATTGTGCATCCAGCATCACAATAAATTTTACAACATTTTCTTCACCCCGAAAAGAAACCTTTAGCCATCACCCCCATGCTCCAGTTCCTCTATCTCCAGCAGTCCTAGGTGACAAATCATCTACTTTCTGTCCAGTAGATTTGCTGATTCTGGGCATTTCATATAAATGGAACTTTACACTGTTTGGTCTTTCGTGACTGGACTTTTTTACTGAATGCAATGTTTTCAAGGTTTGCCTATAATTTAGTGTGTATCAGTACTTCATTTGTTTTTATTGTTGAATAATGGTTTATTATATGGATGTATCATATAATAAATTACCCTTTTATCTGTTTGGAGACATTAGGGTTGTTTCCCCTTTTTGGATATTATGCACAATGCTGCTAACATAATACTTGTGTACAAGTTTTGTGTGAATATATATAATATTTTCACATTAACTAAACAACATTTTATTATTTTTTTCTTTTTTCTTTTTTAAAATTTCAGAATATTACATGGGTACACACATTTTGGTTACAAACTAAAAGTAGACTTACCATTTGATTAAGCAATCCCTCTACTAGGTATTTACCCAAAGGAAAAAAAGATTTTATAAAAAAGACACTTGCACTTGAATGTTTATAGCAGCACAATTCACAACTGCAAAGATGTGGAAACAACCCAAGTGCCCATCAATACATGAGTGGATTAATAAAGTGTGGTATATGTATACCATGGAGTACTACTCAGTCATAAAAAATGGTGATCTAGTATCTTTTGTAACAACCTGAATGGAACTGGAGACCATTCTTCTGAGTGAAGTATTGCAAGAATGGAAAACAAACACCACATTTACTCAATACTAAATTGGATATATGTTTTCATTTCTTTTGAGTATATGCCTAAGAGTTGAATAGCTGGACCATAAAGCAACTCTATGTTTAAATTTTTGAGAGACTGCAGACTGTTTTCCTAAGTGGCTACACCATTTTACATAGTCACCAGCAGTGTATGAGGGTCTCAACTTCACAGCTTTGTCAACACTTTTTATTATGTCTTTTTGATTACAGCCTTCCTTGTGGGTGTGAAGTGATTTCTCATTTTAGTTTTTATTTGCATTTTATTAATGACTAATGATTTTGAGCATTTTTTTTCATGTACTTATTGACCATTTTTATATCTTCTTTGAAGAAATGTCTACCAGATCCTTTGTCCATGTTTAAAATTGGGTTGTCTTTTTTATTATTGAATTGTTGGAGTTCTTGATATATTTTAGATACATGGGCATTACAGAAATACAATTTGCAAAACTTTTCTCCAATTCTATGGGTTATCTTTTTCATTTTTTTGATAGGTTTCCTTATAGGACAAAAGTTTTTAATGTTGATAATGTCCAATTTATCTATCTTTTCTCTGTTGCTTGTGCTTTTGGTGTCATATACAAAAAATCATTACCTAAGTCCAAGGTTACTGAAATTTAAGTCTATGCCTCTTTTCTGATACTTTTGCAGTTTTAGCTCTTACATTAGGTTTTTGATCCCTTTTGAGTTAATATTTGGTGTGAAGTGGGGATCCAACTTCTTAATTGTTTTGCATATGGATATTCAATTATTCCAGAGAAATTGTTGAAAAGACTATTTTTTCCCCATTGAATTATCTTGGCACCTTTGTTGAAAATCAATTAACTGTAAATGTGGGATTTATTTCTGGGCTTCCAATTCTATTCTGTTTGTCTATATGTTTAGTTTTATGCCAGCCCCACATTGTCTTGATCACTGTAGCTTTCTGGTAAGTTTTGAAATTGGGAAGCGTGAGTCATGCAACTTGCTCATTTTCAACATTATTTTGACAGTTTGGAGTCCCTTGAATTTCCATATGAATTTATGATATGTTTGTCAAATTTGCAAAGAAGCCAGCTGGGGTTTTGATTGGGATTGTGTTAAACCTACAGATCAATTTGCCACCTTCACACTATGGTGTCTCTCAATCCATGAACATGGATATCTTTCCATTTCTTTAGGTCTGCTTTAATTGCCTTCAGTGATGTTTTTCAGTTTTCAGTGAATATGTTTTGTACTTTTTGTTAAACTTATTCTTACGTATTTTATTCTTGATGCTATTTTAAATGATTTCTTTTCTTAGTTTTGTTTTTGATTTGTTCTTTGCTATTGCTCAGAAATATAGTTGATTTTTGCATATTAGCCATGTATCCAGCAACTCTACTGAACTTATTTGTGATAATAGTTTTTGAGTTGATATATTGGAATTTTCTATATGAAACATTTTGTCATCTGCAAATATAGTTTTACTTCTTCCTTTCCAATCTGGATGCCTTTTATTTCTTTTCTTGCCTAATTGCCCTGGCTTAAACCTCCAGTACAATGTTGTATAGAAGTAGGTAGAGTGAACATCTCTGTCTTATTCCTGATATTAAAGGGAGAGAATATAATCTTTCATCATTAAGTATGGTATTAGCTCTAAGTTTTTCATAGATGCCCTTTATCAAGCTGAGGAAATTTCCTTCTCTGTTTGTTGAATGTAGCATAAAAATCTTAATGAGAAATGAACAGTAAATCACTGTGTTTATTTAAACTTTACACCATATAATTTATATTAGTGACTAGAGAATTATTCCAAATGCTTACATTTATTGCTGCAACAGGTTACTCCTCAACAGAAATCTGCAAGGGTATTAGAAAAAGACCAAATCTAGAGAGTGTCCGTGGAAGGAAAGTGAAGAACTGTGAATGAGGAGACAGTACCAGGTGGGAGAGCAGGGATATGGGGCAGTTCAAAGGCTAAGAACTGCTAAGTCCAGGATGGGGTGGAAAAGGGAACCAGAACTGGGTTTGTGGGGATCAAATGCTGGGAGGATGTGGTTAGGAGGCCAAACCCCAGTCCTCAATGCATGTGGAGGGAAGGTAAATTCATCCTATTTTTTGGAGAAGCAGCCTGTCATTGTCTCCAACATAGCACTAACTTAATGGTGGTTACTCCTAACAAATAATTCTGAATAAAGGAATAAACTTTGCAGGATATACTGGGTAAACTTTCATTATGTATGGGTAGTTTAACTTGTTTTTTAAACTGTTTATACTGAATTTTGTTTTTTTCCCCTCTTGTCCTTTTCTAATGCAATACTGTTTTAAATAGTTTGCAGATAAGTAAAAATTTGTTTTTTAGAAAATTTGTAGCAGAGCCTTTATTCTGTATCAGTTGCTTTGAAAGTTGGGAAACTGAGAATAGGAAGTGGATGAGCATGAAGTATCATTGGAATGGCCCAGTCCATTGCTGCTCCAGCTAGTTTAAGAAACACAAGCAGAGCTTTGGCAGGGACAGGGGCAGATAGGGTCAGGGTTAGCACAGGGGAAGGCACCAAATCTGAGTGAGGAACAAGAAACAGTTCAAGAGGGAGCCTAGCCTCAGCACTCGCAGGAATTAATGAAGCCACAAGTGACCAGATACTAGGTGAGGACGAAGCAGGTGCAGATAGCCTCCAGCACCAATTTGGGTGTGGCAGAGCTTCTCTGGCAGCCTCAGGCCTTCCCTCATGGGCGCGCCTTTGCAGATCTTCCAGGTGTAGTGAGCAGATCAGCACCCACTGCCCGGTCCCCAGAAGACTTGATCCTGGAGTGAGTCCTGTGTTGACACAGCAGTCTGGCAGGCCCTATAAGTGGGAGCAGGGAATGTGGGTTTTCCTGGGTAAAAGTCTTTCGGTAGAAAAAGAATAGTAACGTCTAGCAGAGAATTCCCTAACAAGGAAGAGCATAGACTGAAAAGAAAGAATAAGCTTAATGAGTTGTTTTGACAGGTAGATCTACTTGTCCATTAAGACAATTATATGCCTCAGTTTAAGTTAATTAGTACCTAATTATAAACTCTACCCAAAAAGGTAGGTATGAGGTTGCTTGTAGCTTCTTTTTAATGTTTTGTAGCCTGCCTTTTTAGGGTAGCTCAATTTAAATGCATAACTATCTTGAGAATTATTTCTTTTTCAGAGGATGATTAGTTTATCACATGAAGGTGATTGCTCTGAATGGGAAATAGCCTTATCTATTCCCTTACTTAAATGAAATATCTACTAGAGAGGTATTTCTAAAGCTAATGATTCTTCCATTTTCTTGACAAATTATCTGTTGAGACTGGTAGGTAATTGTGAAATCACAATGGCAGACATGGGAGAAACCTGCTACTCTTGTTTGAATTACTTTGTAAGTTCAGAAATGAGATGCTGCAGTTCTGATGTCTTTTCATTGTGCTAGGGAGCAGACAAGGTAAAACAAAAATTGCTCATGCTCACAAATTGGACTGAGAAATTATTGGTTGTCTTTCAGCAGATGTGAAAATACTCAGATCTCAAAATTTCTCTCTAACATTCATAGTCACGAAAGCTCGTTTCGTTACTTTTAAATGACTTCGTTGTAAGACTTCACCCACATTTGCGTGAATCTGATGGACATGTGTACAACAAGAAGGTAAATTTTCTGTTTCTCACCCAGAGTTGTGTTGACATGTGGAGCAAGTGGCAGCTGAAACATCAAAGACACCCCACCCAGTAATGTTTGATTAAACAGGTAGATCCTGTTTCTGTTTTTATTGTAATATACCTGTGACGCTTTGTACGTTCAATTACCAGGAGTTGAAGAATGTTAGGGTGTTGGCTTGGAGGAATGCATCAGATTCACCGAGGGAGTCTGTCCCTAATAGCTTTTCCAGCCCCACCCTTCTCCCCACTGCCCCCTCCCCTCAAATCTATCTGGTCAGAACAGTCACATGTCACTCAGGGAATCTGTGTCTTTAATAGGCATTCTTGGGTGATTCTGAAGGGTAAACCAGTTTTGGAGCTACTAGTCGTTTCCAGTTTAACTATTTTATAGAAAAGGAAGTGAGATTCAGCGAGGACCAAGCCATGTAAAGGTCAGAACACGGTGCGGAGGTTTGCGGTGCTGTGCGACAGCCGGGTCTCCGGTCCTGGTCAAGAACCCTGCCTCCTCCCCCAGGCCCAGGTGGCTGAGGCCTCTGCCGCAGCTGCCTCACACTGCGACTTCTCCCTTTGGCTACTTCTGTTTCCTCACTCCCTAGAGCTGCTGATCACAGGTCCCTTTCCGGTGGGGAGTGGCCGGCCTCATCCAGCTGTGCTGTACTTCTCTGCCTAGCCTGACAGCAACTGACAGCAACGGCGACGACGGCTTCCCTAGGAATTCCCGTGTATTTGTGAAAGTTATCAGAGTAAAAATGGAGTCACTTGTGTTAAATATACCCTGACAAACAGAGCCAGGGAAGGCCATGCAGGAGGGGTTCTGATAACAAGATAACTGTGGCAGAAGACTGCAAAAACCACAGTATTGCCCAAAGGTTGTTACAACCCTACACACAAAAAAATACTTCTGCAAAGACATCTGCCCAGCAACTGCCTGTCCAACCTCAGAATGGCACCACCCTTTTTATCGATCCTTGTAGCCAACGACAATTGTCTCAAACAATTATCCTCCTCATTTTTCACTTTAAAAACCTTTGTCTTCCTTTACCTCCCTAAATGCACAGTTTACTGTGGCACATGTATTCCTACTGCAATGCTTATGTCTGAATAAACATCATTTTATTTCAGAAAACCTCTCTTTCAACATATTGCATTAAGATTATAATTTTCATTAACATTATAAATTCTTAGGTACAGTTTTTGTTATTTCATGTCCAGCAATTCTGGAAAAATGAGTGAATTGTCAGTGCAAACATTTAATTCTTCCACAGACACTCAATATAGTTTGCCTAACTTTGTTAGGCAAAGTTCCCCAGAAAAAATTCTGTAAATACTGGAAATTTTCTTAGGTATTGAATATCCATCTAATATAAATAGATACCTTTAGGACAAAAGGTAAAATTACCAATTTATAATGGAAAAAATGTCACTTTATCAGCCTATTAGAAAAAATATTTGTTAGAAAAACTATCTGAGGTGAATTTTTAGCCCTTAAATTTTGTTCTTCCCTTGGGAAGAACGACTTTGCATTTATGCAACTGCATAAAGAACCTTACGGAAAGAAGATTTTACATGTATTCACCTATCATCTAGCTGCTTCAGATGTATTAACTCACTTAACTTGAAAGATCATATAGCTTTTCATAAATATATTTATACATATTTACATTGCATTAAAATTTTCAGTTTTCCCCTATGATTTCTTTTAAGCAAATCTGACTTTTACTAAGCAGTCTCAGTAAAGGCTCCTAAAAATAGCAGTGTATCTTCTATTTCATTAAGTTATTTAAATAATTTTTTGAAGTTTTAGGCTTGCTTTTTCAGTGTAATGTTGGAATATATTCTTCCTATATTTCAAAATGAATAAAATAAATCAAAAATAAAAGTTAAGTATTTCAGCAAATCTGAATCAATGCTTTCATTGATTCATATGAAATGATTTCTTAGGTAAAATGAGGAAAATATATTGAAGTAATTTTTCATAGGAAATCAAGGAACATTTCAAGATAAATACTAATTGTACTTGAGCTAGAAGAACACTGTTCACAACAATTTGTTTCTACTTACGTTTTTATTCAATTTTAATTCTATCAAGGCAAGAACAATTCATGAACTCCTATCATATGGAATTTGTAATTCTAGATGCTTTAGGGAAAATCATTCATCTATTCAATAGGCTCACTGAATGCTTGAGATATGCCAGCTTATGTCTTTGGATATAGGATCAATATGAGTTGGCTCCTTCTACCAAGAAACTCATGGCCTAGTGGAACAGATAGATCTTAAGCAGGTAAATACATTATCTAGTAAATACTACAATATCAGCAACTCCACTTGTCCTATCAACGTCATTATATTTATTTACTGTGGAATTTAATATAAATAAGCACCGAATACTTTTGGTCATCCGTGGTTAAAATTATAGTTGACACCATAGCCCCAAGTTTCCACTGTAGTTAATGAGATACTTTGAGTGACAACGCTATTGAAATGAACTGTTTTAAAACTTTAAACTGGGTGAGACAATTTTTTTTATTGAGGAAAAAATTCACATAACATAAAATCATTCATTTTTCAAGTGAACAGTTCAGTGGCATTTAGTACATTCACAATGTGCTGCAATCACTAATTCTATTTAATTCCAAACCATTTTCATCACCCCATGAAGCAGTTGTTTCTTATTTCCTCTCCCATCAGCCCCTGGAAATCACCAATCTGCACTGTCTCTCTGAATTTACCTATTCTAGATATTTCATATAAATGAAGTCATTCAATATGTGACTTTTTGTCTGGTTTCTTTCACTTGCCATGGTTTTGAGAGTCATCCACGTTGTAGCATGTATCAGTATTTCATATTTTTAATGTCCAAATACTATTCCGTTGTATGGATATACCACAATTTATCTATTCATGAGTTGATGGACATTTCAGCTGTTTCAACCTTTCAGATATTGTGAATAGTACTGTACTATTTTACAATCCCACCAACAATGTATGAGGGTTCCAATTTCTCCATATCCTCATCAACACTTGTTATTTTCCTTAAAAATTTTTTGGTTATAGATGTCCTAGTGAGTGTGAAGTGCTATCTCATTGTTGCTTTGATTTGCATTTCCCTAATGACCAATGATTTTGAGCATCTTTTCTTGTGTTTGTTTTTTGCCATTTGTGTAACTTTTAAAAAAATTTTTTTATTCAATGAACCCATTGCTCAGTATGTATATATTTTTTTGGAGAAATGTCTATTTAAGTCCTTTGCTTATTTTTGGTCAGGTTGTTTGTCTTTTTGGGGTTGAGTTGTGAACATTCTTTATATAGTCTGGGTCCTAGACCCTTATCAGTCATATAACTTCCAAATGTTTTATTTCATTCAGGTGAAACTTTCTTCTTTCATGATCCTGAAGAGATAAATTTCCTTGGTTATCTCCTTCAAGAATCCTTTTCTGACTCTCCTTAGTCCTTTCTGTCTGCTTTGTTTCGTATACACTTTTATGCCTACCCTGTCTGCTGGCTTGGTGGGGAAGGGAAAAAGCCCAGGTAATTATAAATTCTTGTTAATCATATGTCAAATCTCCATAGTCTCACATAGCTGTCCACCTGATCTTCTCCCCCAGAATAATGAATAGAAGACCAGAGCTATATTTACACTTATAAATCACTATTTTTCTTCAGTGTTCCAGAAGGAAGAGATCTAAATTGTCCTCTTTGAACTCCAGGGATGGAAAATAACTATTTAGCTAGCTAGCCTGGCCACAGCTTCAATATACTAGTCTGTTTGATCTAGTTAGCATTTGTTTCAATCCCAACTATTAGAATAAAATTTTATTTGGGGGAAGTGAGGAATGCCTCTTTCTAGAGTCCCCAAATCAAATATGTGATATTTTCTAATTATTGCTTTAATGTGTGAAAAAATGTCGACTTTCCTTTTTTTTGGTGTGTTTTTGTTTGAAAAATGCACATAGGCTCACTTATGTCCACTAAATTCTACTTGTGACTTCAATCCCCTAAATCTATTTTTCTCAGTTGGTAAATCCTAGATTAGAACACAGTTTAACTCTTTATAATTTGTAGGTGGTGAAGCCAGTACTGGAATGAAAACCATGAGGCCAATTTTGAGCTTGAACTGCATCACCAACTATTACAGCTTTGTGTCCCTGGGTGAGTTGTTTCACCCTTGGTGCCAGCGTCCATGTGCAGAAGGGACAGTGACTGCCCACAGTGGGTGCCTTTGTTCCTCAGAGTCTGTGTTTCAGTTATTATGTACCTGATTATATAGTCTGTCTTAGTAATTACTTTCTGCATTTTCTTGGAGAGTCTTAATTTTGGCAGTGTTGGGTAATAGACTGAAATCTTCTCAAGGCATGGACCCTGTCTCTTTCTTATATTTTATCTTTTAATAAAATCTAATGCAGTTCTGGGCACAGAATAGTTGCACATATATCTTTGTTGAATAAATGGGTTTGAAGAATTTAAAATGTCAAAAGCTAAATATTATCAGCACCAGAGACTTACATGGTTATAGAAATGACTTCACTTAAGAAATGTGTATAAAAGCAATCCAACAGTAGATCACTGTCACCAGGAGATCGGATTGAGGCTTTCATGAGCTCAGTGAATTCTCTTAAGCTTCTAATTCTTCCATCTCTTTTCTTATGTACAAGAATATATTCTCCTTCTTACACTCATGAGAATTTCAATTCAGATATGGGTCCTCTTATTACATTGGCAAATCAGAATTAGAGGAAACCTGGATTGGAAATAGACACCTAGTGCCAAGTCTGGTGAATGGCAGAGTAGAAGTGGAAGGTTTCTTCAAATCTGGCTTTGTGAGAGTTAACAAAGGCTTGGGGAAGGTAACAAAGGTGGAGAGAGAGAAGGGGGCGAGGCAGAGACATAGCCCATTGGTCTCTGATATTTGTTAAATAAAAGTCATCCAAAGCTCCGTCCTTATCAAACATCCAAGTTATTGCACATGTTTGGAATCACAGTGAGATTTGGAAAGTGGAAGTCAACGATGGAGTTATAATATTCTAATGCACTTAATGGAAGTTCGAAGAATGTTCTTAGCATTCATATTGCCTGCCATAGTGGCACTTCAAGGACTAGTGATCCTTCAACATCTCTAATTAACAAAAGATGGTAAATGGAAATTAATTATACAGTGTCCTCATTATTGTTTTCAAATGTGCAAAATGTTGATATTCTTTTTGTTCTCTGTGCTGCATATTATCATTTTGTTTCATTAAGGTATAGGGTTTTCTTCTGTCCACTTGAGATTTATATTCCTTAAGGCCATTTTTCTGCAAACAACTAGTCTCCTTCTATAGTGGTGATTTTTAGGTTAAGTTTTTAGGAGCATAAACCTTAAAGGTGCCAAGGGAATGCAGTGGCCTTGTTTATAAATGTCTATGACTCTAAAATAAGTAGCCTGGTCTCTGAGTGTGGGGCACTTTGCTCGGGGTGGCTGGGGGTGTGGAATGTTTCCATCGGGCTTTTCCTCACATCACCTCCTGTCTGCAAGCTCTGGTACCCTGGGAGCCTGGAGTTGGCTCTTGCGGGGCTCCTGATTCCCTACAGTTCTGGAATCAGCAAGCAGCTCAGTAGTTTGTGGAAATCTTTGGCTACATCTGGCCTTCTTTGTTTATTATAAAACTCAAATGTCAGAGACCAAATGCTGATAGATTTCCCCAAGGGGGGGAAACTAAGGAACTCACATTTATGGAGCACGTGCTGTCCAAGCACTGTAAGTGCTTGTGCTAGTACCGTCTCCCTTCCTCACAACTGTGCAATGAGATACCATTGTCACCATTTAGAACCGGGGACACTGAGGCCCAGTACATGTGGAGGGCTTGCCTAAGGCTCTCAGACTGCACACCCACACCCTTGTGTTATTCCAAGTTGCTTCGTTTCCTTCCTTGCAATTTCTCTTTCCTCTACTCGCCTGTCAAATCCCTAACACACGAGATCTCAGCACTGGGCGTGCCTTTCCTCTCTCCCCAATCCACAGGACCCTACTCTTACTCTCACACACCCACACACAACTGACACTCACTCCAAGCTGTGTCTCATAAGATCGTGAATCCTCGCTAACTTACCCTCTCATGTTTATTTGTATTTCATTATCTTTTGCAAAGGATAGCCTTTAAAATGTTTCCATAAGTTAATATTTAGCAACATAGACCCATTTAATTTCCTATTCTCTTCTATTATTTTTGCGTATGTGATGATAGTTGGCCTATCACAACTACCTACACATTTAACCAGGACAGTATTTAGATGCTAAATTTATTCTGCAAACCATGACTCTGAGGAGGGGAAAATGCGTTTTCAAAAATTGAAACGTTAATGTTATGGGTAGCTAACTGACTTTTAGATTCAAATGTATCATCCCATATAATATAGAAAATTATTTTGCTAATTCACCATTTTATTCCTCCCTGTGCCAATGTTAGGATTCTTAGAATATCTGTGTGGATAAGAGGGTCCCTATACCTTAATAAAGGAGGGCTGGGGTAGCCACGTGTTTGCAAAGCAGAGCAGAAGGCCTCGTCTGGAATCTGTGCTTATACAGTAGCAACTGTTTCTATAAATTAAAGTCACAGAAGAGAATGGGAGTTGGAGGGTCTGTCTTGGTCAAAGTTGACTGGTAAGAGCCTTTCCAGGGGAAGCTGCTCCGACGATTGATCCTACCCGTTTCCTCAGGGTTATCTCTGCCCACAGCAGGTGCTTTCATATTAGAACCAGAATCTGCCCACTGTCTCTGATCAACAGAGTCAAATGTAGCAACATTTCCTCTCCTGATTTCTTTACAAATGTCAACCCATGTTCTATGGATTCTTTAAATAAGTCCTAATACAAAGTTTCTCAACTTGAGAAAGTGCTAAGGCTCTTTACTTGTACAGCATTAGAGTATAAATATTTTATGTCTACACTGGATATGAGTCATAGATAATTAGGTGATTTAGTAGCCTTGAGTTTGGGTGGGGAGAGGGCTTAAATTGGAATATTTTGTTTTCTCTGAATTTGCCACTATCAGGAAAATCAATTTGAATTGTAAGATCAAACACAACTGATACATCTAGAATCTCTTAGTGTAACTGGGTCTATGAACCAGTTTTATTTGCGCTAAGTAAATAATAGCACAGAAACAGAAACTTATGGCCAAAGGTTTATGAAGATATTTTGGTTTTAGTCTCTTAATCCTAGCTGCAGATGCAGTTTCATCCATTGGCTTTACTGTCTGTGGAAATGTGTACACAAAATCTGCTTCCAACTCACTCTTTCTGCACACTGGTTGCAAGCTAGCCTGTTCTGTGTATGTCGCGTTGCCATAGCAAAGGCCTTTGCCTAGAAAAATTTTAAAATGAATCCTTAAATATTAATTTTTGTATAGTAATTTATTTCAAAATGAACAAAATGGTTATTCTTAGAATCCAAAGAGAATATCAAAACAATCTTATTCTTTGGAAGTATTACATATAATTGAATTTGCACTTAAGTAGCAAAATATTTTGAGACTAGTTAGATTGTTTTTAAAATAGCTTGGTCTTGATCCTTATGTAAAAAAGTGTTCTGACTTTGTACCATTATTTGAGATGCTAAGGATTGATTTTAGGGGTTATTCAGTCTGTAGTCAGGTGATGTCACGTCAGTAAATTTTATTTTGAGATATTGGTATTTTAGAAAGATCGAACTAGTTAACATCTGTTAGCAGGATGTATTCTAAAACTTCTACTGTATTCATAGAACTTTAAGGTGTTACATTGTTCAAATAGTAAGTCTCACTAGAATACTTACGTTTGTTATTTTGGTAGGTTTTTTTAAAGTTTAAAAGTAATAGTTCAAACTATTTTCTTGGCCTATGTTTTAAAATTCATTTTACAATATTGTTTATGGAAATATGTTTAGATATTAAATTTGTTTAGACATTAAATGATTTTGTTGAGGACACAATCACATTGGTTGTATATCTGATATTCACAGGCTATCAAAATGGTTAAGTAAACTGCTAAAATGAATCAGGCAAATGTAAATGAGATAAATGCAATAAAATTGCAAGAGGTTTTCTATAATCTGCTTCTTTTTAAACTTGTCAGATCTGTATCTCAGAAGTTTAACTTTTGCTGTCATCTTACCACCTTTCAGCTTTTCCTCCCCTCGAGAAGGCCCGAGCTGACAGCCTTCTCCTGCTACCTCTTCATCAGCTCCCGGAACATTCTCCGCTCTGCTTCTAAGTCTATTGTGGAGGTCGGACGCTGAAATGTTTACCTTAAAGGTCTGAAAAGCAGTGCTTTTTCTTAGCTCCTTGATATGTCTAAATTGTTCAACATGGCCCAAAATCTTCCCATATGTTACTAAGAGTTGTATATTCCCCTTCTCAAGGTATTAATTTTCTAGTTTCTTGTTTCCTTTATAGTATAATGTTCACTCATGACCCTGGACATAATATTCTTATGACTGATAAATTCTGGTATGCTTCTGATGATGTTTGACTTCCAAGTTGTCTAACTGGGTTTCCCATAAGAAAAAATAATTATACTAAAAAAGGTTGTTCTTTACTTTTTGGTAATGGCCTAAGAAACAAAGATTTTATATTTTATCAAGATAATTCCTATGTTGTCCTTATAAGACTTTTTATTACTTGGGAAAGCTGAGCTTTAAAAAGTTAAGGTTTTTTTCTGTATTCTCTTTAAAGTCTTATGATTATCCCTCTTGGTTAAGCGAATTGCTATTTTATAATAACCTGTGATTCTGTTTTGATCAAATGTTTTGAGCCTTTTAACATCTTTGACAAATGCCCACAACATCTAGATGATCTGGATGTTTAGCTACCTGTAGGCTTCTGTTTTCCTGTCATTGTCAGAACTAGGCAGGACTCAAATGGTTTTAACAAATGCTTATTTGTTAAAACCGTTTGAGTTAAGGATTTAGAGACTCTTATGTTTGTATAGCGAATTTCCTCTAACAGTAGCTGGATGTTAATAGATAAGTTCCTTTTATAACCTTGCTTTTAGCATTTGGTCTTTTTTGGTTTTGTGTTGCTTGAAATGTTTTAAAGGTTGACAAATGCCTGTTCACCTCCATTCCTGTCTGGCCTAGAACATTTAATTCACTGAAAGTCTTTCGACTTTAAGTTCTTTGGCCACAGGGTCCCACCGAGGGACAGGATAGAACTGGAGCAGGTAGCTACACCACCCCGGCAACAATGGGACAAAATAAAGGTTTGGCCATTGATGATGCCTCTGGCAAATCTTGGCCAAAAGAGGAGAAATGTAAACTAAAATAAAATCCTAGGCACCTCCTCCACTGACTGCATAGACCCCCTCTTGGCCAAGGGAATCCCAAGGAAAAAATGAAGGGAAGAGAGATTGGACATGCCTTGTCATACCCCCATTCTGTTGGTGAGAAAGAAAAAGAAAAACCTAGAACCCAGGAAAACCAGTTTATTTAAGATCTAAGGGCAATCAACCAAATAATGGAGGATATTCTTATTCTGGAAATTTTGCCTGATTTTCAATAATGGATTTAAAAGATGCTTTCTTTTGCATTTCTCTTGCCCTCAAATCCCAAGTACTATTTGCTTTTGAATGGGAAGCCCCAACAATCTTCAGGAAATTCTAGCCAGAGACTTGAGGGAAATAATTTTAGGCAGGAAAATGATTTTACAGTATATGGATAGTACCCTAGTAGCCTGTGAGACTGAGGCTGAATCAAGGCAACGTGCCGTAATTGTATTAAATTTACTGGCTGACAGGGGATATAAAGCATCTCAAAAAAAATCTTTGGTCTCACCACCCACTGTCAAATACTTGGGGTTTAAATCATCTCAAAACTTGGAACCTCCTTCCAGATGGAGAGAGGCTATAAACTGAATAGCGGTCCCTACTACCAACAGCAGTTGTGAGGATTCTTGGGTATGGCCAGGTTTTACTGCATTTATGTACCTAACTTCAGGCTAATAAAAAAAACCTCTCTATAAGGCCTTAAGGGGGGAAGAAAAAGAACTATTTATCTGGACCAGGGAATGCCACAAGGCTTTTTTGACTATTAAAAATTAATGACTGCCCCCACGTTGGGCCTCTTGGACTTATATAAGACTTTTGATTTTTGCTATCAAGAAAGGCAAGGAATTGGACTGAGGGTATTGACACAAACTTTGGGGAATCATAAGCAACCTGCACCTTATTTCTCTCAGGAATTTGATGTGGTAACAGAAGGATGGTCAACTTGTCTGAGGGTGGTGGCTGCTACCTGTGATATTTTACTGGAAGCCGAAAAGTTTACCCTTGGATAACCGGTAACTGTTCACACCATGCATTATGTCTTACCCATACTAGAACAAAAAGGAGGCTTTCGGTTAACTGCAAGTGGCCGGATGGGTACATATCAGGCTACTTTGAGATGATCCTACTGTAACTGTGAAGGTGGTGTCCACTGTAAATCCAGCCACCTTGCTGCCTACAGACTCTCATTCCCCATTCTATGACTGCATTTTGATTATTGACCACATGTATCCTAGTCTCCAGGATTTGACTGATCAGCCTCTGTTGGACCTAGATGAGGTGCTCTTTATGAATGAAAGCAGCATTACGGAAATGGGACAAGGCAAAGCTGGGTATGCCATGGTTATCGCCCAAAAGGTAACAGGACACAAGCCCTGTTCCCTGGGACATCTAAAAACATATAGCCTGCATGTCTAGCTTGTCCTTTGGGGATTTTTATTTGCCTGGCAAGACAACTCTTTAGTTAAGATCGCTTAATCTATTGCCTCTTGTGCTAAGCTCTCTCACTGCTGGATCAGCTACTTATAACTGTTTCATGAATGACTAGGGGAATTTTAGTATGGAGACTCTATCTGGGGAACACTGGGCCAATATTTCCTGGGAAGGATCTCTGATGGGGATGGGTACTTCTTCGGATATACTTTACTACCTTGGTGGAGAGAGGCTGGCAACTCAGCAACATGTACTAAAAAGTTTTGGTTACAGGCCCAACACTTTCGTTCTTCCTTATATCCCAACTATGTCCCATTTCATCAGCAAGCAGCTGCATAGCTCGATGTCCTGATTCCCCAAGATTGATGAATGAACTAAAAAGAAGGAGGGAGTTGTAACCACCTCCATGAACCCCTATATGTTTTTTATAATTCTCTCCCTTAACTAACTACTTGACCCTTTGAACTGTTTCTCAGAAATGATAAACTCAAACTCCTGGCCTCAAGTGATCCTCCTGCCTCAACCTCCCAAAGTACTGGGATTAGAGGAATGAGCCACCACACCCGGCCTGAAATGATGGATTTTCTACAAGACAAAGGAGTTGAGATGCTGAAGGCCCAGGACAGATTTCCTAATGCAGAGATTCACCATTCCCCACAACCTGCCCCTGGTACACATAGCTCCTTGTGTGATACACCACGGCCTGCTCCAAGGGATGTGGCCCCTCCTTTCAAAGCCCATGATATCCCTTAGTCAGGGAGACGGATTTGAGACTGCTTCTCCTGTTCTCCCAACAAGATGTCTGTAATATTAAAAATTTATTTTTTTCTTGGCAATCCTCATTATCTCAATAATTGGATTTTTGTGCCATGAGCAATTGGACCTAGGCCAAAACCGTACTGATTCAACAGCATTAGTTGCCCATTAAAAATATAAATGGATATACATAGATACTGTGGTAGTCATGAATCATCAAATATTAATTTGGGAAGAGCCATAGCAGTATTCTGGTCCAGTCCCCTCATTACTGGTAAGAGTGTGACTTGCCTAAGGTCACCTGCTGGGTAATGGAGGAGGACTAGAGCCTTTGCCTTATTACCCACATCATTGTCTTTAAAGTGGCTGGGAAAAATTAACAGCAAAAACGTTACACTCCATGAAAAGGGGAGAGGTAGTTTAATCTTTTCATTATTTTATCCACACAGTATAAACAATATGTATTTCTATTCCATAATCAATTTTTGTTTTTAATTAGTATTTCTATTTTATACTTCTAAGTGTCATATAATTATGATCATGTGCTAACAATAGATAGATTTTGCTCACACTATAAAATAGCAGACAATTCACAAAAGGAGACCACTAATAGAAACAAAGGGTGACTTTTAGCAGGGATTTATGAGGTAGTGTGAGACTGGTTCCTGTTTTTTCTTTACAACACCTGATTTGAGAAATAAATGTGAAAATAGAATTAAACTTGAGAACAGTCTAACACACATTTCTGAGCACATCCACACTTGCTGAAAAGAGTGATCTACATGAACTTGAACTAATAGGGGAAAGAGCAAGTCAAAACTAAAAAATGAGTTATGACTTTTCATTAACACACAAGTTTATTTGTTATATTTAACACATTTGGCTTCTCCCAGGAGAGAATAGTAAAATTTGTTTTTGCAGATTATTTTTTGTTCAGCTGAGCAATCTCTAGAGTTAGCTTTTAGAGATTATCCTAAGAACACTCCCTGGTCCCTATAGTTTGCTGAATTTGAAACCTAGTGCTTTAAACAAAAACTTGATTGTAATTAATATGGGACAGAAAATATCCAATTGATTAGAATAGACAAAGGTAGCATGTTGCTTTTTAAATTTTTTTTCAGATAGCATCTCACTCACTTTGTTGCCCAGGCTAGAATGCAGTGGCATCATCATATCTCACTATAACCTCAAAATCCTGGGATCAGGCTCAAGTGATCCTCCTGCCTTAGTCTCCCGAATAGCTGGGACTATATGCGTGTGCCACAATGACTGGCTCATTTTTCTATTTTTTTTTTTTTTTTTTTTTTTGTAGAGACACTGTCTAGCTATGCTGCGCAGGCTGGTCTCAAACTTCTGGTCTCAAGCAATCCTCCTGTCTCAGCCTCCCAAAGTGCTGGGACTACAGGCACGAGCCACTGCAGCTGGCTACATGTTGCATTTAAAGACCAAGTCTACCATTTATTAACTCTGTGAACTTTGATCTTATTTTATTCATCTATAATATTGGTAGGATTATAATGTTATTATTGAACTGTGAGAAAGATTAGTACCTTTAATGTAAAGAGTCCACCAGATAACAAATATTTAATTAATTTGACCTTGGAGAGCTTAGTCTCTGGAACCGGGAGAGTTTCCCAGTGATCTGGAAGGGAAGGAAGAATGGAAGCATACTTCAATTCTGTGCCTACCAGCCCTCTACGTCCAGCCCCTGCAGTGTGAAAGGTAAGGAGACAGGAGGGAAGGTTGAGTTCAGGTTTCTCTGAGCTTTCCTGTAACCCCGTGTTCTAGAGGCCCAAGGGGTGAGTGTGTATTTAACAACACTATGCGGTTTACTTTCTCCACATCAGCCCAGAGAGAATGAAGAAGGGGAACACGGGTCTTGGCAGTCTTGAGTACCCAAGACAAAGGGAGCCTCTACTGGCCTCCACCAGCTGCAGTTCTTCAGAGACAAACCCTGAGGCCCAAGGCACAGTTCTTTCCTGGTCACCTGCCCATCCACATTGACTGGGGCAACATGGAAGTATCTCACCAGGACACTGGGATGTTTCCTGATCTTTAAGGAGAGTTGTTGCACTGGGTGCTACAGACCAAACTAATCATTGTGCTCCTTTAATGCGCTCACAATCAATGCAATTCCTCCACTTTAAACATTTAAATCTTTCCCATTGGTGGGAAGTTTGTGCGGCAAACTCAACATTGACAGTTTTTGTATTATTTCATGTAGACTTGTTATTGTTTCATATTTAATTCTTGTCAGTAATCAATTTATCATGACTTCAAACTACTTTTGATGACTGGTTATAGGCTTATTATAATGCCTGACCCCAGATTGATGTCTGGGGAAACACCACAAAACCTCTTGCCAGCGGCAAACTGGTCCTCCTGAAGGGTCGCCCCAAGACAGTACTAGTGTCCAGATTCCTTAGGGCATAAAATAAATTTCATAAAATTATTGTTGCCTGAATGGCTTCATACTACACTTACAGCTCAAACACCACTCTCTCTTTCTCTCCTTTTTATTTAATATTTATGAAGCATTTACTTTGGTGATACTAAGGTGAATAAGGTAGTCTCGGTAGCTGCACTTTGGAATCACAATGGTATTACCAGCGACTCTCTAGGGCTGTACGATTACAGGGAGCTGAGATACAGACGGTCTCTGGTCTCCCCTGGTGGATGACAGGTCCTTCAGCAGCACATTCAAAGGCTAACTGAGGGGGGTGAAAAAAGACAGGGTGGGGACAGCTTTCTCCCAGAGCTCCCTAGAAATGATGACCATGGGAGATTCTCTTGAAATATTAGCTTTAATGAAAACCAAAATCAAATAAAGAGAGGGCTGATAAATGAGCTAAATAAGTGTCCAAGTGTAAGAGAGAATTCATCAGAGCTGGTCAGGATCTAAACAATAACAAAATGCCTCTTTTGCCAACGGAAAAGCTGTGGAATGATTCTGATGATCTGTGTGATGTCTTCGGCTGCCCATTTTACTTTTCCTGTGTAGATATATTCAGAAGTAATTCAATAACTTAAAAACTTTTTTATAAAACTGGAATTCAAAGTTATTATCTTCAAGATCATTAATCTGATGGAGTATAGCAATTGCAAAAGATAAAGAAAAATTTCAAGGTTCCATTTCCATTTGACTTGCTAAAGTTTCAAAACAGAACAAAAGCCAAAACAAGGAGTAAGTTCAATGATGAATTTTTTGGAAACTAGAGAATATCCCCCTCGAGTTTTGTTACAGACCTTGAGAACATTGATGAAATCATTCAAATTTCAGTTTCACTTTTTACCCTGCCGTGACCCACATTGATTGTTAGGGATATTAGATGCACAGAGCAGCTACAGGCAATGAAAGGGGATTAGTAAAGGGCAGCATAATATTAATACTATCTATCACCTCTTGAGTTTTTCATAGATATGTTGCAGATTCTCCAGAATCTTCTTTAATTATCACTCGGTCATTGGAGAAATATTTAACGGGCTGAGCAATGTACTTGTCTCATTGGGACCAATAAAGAAATAGAAGCCATTGTCTCCGGCCTAAGGAAATTGAAATACGGGTTTGGAAGAAAGCACAACACACAAATTGGCTGAGACATGTGTGCCAGGTCAAGTGCTGCCCCCTCCAAAGAAGCGATAATGGAATCAGAGGAAAGAGGGATTTCTGAGACTCCACGGAGATTTCTAGTAGATGGGGCAGAGATTGTATAAAGGGAAAAGAGTAGAGAGACCTGATTGTGGAATATTTTCTAGTGAGAGGAAATAAAGCTCAATGTTTTTGAGGATAAATTGAGTATAATAATAGTATTACAGAACCTCCATCTTTGAAAGCCCTATTTGAACTTGTCTTCTCCCCAAAGTGTAAGTTCTCAACTACAGTACTTTTCAGGTTTTAGAAACGGTATTTCATTTTGAATGAAAGTGTAAGAATGTTCTCTCTTGTGAGACAACCATCTTCTTGAGGACACAGACGGGGAGGGTGTTAGCCTGGAGCCTCCAGGCACAAGGGTCCAGGAATTGCTCTGAAATACCTCCTGCGTGAGTGGTTTTTAATCACTTATTTTTCATACTCAACCAAAAAACTTGGAATGAAAGCAAACTAAAACAAAAAGCCACTTATTTTTAGGTTGAATTATTTAGATTAATCCTTAATTGTCCTTTGGAGGCCAAGGGCTTTTTAGTTATGCTATCTCCTTGAGCAGGAGTTCAGAGACTTGCTTGACAACTTGAGTATCAAGCATTGTCAATTTATAAATGTTTATTTGACTTTAGGTAATGATTTTAATTTTTAATAATAGAAAGTTATTTAAATTCTGTATTAAACTGAAGGGGTTTTTCCCCCAATTGATACTGTACAATCTGTACCACATAATAAATCTCATGAATACTTACTGAATAATCCATCAATAAGCTGTTTAAAGATAAAATTAAAAATATTTTGTTATTCTAAAGTAGGCAATAAATCAGCACAATTTAAATTGACTGACTTCATAGCAAAAAAGTGATCCTGATTCTCATTACCTGAGAAGAAGAACATTGTGTTAGTACTATAACTGCAGGCAACTAAGCTTTTCTTCCAAAAGAGTAATGTACGTGATACTGATTGGTGAGATGGGGTGTAGGAAGGTAAGGTCAGGCAGAGAATGCATGAACCCAAATTCCTTTACTGTTCTTTATCCATTCATTCAGAGCAACCACAGATATTTCTGATCACTAACTTGCTGTGTCTCATAATATTCTTCTGAAGTAGAAGTTGGACAAGTTTTATAGGTGGAAAATCTAGAAGTCATAGATAGTCATTGACTGTTGGAGGAGTGTGCTGTGTCTATCTTTAATCCTATTTACTCTTCCTGTTTGCATTCTCTGCCTGATTGCGAAAAGGCATGTGTTATTTGAAATGTCCAGGAATTCAAATGAATTTTTGATATGTACTTCTGCACTTTACTAAATGTTAGTAGAGTCAGTTAGGGCTTCATAATATAATGTAAAGAACAGATGAAGCTAATAGGATAACGTAGTCAGTCATACACTTTCCATTCCAAGTGTTGCTTCTGATATAAATGATTAAAAAGGAGTTCGCAATGTTTTCATAGAAAAGGAATCTCTAACATATTAGTGGTGAGTGAAATTATTTTAGACATATACTCAAATCACATGATATCCAGGAAAAATGAAGAGTATAATAGAATAGAAATTTTTTGGCAATAACTTTATTGAAATTGTTCATCTTGGCATCTATCTCTAGAGCCCCAAGTAATGTCTAATATGTAATAGGTGAATAAAAATATTCTTAGAAGTGACATGGATGGTAAAATGCATTAAGCTTTAATTATCTTTGTGGGCTTTAAAAGAAATATGGAAATCTCTAAATAAGCAGCTTATATCCTTAAGGGAAATTATATCTAGATGGGTTTGCTAGAACCACACACCACCTTAGATAAAGGAACTAAACATCGGGCATGCAAATTCTTTTGCAAGGAGTAGGAAGGTGTGAATCTGAACCCAGCATTTTTCTCTAGAGCCACGCTTGACATTTCTGGTAGAACAAGTCTTTCCTGGGGGGGTGGGGATTGCACCAAGTCTTGCAGCATGTTTGGCATCCTTCACCCACTGAAAGCCAGTGGTAGTCCCCGGCAATTGTGACTCTCAAAATTATTTGCTAACATTTCCAAATGCTGATGAAAGCAGGTTGGGGTGGTATAATTCCATGCTCTTGTACTCTTTGTTGGGATGAAGGGCAAAGTTCTTGCAGGACAGGCTCTGGCCAGGGAACACAGCAAATGTGGCTGGACAATGGGGAGATTACCCACCTTAGCCCCCTCAGTGTTTGCTGTCACTGACCAAGCAGCAGGAACCAAAGATGGAATCTCTTGCCTAGTTTTGGATAATTGTAAATTTATATCCCATACCATCATACTGTTGAAACAAAGGAAGACCAGCCAAATGGAAGAAATCAAGAAAGGCTATCTTTCCCTTACTTGCTGTATCGATGGAGGTGTCTTCCTCCTCTTGCATCCAGGCAGACTCATTGCAGGCAGAGGAGTGGGAAAGGTTCATGGTGGAGAAACAGGAAGGCTCCACGCATGCCCCAAATGGAGGCTGTGGGCCTGGGGATGCTGTAGCAGGACTAACTGGAAGAAGGACATCCTATGTGATTGGTTAGGGGAACATATTTGACTTTCTCTGATTGATCCTAAGTTGGAAGTGTAGAGAATAACTAGGGAAGCTGTCAGTTATTAATCAAGTCCTGGCCATTTTGGACCAATTGCCACAAAAGTTATTGGTTAGTTTCACGAATTGTCACTGGAATTGGTGATCTGGCCTCCTGCAAGTCTGACCTACAGCAGGCCAGCTTTCTAGGTTGTTTACCACAGATAAGAAGGTTGGTTTCCTGGAGGCTGCTGCATGTTATGGGTCACAGGTCTATTTTTGTGTATGGTATGACCACTGTCCATTTGTATATTCAGTCTCTCACTACAAATGGAAACAGTAATTTCCCTAAGGGAAATACCTTGATGACAAAAATAAGACAGGGATTACAAGGGAAATGGAAGAATTTTATGAGTCTTTCTTAGTCATATGTGTTAGAGTATAGGTGTACACTAGGATTAATATACAATCATGTGCCACATAACATTGTTTTGGTCAATGACCAGCAGCATATACAATGGTAATCCCATAAAATTATAATACCATATTTTTATTGTACCTTTCCTATGTTTAAATATGGTTAGATACACAAATACTTACCATTCTGTTACAGTTGCCTACAGTATTAACATTTAGTACAGGAACATGCTGTATAGGTTTGTAGCCTAAGAGCAATAGACTATATCACATAGCCTAGGTGTATAGTAAACCAGATCATCTAGGTTTGTGTAAGCACATGCTATGACACGATGACACGATGACAAAGTCACCTAACAGTGCATAGCTCAGAATGTATCCCTGTCTTAAGTGACACATGACTATACATTTAAACATTTCTTGAGATTTGTCCATTTTGATTCTTATTTTGCTTTTTATTTTTCTTTTCAATTTCACTGGTGCTAAGAGTCACATTTAAATGTAGCAATATCCTTTCTATAATTCTAAGGTAAATTAATTCTATACTTTGATGTAGCCTCATACAAATTCATTTTATAGCCTATTACAGTGGTTAGAAAGTTCTTTTTCCCAGAATTCCTGGGAATAGCAGAAATATTAGAAATACACAGGGTAACTGCTTTATCTCCTGATTAGTAAATTAAATTACTCTAAAAGGATATTCTTATGATGGTTAATATACAAATCTGCAAACTTCTTTTCTACTTCACTTATGTTTTAATCTTGTATCTGTTACTCATTGAATTATTGTTATATTATGATTATCTCATTTTCTCCTGCAAACTCTTTGACACCAAAATTAAAATCTCATAATCTTCATTTAGTGTAGTGTTCTTAACACAGAAGTTGGATACAAAGAGTAAGACAGTATTTTTATAATCTTCTAATCCTAGCTATACAGTTTACAGTAAATGCTCAAGAAATGTTTTGATTCTTCAGTAAATCTCTTTCTCCCCCGACCCCAAATAGATTCGGGAGTTTATTGAGCACCAAATAAACAATAAACACCCAAATTGATAACAACAAAATTAAAAAACACTCAAATATTGTAATTCATTCACTCAATAAATATTCAATGAGGAATAATTCTGTGTCCCAGGCATGTTTCCAAGCCTGGGGATGCAGCAATGAACAAAACTGCCCTTGGAGTATTTCTCACATTCTATGCCTACAGGGCGCATATCTGTAATAGCATGTATCCCAGAACAAGTGAATGCTTTATTTACCTCCCTTTCTCACCCATTAGATCATAAATAAGTCTAGTACACACTTAAGTCATATCCTTATTTATTGGGACTTCATTGGTAGACTCTTGAATGCTATTTCATTAGCACATATTAGATGCTAAAGGATTCCTCTACTTTCTAGGCTAAACATATGTTTGATCCATGATTAAGTCAAATAAGTTTTGGCATCATTCCTAGATTCCCCATCTTTCACCATATACAAAAATCAACTCAGAATGGATTAAACACTTAAACATAAGATCTGAAACCATAAAACTACTATTAAAAAAAAACATAAGGGAAACACTTCAGGACATAGCCTAGGCAAAGATTTTATGGCTAACAACTCAAAAGCATAGGCAACAAAAGCAAAAATAGACAAATGGGACTTAATTAAACTAATTAATATTAATTTTAGTTTAATTTTTACTGTCATTATTATCAACATTGTAAAGAGACAACCTGTTGAATGGGTGGAAATTTTTGCAAACTATACATCTGACAGGGGACTAATATCCAGAACATACAAGGAATACAAACAACTGAACAAAAAATCCACAATTAACCTCATTAAAAAGTGGGCTAAGGACATTAATAAATATTTTTCAAAAGAAGACAAATAGCCAACAAGCATATGAAAATATGTTGAACATCACTAATCATCAGAGAAATGCAAATTAAAACCACAATGAGATGCCTTTTTACACCAATGAGAATGGCTATAACTAAAAAGATATAAAATAACAGATGTTGGTGAAGATGTGAAGAAAAGGAAATTATTATACACTGTTGGTGGGAAAGTAAATTTCTGTGGAAAAAATATGGAGATTTCTTAAAGAACTAAAAATAGAGCTGCAATATGATCTGACAATGCCACTAGTGGGTATCTACCCAAAGGAAAAGAAATCAGTATATAAAAAGGATACCTGCACGCATATGTTTATCTCAGCACTATTCACAGGAGCAAAGATATGGAATCAACCTAAATGTCCATCAGTGGAGGAATGGCTAAAGAAAATGTGGTATATGTACGCAATGGAATACTATCCAGCTGTGAAAAAGAATGAAATCATGTCTTCTGCAGCAGCATGGATGGAACCGTAGGCCATTATCTTAAATGAAACAACTCAGACACAGAAAGACAAATACTGCATGCTCTAAATTATAAGTGGGAGCTAAATAATATGTATACATGGAAGCAGAAGGTGGACTGACAGACAATGAATACTCAGAGAGGTCAGGGTGGGGGTGGGGACGGGGGTGGATGATGGGAGGTTGGTTTGTAGATACAATGTGTTTCAGTGACGCATGTACTGAAGGCCCTGATTCACCACAATGCAATGTTACAATGTAGCAAAATTTCACTTGTACCCATGAACATATACAAATTAAAAGGTAATGGGGAAAAATAAAAATAAATAAATAAATGGATGCATTGGCATAAAGTAGTTTATAATATTTTTAATTATCATTTTAATGTCTCTAGACTTGTAGGGAAGTCATCTTTTTTAGTGCTGATGTTAACTTGTTTTCTCTCTTTTTTTTCTTGGTCAGTCTAGCTAGAGGTTTATCAATTTGGTTCATATTTTCAAAAAACTGTTGTTTTTATTAATTTTCTGTGTTGCTGGTTCATTTTCTATCATTTCCACTTTTACCTTTACTATTTCTTTTCTCCTGCATATTTTAAATTTAATTTGCACTACTTTTTCTTGTTTAGTGAAAGCTGAGATCATTTATTTAAACTTTTTAAAAAGTTATAATATAAACCTGTGTGTCATAAATTTCTTTCTAAGCACTGAATTATCTGCAACCCATGATATTTGGTATTTGCTTTTATTTTCATTAACTTATAAATATTTTCTAATTCCACTTGTGATTGCTCTTGACCCATGGTTCATTGAGTAATATGATGTTTATTTTTCAAATATTTAGAATTTATAACTTATTGAGACTTGCAATTAGGTCCAAAATATATATCTAATTTAGTGGATATGCCACATGCATTTGAAAAAGCTGAACATTTTGCTGCTGTGAATGGAATGACCTGTAAAGATCAATTAGGTCAAGTTGGTTTATAATGTTCAGTCTTCTATGTCTTTACTTATTTTTTGTCTACTTGCTTGATCATTTACTGAGAAAGAAGTATTGAAGTCTCCAAAAATTCTAATTACAGAATTGTTGGTTTCTTCTTTCGGTTTTGTCAATCTTTACTTCCTGTATTAAAAAACTCTGTTCTTGGGTTATGCACATTTAGGACAATTATGTGTTCTTTATGGATTAACCCCATTCATCATTATAAAATTGTCATCTTTATGCCTGGTACTATTAACTGTTTTGAAGTCTACTTTTTCTGATGTAAAATAGCCATTCCAGCTTTCTTTCGGATAGGATTAGAATAATATATCTTTTCCTATCATTTTATTTTAACCTAATTGTGTCTTTATATTTAAAATGGATATCTTGTATTAATAGAAACCACGGAATTGGTTCTTTCTTTTTTTGCTTGATATGATGAGCTTTGCCTTTTAATTAGGGAGTTTATACTATTTATGTTTAATCTAGTTATTGATATGGTTGAGGTTAAATCTACCTGCATTGTTATTTTTTTCTCTTTGTTTCATCTGGCTCTTATTTTTTTCACCTTTTTTTTCTGCCTTCTTTTGAATTGAATATATTTGTGATTTATTTAACCAACCCCCACTACTGGATTTTTGGATATATGAATGTGTTTTAGTTATTTTGCTTTATTTTTAATTATTGCTTTACACTGCTATTGTTTTCCTTCAAAAATAGTATACACTTTATTGTTAGTGCAGAAAAACTTTGCGGCATTATACTTCCATTTTCTCCTCTTGTTTTGAGTTATTGTTTTCATACATTGTGTTTCTAGGTGTGTTATAAACCAAAAAGTACATTATTATTTCTTTTGCTTAAAATAGTCCCTTACACTTTAAAAAAATTTAAAAAATGACAGGAATGTGTTTTATATTTATCCATATATTTACCATTTCTGGCACTTTATTCCTTTGTGTAAATGCAAATGTCCATCTGGCATCGTTCGTTTACTGCTTAAACAACATCTTAACATTTTTTTTGTAGTTCAGGTCTGAAAACAAGTCTGTTAGTTTTTGTTAGTCTGAAATGTCTTCATTTCACTTCCATTTTGAAAGGTATATAGTTCTAAGTTGATAGCTTTTATTTGTTATACATTAAAGATGCCATTCCATTGTATTCTGGCTTGAATTGCTTCTAATAAGAAAGTAGCAATTATTCTTTTTTGATTCATTTATTTTTTATTGCTACATAATATTTGTGCATATTTATGGGACACATGTAATACTTTGTTACATGCATAGAATGTGTCATGATCAAGTCAGGGTATTTAGGATATTCATCACTGTAAGTATTTATCATTTCTATGTGTTAAGAATATTTCATGTCCTTTCTTGTGGTTATTTTGAAATATGCAATACATTGTTGTTAACTATAGTCATCCTATTCTGCTGTTGAATATTAGGACTTATTCCTTCTATCTAACTGTATGCTTGTACCCATTAACCAACCTCTCTTTATTCCTCCCCCACCCACACACACTTCCAGCCTTTGGTATCTATTATTCTACTCTCTACCTTCATGAGATCAACCTTTTAAGCTTCCGCATATAAGTGAGAACATATGATATTTGTCTTTCTTTGCCTGACTTATTTTTTACCATAATGACCTCCAGTTTCATCCGTATTGCAGAAAATGACAGGATTTTCATTCCATGGCTGAATAAGATTCCATTGTGTATTTATACCACATTTTATTTATCCACTCATCTGTTGATGAACACTTAGGATGATTCCATATTTTTGCTATTGTGAACAGTGTTACAAGAAATATTTGAGTGCAGGTGTCTTTTTGATGAAATGACTTCTTTTCTTTTGGGTAGATACCCAGTAGCAGGATTGCTGGATTGTATGGTAGTTCTACTTTTAGTGCTTTGAGAACTCTTCATAGTGTTTTCCATAGAGTTTCCACTAATTTATTTTCATTAGTAAAATTTACTTAGTAAAATCCATTTCATTCTTCTGCATATGGCAATCCAATTTTCCCAGCACCGTTTATTTAAAAGTGTGTCCTTTCCCCATTGTATGTTCTTGTTGACTTTGTCAAAGATCAGTTGGCTCTATTTGGCTTTATTTCTGGGTTCTCTATTCTGTTCAATTGACTATGTGTTTATTTTTATACCAGTACTATGCTATTTTGGTTATTGTAACCTTGTAGTATAATTTGAAGTCAGGTGATATGATGCCTCTAGTTTTGTACTTTTTTGCTCAAGATTACTCTGGCTATTTGGGCTCTTTTTTGTTCCATATGAACTTTAGGATTGTTTTTCCTTGTTATATGAAAAGTAACATTAGTATTTTGATAGGAATTGCATTGAACCTGTAAATTGCTTTAGGCACTGTGGTCATTTTAATGATATTAATTATTCCTGTCTATGAGTGTGGGATGTTTTTCCATTTGTTTGTGTTATCTATGTTTCTTAATGGGTTTTTTTGTAGTTTTCCTTATAGGGATCTTTTACTTCCTTGGTTAAATACATTCCTAGATATTTTAATTTTTTGTAGCTATTGTAAATGGGATTGCCCTCTTGATTTGGTTCTCAACTATATGATCAGAAATGCTACTGATTTCTGTACACTGACTTTGCATCCTGAAACTTTATTGAATTCATTTATTAAATCTCAGAGTTTTTTACTAGAGTCTTTAAGGTTTTCTGGAAATAAGATCAAATTAACAAATGGGGAAAAGTTGATTTCTCATTTTCCAATTCGGATGTCTTTTTTTTTTTTTTTACCCGATTACTCTGGTGAGGACATCTAGTATTATGTAGAATAAGAGTGCTGTAAATGGGCATCCTTGTCTTGTCCTAGTTCTTAGAGGGGGGTGCTTTCAATTTTTCCCCATTGAGTATGATGTTGGCTGTGGGTTTGTCATATATGAACTTTATTATTTTGAATTATATTCCTTTTATACCTAGTTTGTTGAGGATTTTTATCATGAAAGGATGTTGAATTTTATCAAGTACTATTTTCTGTATTTATTGAGACGATCATATGTGTTTTGTCCTTAAATTTTGTTTATGTGATGTATCACATATATTGTCTTGTGTAGGTTGAAGCATCCTTGCCTCCCTGGCATAAAACCCACTTGATCATGGTGTATTATATTTTGATGTGTTGTTGGGTTTGCTTTGCTGTTATTTTGTTGAGGATTTTTGCATTTATGTTTATCAGGGATATTGGTCAGTAGTTTTCTTGTATTGTTGTATCCTTGCCTGATTTTGGTGTCAGAGTGATATTGTCCTTATAGAATTAGTTTTGGAGAATTCCCTCCTCCTCAATTTTGTGGAACAGTTTCAGGAGGATGTGTATTAGTCCTTCTTTATATGTTTCATAGAATTTGGCTGTAAATTTACCTGGTCCTGGGCTTTTGTTTGGGGAGATTTTTTATTACTGATTCAATCTTTCTACTCATTTTTGGTTTATTCAGGAGTTCTATTTCTTCTTGGTTCAATATCAGAAGGTTATATGTTTCCAGGAATTCATCCGTTTCCTCTAAATTTCCTAGTTTGTAAGAGCATTGTTGTTCATAATAGTCTCTGATGATCTTTTGTATTTCTGTGGTATCAGTTATAATAGGTCCTTTTTCACTTCTGATTATGCTTGTTTAGATGTCCTCTCTTCTTGTTTAATTTAGTTAGTGGTATATCAATTTTGTTTATCTTTTTGTTATTTTATTTATTTATTTTTATTTCAGGATATTATGGGGGTACAGACGTTTAGGTTATGTATGTTGCCCCTGCCTCCCTTCCCCCCAAGTCCGAGTTTCAAGTGCGTGCATCCCTCAGATGGTGCGCATCACACTCTTTGTGTATGCATATACCCGTCACCTCCTCCCTCCCCCTCCCCCTGTCCGAAATCCAATAGATGTTATTCTTGTATGTGCATTTATGTGTTGATCAGTTAATGCCAATTTGATGGTGAGTACATGTAGTGCTTGTTTTTCCATTCTTGGAATACTTCACTTAGTAGAATGCATTCCAGCTCTATCCAGGAGAATACAAGACGTGCTATATCACCACTGTTTCTTAAAGCTGAATAGTACTCCATAGTATACATGTACCACATTTTATTAATGCACTCATGTATTGATGGACACTTGGGTTGTTTCCACATCTTTGCAATTGTCAATTGTGCTGCTATAAACATTTGGGTGCTGGTGTCTTTTTTATAGAGTGTCATTTGATCTTTTGGGTAGATGCCCAGTAATGGGATTGCTGGATCAAATGGTACTTCTAATTGTATCTCTTTAAGGTATCTCCATATTGCTTTCCACAGAGGTTGCACTAGTTTGCAGTCCCACCAGCAGTGTATGAGTGTTCCTATCTGTCTGCATCCACGCCAACATTTATTGTTTTGGGACTTTTTGATAAAGGCC
Source organism: Indri indri (assembly GCA_004363605.1). Taxonomy (NCBI): domain Eukaryota; kingdom Metazoa; phylum Chordata; class Mammalia; order Primates; family Indriidae; genus Indri; species Indri indri. The sequence goes on along the minus strand of RJWJ010000441.1, from coordinate 76,094 downwards.
AGTCTCACTGGAGATAAGTGATATCTCATTGTGGTTTTGATTTGCATTTCCCTGATGATTAGAGATGTTGAGCATTTTTTCATATGTTTTTTGGCCATTATTTTGTCTTCTTTTGAAAAGTTTCTGTTCATGTCCTTTGCCCACTTTTTGATAGGGTTGTTTGATTTTTTCTTGTTGATTTTCCTGAGTTCTAAATAGATTCTAGTTATCAGTCCTTTGTCAGATTTGTAGCATGTGAAAATTTTCTCCCATTCTGTAGGTTGTCTGTTTGCTCTTGTGACAGTTTCTTTGGCTGTGCAGAAGCCTTTTATTTGATAAGGTCCTATTTATTTATTTTGGTTGTTGCTGTGATTGCCTTTGGGGTCTTCTTCATAAATTCTTTGCCTAGGCCAATGTCTAGAAGAGTGTATCCAACATTTTCCTCTAGAATTCTAATAGTTTCACTCCTTAGATTTAAATCTGTGACCCAGAGTGAGTTGATTTTTGTGAGAGGTGAAAGGTGTGGATCCTGATTCAGTCTTCTACATGTGGCTATCCAGTTTTCCCAGCACCATTTATTGAATAAGGATTCTTTTCCCCAGTGTATGTTTTTGTCTGGTTTGTCAAAGATTAGATGGCTATATGAGGATGGTTTTATATCTGGGTCCTCAGTTCTGTTCCACTGGTCAATGGCTCTATTTTTGTGCCAGTACCAAGCTGTTTTGATTACTACAGCATTATAAAAATGTTTGAAGTTTGGTAAATTGATGCCTCCCATTTTGCTTTTATTTCCTAGAATGGTTTTTGCTATGCAAGGTCTTCTCTGGTTCCATATGAAGCGTAAAATTAATTTTTCTACATCTGTGAAGAATGATGTTGGTATTTTAATAGGGATTGCATTGAATTTGTAGATCACTTTTGGTAGTATAGACTTTTTAATGATGTTGATTCTACTGACCCGTGAGCATGGTATTGTTTTCCACCTGTTTACGTCCTCTGCCATTTCCTTCCTCAATGTTCCATAGTTCTCCCTGTAGAGGTCTTTTACCTCCTTAGTTAAATATATTCCTAGATACTTCATTTTCTTTGTTGCTATTGTGAAGGGAACTGAGTCTTTGATTTCGTTCTTGGTATGACCGCTATTGGCATATATGAAAGCCTTTGATTTGTGTGTATTGATTTTATATCTTGAGACTTTACTGAATTCATTTATCAATTCCAGGAACCTCTTGGTTGAATCCATGGGGTTTTCTAGATATAGTATCATGTCATCCGCAAATAGTGAGAGTTTGATCTCTTCTGTTCCCATTCATATGCCTTTAATTCCGCTCTCTTGCCTGATTGCTGTGGCCAGGACTTCCAGCACTATGTTGAATAGAAGTGGAGGTAGTGGGCAACCTTGTCTGGTTCCAGTTCTAAGTGTGAATGCTTTCAATTTTTCCCCATTCAGTATGATGTTGGCTGTGGATTTGTCATAAATGGCTTGTATCATTTTTAGGTAAGCCCCATCTATGCCTATTTTGTTAAGCATTCTTATCATAAACGGGTGTTGAATTTTGTGAAATGTTTTTTCTGTGTCTATTGAGAGGATCATACAGTCTTTGTTTTTCCTTCTGTTTATGTGGTGAATTACATGTATAGATTTGTGTATGTTGAACCATCCTTGCGTCTCTGGGATGCAGCCCACTTGGTTGTGATGGGTTATTTTCTTGATAAGCACCTGGATTCTGTTAGCGAGAATCTTGTTGAGAATTTTTGCATCTATAGTCATAAAGGATATTGGTCTGTAGTTTTCCTTTTTTGTTGCATCCTTTCCTGGTTTTGGTGTCAGGGTTATGTTGGCTTCATAAAACGTGTTGGGGAGGAGTCCATCCTTCTCAATGCTGTGGAATAATTTCTGAAGGATAGGCACCAGTTCTTCTTTGTAGGTGTGGTAAAATTCAGGTGTGAAACCATCTGGTCTGGGACTTTTCTTTTTAAGAATGTTTTTTATTGCTGTTTCAATTTCAGTCCTTGATATTGGTCTGTTCAGGAATTCTATTTCTTTCTGGTTGAGCCTAGGGAGGCTGTGTGTTTCTAAAAATTTGTCCATTTCCTCCACATTTTCCAGTTTGTGTGCATAAAGTTTTTTGCAATATTCATAAATTATATCTTGTATCTCCATGGCATTGGTTGTAATTTCTCTTTTTTTGTTCCTGATGGAGGTTATTAGAGATTTTTCTTTTCCCCTTTTTGTTAGTCTTGCCAAAGGAATGTCAATGTTGTTTATTTTTTCAAAGAACCAACTTTTTGTTTCATTAATCTTCCATATAGTTTTCTTGTTGTCAATTTCTTTAGTTCTGATTTGATCTTATTAATTTCACTTCTTCTGCTGGGTTTAGGATCGGTCTGTTCTTCTTTTTCCAGTTCTTTGAGTCGATTCATTAGGTTGTCTATTTGTGATCTTTCTGACTTTTGGATATAGGCATTTATGGAAATAAACTTTCCTCTCAGGACTGCTTTGGCTGTGTCCCACAGATTTTGATAACTTGTGCCTCCTTTGTCATTTAGTTCAAAGAATCTTTTGATTTCCATATTTACTTCCTCATTTATGAAGGAATTGTTCAGCAGAAGGTTGTTTAATTTCCATGACTTTGTGTAGAGATGAGAGTTTCTGTTGGGGTTGATTTCTGTTTTTATTCCTTGTGATCTGAGAAGATGCGTGGTATGATTTCTATTTTTTTAAAATTTTTTGAGACATGCTTTGTGTCCTAGAATATGGTCAATTTAAGAGAATGTCCCTTTTGCTGATGAGAAGAAAGTATATTCAGTAGTTTTGGGGTAGAATTTCCTGTAAATGTCAGTCAGGCCCATTTGTTCTAGAGTTCTGTTTAAGTCCATTATTTCTTTGTTAATTTTCTGTTTGGAGCATCTGTTCTGTGCTGTCAGTGGGGTATTAAATTCTCCAACTATTATGGTGTTGCTGTATATCAATTTGTTTAGATCAAGTAGGGTTTGCTTTATGAATCTCGGTGCACCTTCATTGGGTGCATACATATTTAGAATTGTTATGTCTTCTTGTTGAACCGTACCCTTCACCATTATATAGTGACCCTCTTTGTCGTTCATTATTTTTGTTGATTTAAAAACTAAGTTATCTGAGATCAAAACTGCCACACCACCCTTCTGTTGGCTTCCATTTGCTTGAAATATTGATTTTCACCCCTTTACCTTGAGTCTAAATGCATCCTTGTAGGTTAGATGTGTTTCCTGGAGACAGCAGATGCTTGGCTTGTTTTTTTTTTATCCATTCGGCCAGCCTATGTCTCTTGAGAGGGGAGTTCAAGCCATTCACATTTATTGAGAGAACCGATAAGTGGGGTGAATTACTGTTCATTCTGTAGGGTTGCATTTTGTTGCTTTGTTTTCTATCTTGAGCCATTGTGGAATCTAGCCTTTGATCTAAAGGCTTTTGAGTGGTTTCACATTCGAGAGTGTTTATTGTGCTGATCCTTGTGTAATTCTGTTTTGAGTACTTCTTGGAGAGCTGGTGTTGTCTTGGTGAATTCCCTCAGTCTTTGCTTATCTGAGAATGTCTTTATTTCTCCTTCATATATGAAACTTAATTTTACAAGGTACAAGATTCTAGGCTGGGCATTATTCTGTTTCAGAAGAGTGAGAATGGGGACCCAGTCTCTTCCTGCTTGTAGGGTTTCAGTTGAGAAATCTGGAGTTATTCTGATGGGCTTTCCTTTGTATATTACTTGTTTCTTTCACTTTACAGCTCTTAGAAGAGCCTCTTTAGTGGCTATTTTGGTCAATCTGATGACTGCATGACGTGGTGTCTTCCTATTTGCATTTAATCTCCCTGAGGTTCGTTGAGCTTCTTGTACCTGTGTATACAGACTTTTAACAAGGCCTGGGAAATTCTCCTCTATTAATTCTTCAAATAGCTTATCCAGCCTTTGCATGTTTTCTTCTTCAACTTCCAGAATGCCTGTCACCGTCAGGTTTTGTTTTTTCACATAATCCCACATTTCTTGTAGGTTTATTTCTTTTCTCTTAATTTTCTGCTCGATCTCTGTGACTGACTTGTTTAATTGGAAGGAGTTGTCTTCAATCTCTGAGATTCTTTCTTCTGTTTGATTTACCCTGTTCTTGAGGCTTTCCACCGTGTTTTGTAGTTCCCTGAATAAGTCCTTGATTTCCAGGAGATCATTTTGATTTTTCTTTAATACTTCAATTTCTTTAGTGAATTTTTCTTCCAAGTCTTTGATTTTTTTTGTGGTTTCTTTGTGTTGGTTATCCATTTTTTCTTGCATATCATTCAGTTTTCTTACAATCCATGTTTGAAATTCTTCTGTCATTTTAGTGTTCTGAATTTGGTTAATGTCAATTGCTGGGGAGCTGTTGTTCCTCTTTGCGGGTGTAATTTTCATTTGATTCTTCATACTTCCAGAGTTCTTTAGCTGATTCCTTCCCATCTGGATCAGTTGTTCCTTCTTGCCTTTAGATTTTCGTTTGGGCAATGACATGCCCTGTTTAGTCTCTGAGCCAGTAGGTGGCGGTGTTTGTGGGTGAGATTCCACCACACCCTTTATGATGAGTCAGTAGATGCAGTAAAAAGGTGTGCAGAATGACCTCCTTGTCAGTAGGCGGCACTTGCTGAGAGGAGCGAGCTGCAGTGCTGTTTTTGGTTCCTGGAGCCAGCTCTTGTTCCTCTGGAAAGGCCCTCTTGTGCCTCAGGTGATGGGTGGGGCCCTGGGGCTTCCAAGTGAGTCCTAATTCTCCACCTCAGTGGGGGAAGGTCTGGGAGTGAGTCTGGGTGGGGCTGGGTTGGGTAAGCCTGCCCTCAGGCTCCACAACTGCTGTCAGCAGGGGTCAAAGGTCTGTTCTTTGCTTCTGTGCAAAGCTGCCAGGAGGGGCTGAAATGGCTCCACTCAGCTGAAAGTTTGGGCTCTGGGTGTGGGGCTGTGCAAGACCCGTGCTCTGGAGCAGGTCTCACTGCCCTCCACCCTCCCTCTCTCCGTGGCCTTTCCGAGGCCTCTCCCAGCAAGCTGGACCTCAGGCCGATGGATCTCCCCTGGCTGTGATGTGGGCCAGGAGGTTCCCTGCCCAGGATTGCAGCCTGAGCTGGGTGCACAGCTCTCTTTTGGGAAGAGGGTTGCTGCTCAGGCACGCTGATCTTCCCCTGAAGGCACAAACTCCTCAGTAAGCTCTTTCACAGATCTCCCTTCTGTGCCCCAGGGCAGTGTGATTGTGACCTGGGTGGACAGGGTCTGGTCTGCAGGCCTGTACCCCTGGACCCTGGAGATCAATCCCTGACCCTGCCAGGGGAGGGGCGCTGGTCTTGAATCACCTACAGGGTGCCCAAGCTGGATTGATTTCACTCCACCTTGGGATTTGCCCCACTCTCCTGGATTCCCCAGGCAAGCAGCACCTGGGAGGGCTGGTGGGTAGGGAGCTTGCAGTCTGAGTATCCCTCGGTCTGCTGCAGGGCCCCAGAAGGAAAGGTCCCATTCCTTGGAGATGCCTCTGTGTGATGGTTAAATTTTCTCTCTGGGTACCCACGGGTAGGGAAGAGGAAGGAGAGAATGGAGCAATACGGCGTCTGTTGGTAGGCTCGGGTCTGCACCTGGGGAGGTGCCGCAAGGGAGCTGGGAACCCGGCGCCATGCCTGGAAGAGGCCACTGCTCACTGGTGGCAGCCGTCTCTGGGCTGGTGTCGGCAGGTCTCTCCGACTGCTCAGGAGCCCACCAGCAGTCCGAGATGCAAGGGAGGGGAAAGTTAACTGCTCCACCTACCCTTGTCGCTGGTCTCCAAGCCTCTCGAGACGTTTCTCCTTCCAGTTCTCCTCTGCAACGTCTTCCCGTGGAGTCTTCTGTAGTTTCAGGCACCCTTCCTTCCAACCCTCACCCAGTCGATGTTTTTCTGCTAGTTTATTTTTTTCACTTTCTTCTAAAATCTGTCTTTTTTGCAGAGACACTCTGACTGGAGGGTTTTCTATTCTGCCATCTTGGCTCCTCCCCCTTTTTTATCTTTTTGAAGAATCAACTTTTGATTTTGCTGATGCTTTGTATTTTTTTTTTTTTGGTCTCTATTGTACTTAGTTCTGCTCTGATCTTTGTTATTCTTTCCATCATATGTGGAATTTTCCACTTGTGGTATCATGTCAGCACTTAAAAATATTGAATTTTGGAGTATTTTGGATCTTGTATTTCAAATTTTCAGATTAGGGATGTGCAACCTATACTGGATAAATTAGAAAAATTCAGCTATATATTTTTAAGAAAACCTCATGAAACTTACATAGAAAAGATGAAAGTGAAAGGATGGCAAATGTTATATGTTAATTGCAACACCATTTGTAACAGTACAAAATTAGAAAATAACATGTGTCCATCAATAGGGAAATACACAAATAAATACAGTTAACTGCACTTGATACAAATCAACTAGATGTACTTATGTATTAATGTGTAAATCTTAAAAACATAATATGTAAATTAATGTTAGTTTTGAAAGAATCTATAGAATATGATACTGATTATTTAAAAAAATTTAAGATGTACGCAGTGTGAATATACACAATATAGTATAAAGGTTTGAAAACATGCATGAGAAAGAGACAAACTAACTTTAGGAGAGTGGTAACCTTTATACAGGCAGGGAGAGGAAAGAGGTAAATGGTTGGGATTTAGGGTGGTAGCTAATTTAACATATTTTATTTTTGTATATGTGAAAAAATCATAATAATAACATGAATAAGGTATATTGGACTCATACCCTAACATTAAATAATCCAATATCATTACTACTTTTTCTCATGTAAAACATCCTAGTTAATCTTTTCTTTGTTCCAAGTATCAGTGTTTACCCCACTAAGAATGTGATAAATTCTTTCTTTTAATATAATTTTGACACCAAATCCCCTTTGTGTTTCTATTCTGTATCCTCAAGGAGGTGTCGAGGGTGGAGCATTTAGGTAAGAGTTTGATGAATTTGAACCATTGGTTCACTGGAATAGAAAAGCCCTGTGGGAATTCTAAAGGATAAACTGAATAGTTGGAGGCATAGAGAAATAGGGTTAGAAGTGATTCTCCTCTCAATGGGGAGAGGTCAAAGAAATATAAAATATTAGGAAGGAGGTCAGTTTTTTACTGCTGTTTTTGTTAACCAAAATTATTGATGTGGGTGAACTGATGATCCATGTTGATGTAATAGGCCAGAGCAAAACAAAACCTGAATATCCAAGGCTCTTGGTGTTTGAGATTTGACCGTTAGACTGTAATTCTTAAAAAGTATGAAACATTTTAGATGCTTCCTAATGACAAAAAAGGTTTGAACACAGCAAATTCATTTCCTTGTACAATAAATTAGAGTGAAAATCATTGTCTAAAAATGGTTTTTACATAAAAGTAGACATTTACAACTTACTCCAAGAATTTATTGAAAAAGTACTTTTTTGAACAGTGTTCAAGGAGAATTTGTCTTGCTTCTTTCTCCTTTTATTCTATGCAGCATTTAATGAATTAGTTTTCAAAGATTTCAATAAAAGGTAAATAATATGCTCAGATGCATTACTCAGATCGTCTTTGCAATTTATTGCAGTTTGTAAAACTAATATTTATACAAGCATTGGAACACATTTTAGCTTGAAAGATTCATGCTTCTGGAGTTAGCTATCAGCCTAACCAAGGATGCTATGAGGCTTTCTTCCAGATATGTTATTAAATACACTTGGAGGGAAGAAATTCAAGATAGTGTAATTGCAGTGACAGGACATGCTAGCTGACATAGATTGAAATATTCAAATAAATGCAAAAACAATAATAACTATCAGTATGTCAGAATTTTGTTCAACTCGTATTTTCAGAAGAGCATGAGAATACTATTTTTCAATACACATGAAATCTGCTTGATAAATATACTCATGGTTAAATTTAAAAATTACAAGGAAAAATAATATATTCTTTTTGTAAATAATTAAGCCAAACAGTAATTTTATGAATTTGCAACACAGAGGAAAAATTAATTCTTCAATGATTAGAATGCATTTAAATTAAAATTAATGTGAAGCCTAACATTGACCCTAATCCCTATCTTTAGCCCAACATTAATTCTAACCCTATAAAATAATGTTTACATATTATTATACTTCCTTAAGTGCTTGTTTACCTTCCTATTTCTCTCCAGAAGTGAAGAAATGCCCCCATGCAGAAAGCCTCTTACGATTTTTTGTTGTGTATATTTATTCAATCCAAAGAACTTAAAAATAGCACTACACTGCTGTAATGTGTAGCTTACAAAATCTTTGGCATGACTCCAAAATATTGCAGTCATGCTTGTGGTCAAGTATAAATTCATTGGAAGGAATTCTGACATTCTGATATAAAGCGCAGGCATTTGGGGGAAGTTGAGACTTTCAAGAATGCTCCAAGAAGTGTTTGTTTCTATGTGGCCCTCTCCCTGTCCTCTTCTCCACCCCAACCCCTCCAAGAACCAATATTTATTTTCAAGGTATTCCTAATTTTAGTGGAATTTGAGAAGATAGAAAGGAGAGATCATGTTAGGGAGACAGAGTCCTGGAGGACTGCTAAAATTATACTACAATAGGCAGCTTCCCACTGTCCCTGTGAATAGAGTTTGCAAAATGAACACATTCTTTTTGGGAACACACCATTTACCTCTCAAGAGATGATTTGACAAGACAGTAATGACAGTTTTCTCTCTTGGCTATTTTTTTGAGGATTGACATTTCAGAGCCCGGATCCACAGTTTCTAGAATATTTTAAAAAGTAAAGCTTTTACATGAAATCAACAGAACTGCTTTTCCTTGGAACCCAGTCTTCAATGCCTCTTGATGGTCTGCGGCTATGAATCTCCTGGTTATGGCTGTTGGCTCCTAATCAGACACTCTTTCCAATTAGTAACTGTGCTGTATTTGTGCTGGAGCCCCCAGCTAAGCCAAGTCAATTAATTTCCCAAATAAATGGCCTGAAACACACTGCATTTCATTTGGCATTGCGTATAACAGGAATAAATTACCCCTTTCTGTGCACCGCATAAAGAACTTTACTTTTTATCTCAATTTAGCATTTCTGTCATCCTGTCTTAAATCATAACAAGCTGTTTGTACACCTGTCTCACCATTAGACCCTGAATTCCTCAAGAGTATTGATGTTCGTTATTATATCTCTTGACACCTAGCACATGGTGCCTGTATATATCAAATGTTTAATTATTGCATACTACAGATGAACTAACTTTCAACTTATGAGAAGGTAGGATAATTTGAGAGGCTTGTGTGTATATGGTGCTATATGGAGATATATTTAAAATTTTATATTTGTAAAAATGAAATTAAAAGATATTTTTAATGTATATAGATGAGGGGAAGGGTTTGAGCAAGAAGAGTGTGCTGTTGGGGGAAGCCGGAGAAAAACCTGTCTGGTCATTCCATACCCTGGAAATGAACAAAAGCTGGAAGCATCCCAGCAAGAGTAACTTGGTGGGTGGTCCAAACAGTGCTACTTCGAAAGTGCAGAAAGAAGGTTTTCTATGTTAGGTTGATCTGATCCTCCTTGAAGAGCTCTAGGTAGCAAGATTTCATTTTACTTCAATACCTCTTGTTCCCTAAAGCAGCTAGGGCAAGATGCTAGCTTCTAACAGGGGCTTTGCCCAGCATTTCCATAAGTAGGCACAGTCCTCTCAGCCTGCTAACTCAACCACACAGGATGGGGGTGGTGGTAAGGCTCCCTCCAGAGAACATGGAGACTGCCAGGAGAAGGAGGGATTGAACCCAAGAAGTTGGGATTCTGTAGTATTCAGTAAGTGGACTGTTTTCTGACAGATCATGCTTAGTATATTTTGACCTGACACAAACTAATTGTTTTCCTTTCTTCATCTAGAAAATGAAGATGACAACTTGCACAAAATTAGCACTAAATAGTGGATGCGATTACTTTTTACATTACTGTTAATTGGATGGCACCTGCTGGACCCAAGAGAACCACAAGGTCCAAGACAGAAGCACAAACATCTGGCTGCCCAATGGGACAACCGGTTTACCCACACGAAGATGACCAGATCCTGGAAGGGTCAAGGATTCCACTTGACACCTTACACTCAAAGCCCAAATCAATTTAAACTGCAGGGTAGTGGCTCGATTTAGCAGCCAGATAGTATTGAGGAACTAGGGCTAAATAGACCTATAGGTAGGAGTGGGCTCCAAAAGGGGCAAAAGTATTTTTTCAACCTCAGCCTGTTTGTAAACCACAGAAAATGGATTGCCGAGAAAGACACGTTTCCTGGGCAGGCCCAGCACATCCTACATGGTCCCGCGTGATTGTGTAGTCTGATCTTCTCATTAAAGGAAGCTAAATGACAACTAAGAATCTTTCCTAGCATTTTTATCTCCAAGATGTTTTTAAATACAGGGAGAAAAAAATATTTTGTGTTTTTTTCACTGGAAACACAGCATTCCAGGCATTGTCCAGGCACATTTTACGTGGAGCTCATAGGCGCCTTATGGGTAACGCATCGCAAGCCACTAAGGAGTGCACAGGCCAGCGCGCAAATGAATCAAAAGGAGTTTGCTCCTCTTCTTTTCTTGAGAAATTTTCTTTAAGAATATGACAGAGTTTCTGATTTATAGTCTATGGTAACACTTCAAATACCTTTCTTCTTCCTTCCAACTCTTTTGAATCCTTGAAGACCTTCTCAAAAAATAAATACAAGTAAAGAATATAAATAAAATTTTAAAATTAGTCCCAAATCTCTCTAAAGCCAAACTGTTTCCCTTTATTTCTTGCTCTCTTCCTACCCATTTTTTTCCAGTTCAGTAAAGAAATTTCTGCCTTGTGAGTCTTTTCTGGTCTCTCCATTCCATGTGACAAAAAGCCCAGGGTAAGAGCTGGCAAAGATGAAACACTATTTAATGAATGAGAGCACTTGTTGAGCTCTTTTTGTTATCCCAGCAAGACATGCTGAGTGTCTGATCTCAGAGCCTAATTATGAATATATATTTGCTTGCTTAGTCTGTGCCTCTCAGACTGGAAATCAGGAGATAAATGTGGCATATCTAAATCATCAATTATAAATGATTGAAGACATTATTTTTATATAAAAGCAAGTACAAATATTTTACGGAATGTTGGAAAAACTTCTGGTTATTTACCCAATATGCATTCTATTTTTCTTTTTATAGATCTCCAGGTTTATTCTAGATGGCAATGTGCCTAATTAAAAAGTCTTTATTTCCCAGCCTCCATTATAAGCTGAAGCCACCAGGGAATCTTTCTAGAAAACTCTTAAAATAGGGACATCTTGGCTATTTTGGGCCGTTTTTGCCCTTTCATTCTCTCGTTCTTCTTGCCCGAATCATGGATGTTTGGGCTACAGCAGCTATCTTTTGACTTCAAGCTGACCTTGAGGACAGAATCCATGTGTGAAGAATGAAAGCAGAATCATGGTGGGAACCTAGGTTCAGATTCTATGGGTTGCCAGCTAAAATATTATTCATCCCAGTGAAATTTGAATTTTAGATAAGTAATGAATAATTTTTAGTATAAGTATGTCCCAAATATTGCATGGGACATACACTAATAAAATTTGTTTATCTGAAATTCAAATTTAACAGATGTATTTCTTGTTTTTTTTTTTTTAATTTCAAATTATGGGAGTATAAATGTTTTGTTGCAAGGATAGCTTTTGCAATGCTTGAGTCAGGACTGTAAGTGGGCCCATCACCCAAATAGTGTTCATTGTATCTGTTAGGTAGGTTTTTCCCATCCCCTTCTCCTCCCTCCCCTGCCTTATTTTCAATGACTTTTACTTCCCTCTGTGCACATGTGTGCTCATTGATTAGTTCCAGTTTATTAGAGAGCACATGTGGTGTTTGTTTTCTATTTTTGAGATACTTTGCTTAGGGTAATAGTCTCCAATTCCTTACAAAATACTGCAAAAGGCATTAATTTAACCATTTTTATGGCTGAGTAGTACTCCATGGTATACATATACCACATTGTGTTTTGTTTAAAAAGCCATCAAATTATTTAATGAAACTAGCCAAAACCAGATGTCAAAAATATGGCAAAGATAGTCTTCTTGCAGACTATATATATAATGCTGAAGTGAATTTCCTTTGGAAGGCATATGGCTAAGTCAGCTTTTTAAATAAGCTTTTTATTTTGGAACAGTTTTAGATTTGAAGAAAAATTGGGAAGATGGTACAGAGAGTTCCTATATGCCCCACACCAATTTTTCTCTGTTATCATATTCATGTGGTACCTTTGTTACAGTTAATGAATCAATATCAGTAAATTGGCATTAACTAATGGCCCTAATCTATTCAGGTTTCTTTCATTTTTAACCTAATGTCTTTTCGTGTCCAGGATCCTATGCAGTGTACCCTATCGCGTTACATTTAGTCATCATGTCTCCTAAGGATCCTCTTGTCTGTGGCATCTTCACAGACTTTCCTTGCTTTTGATGACTTCAAAATTGTTAAGGGCACCTGGTCAGATATTTTGTAGAACATCCTTCAGTTGAGATTTGTCTGATATTTTTCTTATGCTTAGACTTGGGTAATGTGTTTTAAGGAGGAAGATGACAAAATTAGAGTGCCGTTTTCATCACGTCATATCAAGGGTATATACTATCAACACAACTTACCACTAATGATGTTAACCTCGATCAACTGTCAGAGGTAGAATTTGCCAGGTTTTCCCACAATAAAGTTACCCTTCCTCCCGCTCCCCCTTAGGCCATGTTTTATTTGTTTTTAATATACTCTGCCAATCTATTTCTTACTTGGTATATTTAGGTCATTTACTTTTAATACATTATTGATATGCTAAGACTAAATCTGCCACTATATTTTTGTTTCTTTTTTCTCTCTGTTTTTTCTTTCCCTGATTTCCTTTTCCTGCCTTCCTATGAACAACATGAACAGTCTTTAGGGTTTAATTTTGATTTATCCGTAATATTTTAAAATGTATCTATTTGAAAAGTGGTTTTGGTGGTTTCTCTAGGCATTACATTATATGTAACTAGTTGCAGTCTATTTGTGCCAATTTGAGTGTCGAAAACACCCTTCCTTTTACATCCCTTTACCCTCCCACATTTGATACCCCCAGTGGGAGGTTAGGGTGCTTCATTACGGCCTTCAGTAGGTGGAGGTCTAGGCTCCTCACATGGTCTTTGCTGGTGTGAGTACAATGGGGCCACATTTCTTTGGTGATATTTGGCTGGAGTAGAATATTTATTGTCTAAAGCTTTCCTATTTTGCTAGGCTTACACTTTCTTATTCCTTGAGCTAGAGGGTGCAGACTTTAGGGAAGACTTTAAAAAATCCATACCCTTTGCTATTTCAGGGCTTCTAACTCCCCCAATCTAGGATATATGAAGCAAAAAGAAAAAGGAATAAAGAAGGAAAGTCAAGTAACTCACCACGGTGTTGTTCCTGAGGTTCCAAGATCCCTAGTTGATTTACCTTGTTCTCTCTTCCCTTCAGGGTCTTCTTATGCATATTTACTTTTATGATTTTTTTAACATTTATTTTTTTAAATTGACAAAAACCATCAGAAAAAATAATTTCATACTTTGTTTCAAACCAGAAAAGAGCCCAAATAGCTGAAGTAATTTTAAGCTAGAAGAACAAATCTGGAGGCATCAGATTACCAGACTTCAAACTATACTACAAGGCTATAGTAACCAAAACAGCATGATATTGGTACAAAAATAGAGATATAGACCAATGGAACAAAATAGAGAACCCACCTTTTTATGATAAGAATGCTTAACATAATAGGCATAGTTGGGGCTTACCACATTTCTTTATTCATTCATCTGATGATGGACATGTAGGCTGCTTCCATACCATGGCTATTGTGAATAGTACTACAATGAACACGGGAGTGCAGACAGCTCTTTGATATATTGGTGTCATTTCCTTTGGGTATAGACCCAATGGTGGGAGTGCTGGATCTTCTTGTGTTTATTTTATGCCTCAGGGGTTCTGGTTGTACTGAGTGGGAAGAACAGGGACAAGTACGTGTACTTTAATTCTGCCAACCCTGCTAAGTTGTCATCGTGGAGCTTCCCTATCTGCTCTAGCCTGTCCATATCTAGAATTCTTATTATGTGAAAAAAAATAAAACTCTAATATGTTTAGGCCACTATTTTGATGGTGTCTATTATTCCTAATTGAATACATTTCATAACTCATATATGCAATATTTAGGAAAATTTGAATAGGGGACTTCAAAGAAATCTCTTTTTTGGTATGTCAACAGACTCTCTTAGAATCCAAATTAGGGTATTTTGGTGAAAAGGTTTGAAAAGTACTGCATTAGGCATACCTTAAAACATTTATTTCAGTTTTTGAAGCCTAGAAAATATTAACAAAATGTATACTAGTTTATGTTTTGAACAACTGTAAGTCAATATTAAATATTCCTAACATTTATTTTCATGTCTACTCTATCAAATTCTTTTTAGATGAGAGCCAGGTGTGGGTGATGTGCTTTCATATTTTAGTTGATTTAATCCTTATGATTCTATGAAGGGGTTATCCCCATTGTATGGATAAAGTGCCTGAGATGCTAGACATTAGGTGATTTGCTAGAGTGCTGGGCGAGTGTTTGAACTCACACCTCTCTGCTACAGACCAGTGCCACATGCTTGATGACATGCTACTTCTTCCTGTGGGCACAGACAAGCTCGGTGCACTAATTTGCCTTTTCTCACTAGCCCACTCTTGCTATCACGCAGTGGTTTTTAAATGAGATTTCCCTCATATGAACTCTTTCCACTGAGTTTCCAATTTCTTGTAGCTTTGGGCCACTGTATTCGATAACAACCCTCCTCCATTATTAAGATGTTCTTCTATTCAGTTAAAGCCTTGTGGTATCATAAATAAAACAGGCTTTAAATAATGATTTTTGTGTGTGTCTGTGCCTTCACATTGAGAAATAAAATAGTTTGAGTTACTTGATGTTTTTCGTAAGAAAGTACCGATGCCTGGGTAACAGGTTTCCGTCTCTCATATACTTAATGCCTTTTCATCAGTGATTTTATGTATTGTTTGAAAGAAATAGTAAAGGAATGGCTAGTGAATTAATAATTTTCACAATCTATTGCAAGTTAAGAGGCAGTTTTAGTGGGGACATCTGGGATACATCTAACCTAGCTCGGTTGTAATTTGCCGCTCTGACTGTTTAAATAATTCAAAATGCAAGGGGTTCTTTCACTCATTCCCAGTGAAAGAGGGAATAAGGAGCAGGAGCTAGATGAAAACTGCTCGTTCTAAAATAACTGTCTAATCTACCAAAAACTGACTCAGGACTACACAGAAAGAGAGATTTCTTGGGCAGTGGGTTGAATCGATTCAGGCTCTGGGGTCTCTTACCAGAAATACGCCATTTGGTCGGGTGAGTGGGCAGCTGTTCTCTGCTTTGAACCAGTCTGACCTGGTTCAAATCCTTGCCCTAGCACTCACCAGCTCGTACAAGTTCCAGAAACTCTCTGGGTCTCATTTTTCTCATTTAAAATGGGCGTTATAGCAGTATTTAACCTGCTCTTGTGCAAATTAAATAACACAAACTATGCAAAGTATTTGCCACATTATAGTTGTCCAATAAAAAAGCAATTATTATTATTACTATTCTGAGGCTAAATTTACTTGGATTATTTCCAGATTTCCTCTCAACTGGGCCAGGTTCAAGAATGCTTTTAAATTCTTCCTGCGTCGCCAGTTACTTGTGTGCTTTGCATCCTGTCTGTACGTTGTCGGGCTGCCCTTGTGCTTGGGCGGCTGCTCGCTGCAGTCGCACTGGAATCAGTGTAGTGACAAAGGTGGTGAGAACTGGGTGGGGAACATTGCGCGGGTTATAGTCCACCCATATACTTTTAAAATTGATCAGTGAAGGCCTGTTTAGTTAATGGAGAAACTTGGGCTAAAGCCTGAAAGTCTGGAAAAAGTACAAAGTATTTTATTCGTGATTATTTACTCTATTCTTCAATGTAGTTATTTATGACCTTGGTCTCCCCACTTACTGTCTGTGTGCCCTTGATCAAGGTTTTTAAGTTCCAGTTTCTAGGGTCCTCATAAACAAAATGCAAACAGAAATAGTCCAGAGCCACAGAGCCGCTGTGCGGAAATCGCACAGGGAAGACGGAGCTCAGCGCTTCCAGCAGAGAAGGCCCTGGTCGACGTTTACCGGTTTTCACGGTGTTGAAAAAAACTCTGCCTCTCTGGGGTCAAATCACAGAGACATAGAAGAAGCTTAGGAGAAGGAGTCTGCTGGAGTTTTGCAGACTCGAAACAGATGAGGAAGAGTGGGGCCCGCTGCCTCCTCAGCAGGGCTTCACCTGTCCCCGCGTCCCCAAGTCTGGGCCCAGCTCTGAAGACTCAGCAGCATTTTGTCAGAACAGCGGGTTACTGAGGACTGACGCTCCCCCTAGCCACCAATTTCTAGCAGATGCTGACTTAGGTCTCGGTTTCTAATTCAATGAAGTGGTTGAACTAGGTGTTTTTAAAGTCTTTAGCTGTCCTTGTGTTAGTTTCACTTCTTTTGTATCTCTCTGTAACATTGGAAGTAGAGTTATAAATCTTTTATCATCACCCTTCTCTGACTTACCTAGCCATGATTTGAGAACCTCATTCTTATAACAACATTTTTTCCCTCTCACTCAAGCCCTATATCCCTGTCTCTCCACCCTTATGGCAGATTTAATCCTATTATATCTTATATCTAAATCTGCTGAAATAGAAGCCTGAACCCCATTTGCCCCTATGCAAATACATGCCACCCTGGTGCTGAATTAATCTTCCCTAAACATCCCTTTATCATATCTTCTCTACACATGTTGCGGCCTGTGTTCTAGTGCATCAAGTACCGTCTCTTTTTCCTGGTTTTTGATGTCTCCCATAAAATGACTCCACACTGCACATTCGAATCTCTTACCTAATACTTCTGGTTTTTTCCAATAAACATTTATTGGATACTTTGTATATACTTGGGTCTGGGATTACAATGGTGTGAAATTTAGACATGTTCCTTTCCCCAGGAAGCCTACTGTTTACAAAAAAAGCAGGTGGTTAAAGATAGAATAACACCCAAAAAGGATCACTGTTGGATTAATGATGACCCACAGAAGAATCACCAGCACGGGTAAACTAGTTGACTTCAGGAAAGGCCATTAAGTTCAAATGAGCTTTGAGCCGATGCTGTAAGGAAAATACTTGTTGCTGCTTGAAGAATGGGACCAGCTATTCCAGGCAGGGAACAGCATATGGGAAGGCCCGAGGTGGAAGGGCTTTCAGTGAGCTGGGAAACCATCCACACATCTGGAGGGCAGTGAGCCGGGAACGCAGAGTCAGATGAGGTCAGGGGTGTCAGCAGCCCTAGATCGCATAGGGCAGATTTTCACTATTCTGGGATAGGATTTGATCACTCTATCAGGACTACAGTACTTTTTTACTCCCATGTTATGGCTCTCTTACACATTTAGCAGATGAAAGAAGAGAATTTTAAAATGTTTGGTTGTATTTAACAAAGCTTTTTAGAAACTTTAAATATTAATTTAATTTTCATGATATCTCACTTCACTTATGACAAGTGAGATTATTTTCTGCATTTGCCTGGGACAGAAAACTCAGCTTCAGATCTCATGGGAACATTATTTTCTTGAAAGAGTCAATTTCAAGGAGATGGTAAAGGGTTTTGCTTTCAGGCTTCTTCCCCCTCTGGTTAACTTGTTCTTGTCTTTTCAGAAAATAGTCCCCCAAACCTTATGCAGGTTCTCCTTCTTCTCCTCCAGATAAATAGAAAGATTGTTTGCAAATGGCATTTGTTTGCAAACTGACCGCAGAATCTATATGAACAAATAATTCCAAGTCCAAACTGGATCACTTTCAGGGTTGACTTTAGACTTTTATCTTTACATTTTACTTCTGAAGTTTAAGAAACGCAATGCAGCTAGCCAAATAAGATAAAACTGTTTAACAAAGTTTTATTTATTTATTTATTTCAGGATATTATGAGGGTACAAACATTTTGGTTACATTTTGTGTCTTTGCCTCACCCAAGCGAGGGTTAAGGCATGCCCTTCCCCTCTACGACGCTCACTGGGTCCATTAATTGTGAGTTTACCACCCCACCCCCCACCAACCCCCTAATCCCTGGAGAATATTACTACCGTGTGAGCACCATAGTGCTGATCAGTTAGTGCCAATTTGATGGGGAGTACAAGTGGAGCCCATTCTTCCAATCTTGTGATACCTCACTTTGGATAATGGGCTCAAGCTCTATCCAGGAAAATATAAGAGGTGCTAGATCACTGTCATTTCTTATAATTAAGTAATATTCCATTGTATACATATACCAAATTTTAATAATCCACTCATGAATTGATGGGGAAGTTTCCATGACTTCCTCTGGTCACGGTCTGTTGCCTGGGGTGGTTTTGTCAAAGATAAACAAAGCTGGACATGAGTTAAAGTGGTGAAAACAGATTTTATTCAGAATACTGGCCGTAGCGGGGAGAGAGAGCTGAGCCCCATTCCAATTTGCAATTTGCACAGAGGTGACTGGAGGGAGAGGGCAGGAGGGGTGCAGTCGGGCTTTGTAGAGTCAGGGAGGTGAAGATGCACAAGGGTGGGGCAGTGGCAACGTGACTGGGCCAGCTGGGTCTGCTAGCCGCTTTAGGAAATTAGGACTCCCCCTCCCACAGAGACCGGGAGACCCAGCCTGTTTCTCCTGAGGATTACATCTCAAAGGAATAGCTTCCAGGTTCTTGAGAAGACACTCCTGAGGTGCAGCAGATACATACTCATCATTGCAAACCCTTTTTAGTAAATGCTGCAAGAAGGAATGGCTAGGGATCTACGCAAGTGTTGGCTAGAACAAACTGAATTCTTGTGACCACCTGAGCTTTTCAGGACAGGACCTGAGAAGAGAGCTGGCTCGTCCCAGGGTCTCAGGCTCAGGCTGCTAGAAGCCATGCTAAGGTTGGTCAGTCCTCAGTTTCACATGAATGAGCTCAGCCACGGTATAGACACAGGCGAAACAAAGCTCTCTGCAGCATTACAGGTCTAAGCTCCCTAGTTTTCAATCACGTAATTGCTCTTTAGTTACCTTGATATTGGAAACAATATCAGAATAAGCACAATTGGTAATTTCCTGGCATCTGTTTATTTGAATATTTTGTAAAGTGCTTCTAAGCACTTTGATTAGGCTTAGCACTTTGAACTCTGAAAAAAAAATAAAAGAGTACATTTTGCTCAACAAGTTTGGACCCAAGTCAGTTGTATTTGCTTTCAATAAGTAGTGAGTGAAGAATTGACTTAAGATGTAAAGGTTTATCTTTTTCCATAATTTTCAAAATTCAGACTCATTCACTATTGCTTCATTATACCCTTAAAATATTCTTTCACATCATTTTTGTGTCTTGTAATTTGTGTTAACACAGAATAAATTTGTAAACTGTCTTTTGATTAGTTTTGTAGAAAATTAATCATCTCTGGAGTCACATCAGCCCTTAGCCTGATCTTTCAAAATTATTTATTATTCAATTAAAAGATTCTGAAACAAATGTAAATGGCTCCAGAATTTTAAAATATGTTGATGATGATAATGGCTCCCCATGAGACAAGCTGTCAGAGGAATGACTGCCACCTGAAATAAATGTTTCCTCAGGGGCATTTCAAATCACCAGACTGAGACACTGCATTTCACGCTGACTATTCCAAAGCACAATGTTTTGGAAAAGCAAGTTTCATTTTGAGATTGCCAGCAGCTCCACATCATTTCAGAAGAGCCATGTTTTAGGGCACGTTAATGATCTTTAAAAGCCTGTTTGCAATCACAAAAGGCAACAAATGACATTTATCTTGTAAATTAACAAGATGCTTTTACCGCTCATGCATGCATGAATGTGCCTGTGTGTGAGAGAGAGACAGAAACAGAGAGGACAGAGAGAGACAGGGAAAGGCAAAAGAAGGAGGAGGGAGAGGAGGAGAAGGTGGAAAAGCAGAAGAAATATGTGAAAGTGAAAGCTCCTCTCTCTTCTGGACATTCTCTACTGTCCCTGCAAGTCCACTCTCCACCACCCTTCTCTGCCTTGTTCTAGAACCCTGGCATTCATCTGCTTTCAGCTAGGTCAGCCAAGGTGAAGCGCAACAGATTGGAGGCTGCTGGAAGAGAGGCGTGGTGCCTTCATGCCCTGGCTCCCCCTGCGTGGATACAGATTGGCTGAGTACTCAGTGAAGGCCACCATGGGGTGTCCCTCTCCTGCAGCTTCACAAGAAGAGACTGTCTGAGCCGTGGATCTGCAGTGATTCATGAGCAGTGGCTGATGAGTTACCAGTTAAGCAAGGGACTGGAAGGGGGTGGCAAGGACATCTGGAGGCAGTTCTGTGGCCAGCCCTCTTGGGAAGAGCACAAAAGTGCGAGGGTAGTTGTGCAACGCCACCTAGAAGGCACACAGTGTGCGGGTGGCCTCAATAGCCAGAGGGATGAAGTGGTCACCTGTGGATGCCCTTCCTGCCACCCCCATGTTAGCTCTCTGGGCCATGCACAGAGTCCTGGTGGTACAGATGGAGTCCATCCATTGGTCAGCAACTCTGTGACAACCACCACTACTGAGCACTAACCTGCAAGAGCAAAAGCAAATACTGAACCCTCCACAGGATGCCATTACCTGAGGAACCCTCTGACTGCCTGGCTGCAGGTTGATGACATGCATATGGCAGGTCTGAATTTACCTTTCCTGTCTACAGCACTGCTTGTGAGCTTACAGAAGGCCTCTTCACCAACATGAGATCCAATTAAGATTTCTCTCTCATTAATGGTCTTTTTTTTGGGGGGGGGTGGGGGGAGAAAGAAATGCAGCAATGGGCTTGCGCACGCAGAGTAAATGTATCCTACCCACACATCCCCTCACCCAGAAGTAGCTGGCTTGGCAGGATGGAGAAATAGCTCAGTAATTTCATCCTTTGGGACATGACACCCTATGAGTTTAGGACACTGTTTATAGGATGCAATATGAGCCTTAAACCAGAAGTTAATACACGGTTTCGTCTCCCTTACAATCAGAATATTGTGGTCTGGGCCGGGTGCGGTGGCTCATGCCTGTAATCCTAGCACTCTGGGAGGCCGAGGCGGGCGGATTGTTTTAGCTCAGGAGTTTGAGACCAGCCTGAGCAAGAGCAAGACCCCGTCTCTACTAAAAATGGAAAGAAATTAATCAGACAACTAAAAATATATAGAAAAAATTAGCCGGGCATGGTGGCGCATGCCTGTAGTCCCAGCTACTCGGGAGGCTGAGGCAGAAGGATCGCTTGAGCCCAGGAGTTTGAGGTTGCTGTGAGCTAGGCTGATGCCACGGCACTCACTCTAGCCCGGGCGAAAGAGTGAGACTCTGTCTCAAAAAAAAAAAAAAAAAAAGGATATTGTGGTCTGAAATCCAAGGTGGGGGCAGGAGATGACAGTGGCCTCTATCACCATCACACCTAATCACCCATACAGGAAAGTTTCTCTTTCCTTCCCCATTACTTTGGACCAAGTATGTTTGAAGGTCCAAAGGCCAAGAGAGGAAAGCTTTGGCCAGGAAATACAACCCTGGTTCCACCAAATTGGCAGGTGACACAGCTGTGTAACCATTTGGAGCTCTTCATACAACCACAGTGCAAAGACACTTCACTGCCTGGGCCACTGATCCTCATTACATAGAGAGGCAGTTAGGTGTGATATTAATCCAAGTTAGGGAAAAGCTATGCAAAGAGTCCAAGGATTATCAGGGATGCCCCTTGATCAGTCCCTTGTCAAATAGTTGTATTCAATTAAAACCTTGATTCCGTGATAAAGAGAGGACCCCCGGGGACTCAGACATGCACGAATGAAGGTTTGGGTCACTGTGCAATTAAAGAATTTCTTCCGGCTGAGGCGCTGGGCAGAGAGTAAGGGGAAGATAAAATGTGCTGTAGAAAATGGCGGTTAGGATGACAAGCATAGATCCCATGACCAACTACAATGTCAGGAACTGGAGCAGCGAGGTCTTACATTAATTAATTATCTTGTCCCTTTCCACTTTAGTGAATATCATTGGTGTTTGACATCACCTCATGATAGTACATCAGACAGTGTAGAGATTTGTGTGACCCCGGCAGTGGGGACACAATATTCTTACCCACTTAATAGCCTCCTGACATCCCAGTCAAAAGACAAGCGTGGACACAGAGGATCAAAGGAAAGGACGTGTCCCCTGCATGTCCTCTGCCTCTTCCATGTCCACTGACCACCTTCTTCATCCTTCGAGCGACACCCTCGGGTCCCTGCCTCTGGCTTCTGGCTGGGTTTGTCCATGGCGGCAGCAGTGGCTGAGAGGTGGGCAGTGGAGAGATGTCCAGGCGAGTATTCCCCCGCTCTGTCCTGGGGGCCCGTGGCTTGGCAGTGGCGGCTCCCTCTGCTGAGGACCGGAGCTGCCTCGGATGGCCCAGGGCCACGCTGTGGCTCCTGCCACCCACTGCTCCCTTCTCGCCATTGCAGCCCTGGGGGCAGATCGCCCAGATAGCCGTGTGCTTCCCCCAGGTTACCCACACGCTTTGCACGGTCCCTGCAGTCATCCTGCTTTTCTGCTGTTTATTTCCTGCTAATAAGTTTCCATTTCCCCAGATTCGCTTTTGTGGAAAGGCAAATAAATGTTCAAGAGGAAAGTGAGTCTATTTTAAAGGTCTCCAAATAGACTTTCTCCAATATAAGGAAAAAAAAAAACCTATTTGTAGGAACTAGACCCATAGTGAGGGAAATACTTGCAAATGTCACTTAATGTTTTCAAACTTCTATCAACAAGATGTGACCAGTTTCCTGTCCACAAAGTCTCCGTATTTGACCCTTCTCCACGAGGAATGGAATCATATAATAGAAATGAATCCATGTTTCAGGTACTCGCCATGCAGGGAAGTGCAGAAAATACAAAAGTGATGCTCTTATTCCATCCGGATGAGGGTGGCCTGACATTGAGGTCCTGGGGGATCCTCCAAGTTAATCATGGGAAGTTGCAATCAGTTAAAAAAAATTTTAAAATGTGACATAAACCATTATTTGCCATGATAAATCTGTGAGGAAGTCATCTGGCAACGTACAGAAGACATTTTAAAACACAAAATTTACTTCTGAACTTTTTCAAAGATGTGACTTATAATACCTTATGAATAGATAAAATTATGAAACACCTCAGTGTGTATTTTTATAATGTCTTATGACAAATGTGATTTTTTCTACTACATATTTTGTCTAAAAGAAGCAATGCTTGCGACATTTAGTTTTAAGTAGATTATTATTAATTCTCAAGAAAAAAGCCTTGTTAATCCTTGTTGTTAGGTAGCTACACTATCTGCACAGCACAGAACAAATTAATTTAATTAAATTATCCAAAAAGTTAAGGCTGGTTGACAAAAATACCTGATTCACTTAGGTTCTAAAATTAAGCATTGAAATCTAAATTAGCTGCATTTATCAAACTGGTCTGCTCATTTTTGCCACCAAAGCTACTCTCTTGCTGGCTTCTAAGAAAAATTACTCTTCTCTTGGAAACCCCGCCCACTCTGTTCTCCCTTCCTGGGGCATCAGAGCTCACTGCCTCCAGCACCACCGATCTTAGCGGTCTCTGTGCACGTCAGAACATCTCTTCTGCACTTCTCCTCCGACACTGAGCATGTGAATTATTTGGTTAGTGATCTTGCTTGATGGACTCCTTATCAGACTAAGTGACGAGTTCTCTAGAAGTGGAAAGCCTCTTATAATCCACATGTAGGATCCAATATTTACTCACCCACAGAAAATGTTCCGTAATGTTTGTGATAACTTCGGGATAAGGAAGCAGCTTTGTTCCCAGTTTTCCTTTTCATTTTGTCCCTGTGAGCTGCACCAGAACGCGCCACACTGGGCCATCACGTCACTTGTGCCACGTATATCTTCAATGGGACACTGAATGTGAATATGTGGGGAGAACTGACATTGAAGAGACCCGAAGTCTGGATTTGACAGTTACCAGCCCAATGTGAAACCCGGCTGTTGTGTGTGCTTGCTTCCTTTTCTGTAATGCAAGAATTGAGACAACTTCCCAACTACAAAGGACTGTATTAAGACTAGAATGATATAATAGACAGACAGCCACCCAAAAAAGTACCATTAGTCAGAGTTGGGTTTAGACTTGTCCTCAGCGGAGCCCACCTCCAACCTATGGTGCCCTTGTAGCTACAAACAGAAAGGATGGATTTTATCCCTGGCAACCTATTCCCACAATGACTGCCCCTGTCTTACTCCCAAACTGCAGATTCTGAAAGCTCTTCACTGAGTATGTGTCCTGGTTGAAGTGCTTTAAACTCAGCCTGGCTACAGTCTGCAACAGGATGATTGGCAGGTAATCAAGAGGCTAGAGATTCACGGAGGCTGTATTTCCTTTGTAATCTGAGTCTAATAAAATCATCCAATACAGCAGCAATTGCATGTTTAAGCTTTCATGATGAGGGAGACAGTTTGTGTCTAGTCACAGAAAAATGACTGTAGTTAGCATCTTCTCATGACACAGTGAACCGACTAACAACAGAATAAGAGATCACTTTTGTTTAGTTTTGTTGTATTTTTCTGTAAAGGATGGGGTGAAGTTCACACCTAAATACTGGAGGCAGTGAGCCTTACACAAAAAATCTTGAACAGGAAAGAAAGTCAGGGCTGCGTTCCCCACTCGCCCCGCCGCCCTTCTTGGCTGGCTTCAGCCTCTGTGTTACAGACACGCCCACACTCCACTTGTGAAATTTTACTCATTTTCTCTTGCTTACATTTTCAAGGTTCCTTCTGGGAATAGCAGGGCTGGAGAAGTCTCAGAACCCTGGAAACAGCACAGCTGAACAGAGAGAGAGGCCTCCGGAGAGGGCAAGGACATTGTCCCTGCCTCAGCCTGCTCTTGAAATGCGAGAGAAAGAATTTCTGAGAGATTCCTGGCCTGGGCAGCCCTGGGCCCATCCGGTGTGACTGTGTACTCCAATCTTCTCACCAAAGGCAGCTAAGCAACACCCAAGCATCTACGCATCTGTTTTAGCATTTATATCTCTACAGATGTTTCTAAATACAGTGAGGATTATTTTGTCATACCATGCTTCCAAAAATTTTGCAGTCTTTAATTCCTTTACCCTTACGTTGTGAACACACAACATCTCTTTGTGAACTGGGTTGCACTCTTGCAACCAGGTTTTGCCCTATAGTGACAATGATGATGATGACAACAAGGACTTACTCTGAATGCACTTCACAGTCCTAGCAATGAACTGGAGTATGTTTTGATAGGAAGCTGTAGCCTACTGACCCTAACTCTGATTTCTGTTATGAAAGACATTCACTCTCCTTGTTAGTATAGTGGTTAGTAACAAAAAAATTTTTAAAAAAGGAAGACTTTCACAAGAAAGTTACTTCATTTTACTTTTTCGTTAGGGGCATTTTCAGAAGCATCAGTGAGGACGATTATTTTTACTTGTATCATCACATGAGCAAAGGTGCAAGCCAGGGCCAGAGAGATGTGTGGAAGACAGAGCTGGGTTTCAATTCCTCTGTGGCTGAGTGTGTAGAGCGTGTTTTGTCATGTAAAGTTGTTGTTTTCCTCCGTGTGTTCATTTTGTTTACGTTTGCACACCTCCTGTGCTTGGCAGCTGGCCTGGGAGATAAATGCAGGGAGGACTTGGCTGGGTGCGGTGCCCCAATGTGGCTGCAGGGATGGCCACGTGGCCCTGACTCACGCCCACGGCGCACGTCTCTTGCCTCCTGCCTGGGATCTCTCTCTCAGGAGGTGTTTCTCGTTCTAGGATCTGCTTGGTGCCCATGCATGCACAACCTGGAAGTCTAGGTAAATTAACAATCCTTAGAGCAAACATGTGACTAAGGGGAGGTGGAAGCCTGCAGATAAGTCCTTCTCCCCTCCCTCTGGTGCAGCTGTAGGAAAGACGGGCACACCTGACCCCCAGCCATGCCTGCCCGCTGTCTACCTACATTTTTGCCTCAGGCTCTGTGTTTAAGAAATTCTGATTTAAGATAATAGTGAGAGTGAGAATAAATGTGAAATGAAAGTTATGAAGTCAATAAGAGAGAAGGACTCTGAGGTCAGAGTGATGGAGAAGTATTCATATTGTGAAAGTTGTCAGAATCAAAATAAAGTCACTAATGTTAAAAACAAAAACCCGGACAAACTGAGCCAGGGAAGGCCGTGAAGAGAGGGCTCTCACGCTTGTATGCCTGATGACAAAAACTATCACAAAAGACTACAAAAACCGTGGACTTGCACAGTCTACTGCAACTTTACACAAAAACATACTTCTGCAAGGACATCTGCCTGGCAACTGCCCATCCAAACTCCCACTGGTATCACCCTTTGAAGCCAAGGATGATCATTTCAAAACAATTATGTAACCCTCTTCAGTCTTCCTTTAGAAACCTTTGTCTCTTCCTTTACCTCCCTGAATACACACGTGGTTTACTGGGGCACTTGTAGTCCCATTGCCATGCTCTATTCCCAAATCAACTTCTTTTTCTTTTAGAGAGCCTCCCTCCAATTATTATTTAGGTTGACGATATGAAGACTGAAGCTGAAGATTGGTATGTAATAAAGCAGCCTGTCGCATGGCGAGAGTAACACTTGCTGGGAGCAAAACTGCCATGTGATCGATGTTTGACTCCTGCATACCACGGTGTTCCCGTATAAGGTCGAGAAACAACTCCTGTAGCATAGAAAACCCTTCATAAAGATGCTTATCTGACTTCCCCAGTGGCCACAAATTTTGCAAGAGGGTCTGAGACATGACAAGCTACACATATTTTTACCAAAAAAGCTTGCTATATAAAGAATACTTTCTGGCGGGTGGGTGCAGGGATGCACCATCTCACAGCTGCCCACGGTATGGCTTCTGTTTGAAGTCCCTGTGGAATGTTTCTTTCTGAGAAACTGGATGTGTCCGCCTCTTTCTTTGGCCTCTCAGCTCCCTCAGCCTTTAGGGGTAGGTTTGTGTACACCCGCTGACTGCAGAATAATAGTCAGAATAGTGTTACATCAGGTTTAAAAAGTCCTTGATGATGTGTTGCTGTAACCTCGGTATTGGTAGATGACAGCAGTGGAAAGGGTGGTTTTGCCTGATGGCAAGGCGGGGACGTGAGGGGCTAGAGGTGCCAGTCACAGGGTCTGGCAGCACTGGCTGAGCCTGTGTGGTTAGGAAACACTTCCACCAGAGAGGGGATATTCTCATCTATTGGGTGCATAAAAAAATAAGCTTAATTTGAATTTTATAAGAAAAGTCCAAGCTTCCACTGTCTTTCCTCTTTCTCCTTTTCTCTGTAACTGTGAGTTTATTCAAGGTCCATTCTTTGTCCCTCTGATTTTCTTACTCCCTTCAAGGATGCATTTAGAAGGGACACACACACATAAGATCTGTACCTTAGGTGGGTACAATTAGTCAGAGTGACATTGCAGGAGAAGTGAGCAGAAAGCAGGGGTCCAGTTTGAGAGAAGACCGCTCATTTCCTCTGGAACACACGTGAGCTTGCAAGGGTAGAGTGAAGCAGCCCCAAACTGAGATCCCAGCACTATGGTAAGAAGCCATCCTAATCTTCTCTCACTACGGAAAGCCAGAATCATTTAAATTAGTGCTACTGCCCATCAGTGGTCCTGAGAACCGAGATTGTTTACAGCATCAGAAACACAGCAGCGGCAGCAAGACTGTCAACATTGAGTACAGATGCAGTACTGATGGCCTTGCCTCATGTCCAGGAACCACAGGGTTGGAAAAAGAGGGCAATGCATTGTGGCAATGATAGAGACCATGAACCAAGCAGGGCACCATGGGACAATGCAGGCTTGGCACTCAAAGGGGTAGTGGACTGTAGTGGTGTTCGGCGTTGATGGCGAGGCAAAGAGTGCTCCTCCATCCTGCTCAGTGGCCCACCCCAGCACACGGTGGTCTGCCACTCCACGTGGGGAGCCATTACCTATCAGCGGTTAAGCCACGAGGGCTTAATAGAGGCTATCACCTTTTCCGCCATTGCCATGTTGCTCTGTGGCCTCATTTGCCTATGGTCCAGCAAACTCTTTCACAAAAATGTGTCATGATAGGTTGATTTGGAAATCTCTGCCTTCAATTTTCATGAACTAGAATTTTACCAAATTTTTAGTTCCGTGATATTAACTAAATTTACCTTGTTCCTCATCCCTGCAACCCCCTAGCTTCTTCCCTACATTTTCCTGTCTTGGCAGCACCGCGCCAGTCTCCTGGTCTCCTAGACCCAAAGCGTAGGGTCATCTCTGACTGATCCCTCCTCATCCCCTGTGCCCAGGTGGTCAGAATGTCCTCCTCGTAGTCCTCAATTTTATCCATTTCCAGTGGTATTATTTACAATAAAACAAACTCTTGAACAAATAAACTTAAATAATTGCATAACAATACACTATAAGCTAAAAATAAAATACTAAGCCCCCGTGCTGACTAAGCAGACCCCCTCTTGGCCAAGGGGAGCCTAGAAAACTTTAAAACTGAATTCCTGGCCGTGAAGAGAAAGGAGGTTGGTCACACATCCTATATCTCCTCCCTTTTGGAGTTTAGATAAAATAATTAACCAGCATTAATGTTACAACAGAGATTATAAGACTGACAAAACAGACTCTTTGTGACAATAAGATACTGAATTATTAACAGGACCTAAGGCTATGCAGGGCAAGGGTTAAATCACCTGCAAGCCATCAATTTACTTAACAGATCACTTGAGTCAGTTTATTGTGGCTTGTCTCTGATTAACAAACATTTTTATATTAAAACATCTCAAGCCTTGAGACAAAGCTGTATTTCTTTAACCAGCTACAAATCAAAGAATCTTTGAACCTACCTGTAACCTATAAGACACCTCCCCAACCCTCTTATACCTCTTCCCCACTTCCAGATGTCCTGCCTTTTCAGGCTAAACTGATACACAGTTTCCATGTATTGATTAATGATTTTACCTGCAATTCCTGTCTCTCTAAAATGTATAAAACCAACCTGTAACACAACCACCTTGGGACCACTTGCTCAAGACCTCCTGGGCATGGTTCCCCGGCTGTGGTCACACACATTGGCTCAAGATAAACCTCTTCAAATTATTTTTCAGAGTTTGGGGTTTTTTCCATTAACAAAACAATTAAATCATTTAAAATGATTCCTGTATAACCTCATGTTCGAAATACCTGTCACTCTAATCTAACTCCGGTTTAACACACTGACTGGCAGACTAGAAAAAAACTTTCTTTTTCCTTGAGGCCACAGTGTTTTATTATGAAAATAGAATAAAAACTTCAAAAACAAAATGATCCTTTCTAATTTAATAAAAAATTTATTTTTTTATTGTTTTCTGTGCATGAGTTACATGCAACTTGAAAAATAGCTCACGCCGCTCCCAAGGGGAAGAGTTACATATGCTTCACAAGGCCCCAGGCTCAAAACTAGTGTGAGTTAAATACAACTCACAGGGCATTTAATGTGTTAAATGTCTTTTTTGTCATGAAGCTTACCCACTCAGAAACCTTCTTCAACTTTCTATTTCTCAGCAGAGTCTCTGTGACCTAGCTCATGTCTACAATCTTGTGTTAAGGAGATGGCTTCAAATCCTAGCTTCACCACTGACTGTTTGTGTGGGTTTAGATTAGTTACTTAACCTCTTCAGGTCGCCATATAACTTTGTTCATAAAAGTGTACAGTTCCTACCCTGTAACAATATAATAAGGATTAAAGATTTATCCAAATTTTACCCATTTTCCAAGGCCCAAGTCAAATATTTTCCCTCCATGGAATCTTTCCTTACTTCTCTGATCCTCAGTTATTGCCCTGTTCTCTGAATTCGATCAGTACACTTTGTCTGAGCCACACAATTACACAGTAGTTGACAGTGTGCACTAATTGTCCCAAATTTGTTGCTTTTGTATCCTCAACTAGATTATAAGTAGCTTATTTTAAAATTCTTCTGTACCCCTATAGGGCTTGGCACAGTGATTATTCCAAAGTGAATTCAATCACGGCTTGCTGACTGATTAACTGCACAATTTATTAAAATGCAGCTCACCTAAATTTAATCTGTTGTTTTCATAACTGCAAGCTTACGAAATTATTGCACTTTTTTTTTAACGAAAATGGCTACATGATCAAAAGAGAATGAGTATCTTTTAGAAGTTAACATTCATTTAGTACATACCCACTATGTGCCAGACATTTTTCTAGAAACCAAGAATATACTACGAAACCAAAAAAAGGACAATAAATAATTTCTGCTTTTGTGGAACCTACATTCTCATAAAAAGAATAAAATATAATAAATAAATGAAATGCCTAGTATATTAGAGAGTGATAAATGCTGAGTAAAAATATAAAGCGCAGTAAGGGGACTTAGGTATGGGTGGGCTGGGGGTGGGGTAGATGTCAGTCAGGGTGGGCCTTGCCCAGAAGGTGACTTTGGAGGTAGGGAAAACCGGGTGGTTGAAGTATTATTGCCTAATATGTGTGACACAGACTCTCCTAAGTGCTTTACCACATTATCCAAATTAATCTTCATAAGAAATATCTAGGCAGGTATGAACTATTCTTTTCATTTTAGAGATTAAGTAAACCAAGATCTGAAAAATGTTTAAGGTTCTTTGATGTTCTAACCTTCTACATAATTAAGACAATTCAAGTAATCTTCTTATGAAAGAGAAGTAATGGTCTTGCAGATCTTATGGTGCTTAATTTAGCTCTTTATGTGGAAGGAACTTTCTTTTTATGTATCATCTCATTTAAATCATGCAGCAACCCTAACTTGCAAGTTTTTTTTTTAAACAATTCCACAAAAGAAAAAGATGAAGCTTAGAAAGTTTAAGAAACTTTTCCAAAGTCTTATAGAAAAATCTGAGTTTCCAATTCAGGTCCAAATCCAAAGTGCTGCATATCCTAACTAATTTAGTTACTTGCTTACTAAGTAATTTTTAGTTTGTACCAGGCATACATTATGATGTTCCAGACTCCAGGAACTTGGAATTTCATGGGAAGATAGATTGGTAAAGAGACAGTTAAAATATGAAGCATTAAATGAAATGATTGTGGTATAGTTTTAATAGGTTTTCAGTGGATTTCTTAGATTTTTCTACATATAAGACTATATCATCTACGAATAAAGATAGTTTTATTTCTTCCTTTCTAATATGGATGCATTTTATTCATTTTCTTGCCTAATTGTTCTGGCTAGAACCTCAATTAAAAGTGGCAAGAGTTGACATCCTGCTTTGTTTTGAAACTTAGGGGAAAACTTGCAGCTCTTCACTATTAAGGATGATCCCAGCTGTGGATTTCTGTACATGCTCTTTATCATGTTGAGAAAATTCCCTCCTATTCTAGTTTGTTAAGGGTATCACCACAAAAAAGAGTTGGCTTTTGTTAAATGCACTTTTATGCCTGTAATGACATGATCATGGGTTGTTTTTGTTCTTTATGCAACCAGTATCTTGTATTGCATTGATCGATTTTCATAAATTGACCCAATTTTTGCAGTTCTGGGATTAATAGCACTTGTTCATGGTATATAATGCTTTTTATATGTTGCTGGAGTTGGTTTGCTAGTGTTTTGTTAAGTACATTTTGTCCATATTAACAAGGGATATTGGTTTGTCATTTTCTTTTCTTGTGGTATCTTTGTCTGACTTCAGAGTCTGCTAGTCTTGTAGAATGAACTGGGAAGTAGCTCCTTCTTTTCAATTTTTTTGTAAGAGCTTGTGAAGGTTGGTACTAATTCTTCTTGGGTCAGTTTCAGCAGATTGTACATTTCTGGTGATGTGTCCATTTTATCTAAGTTACCGAATGTGTGGCACACTATCGCTCATAGCTTTCCCTGATATTCCTTTCCATTTTGGCAGATCAGTATTAACGTCTCCTGTTTCATTCCTGATTTTAGTAATTTGAATATTTTCCTTTTGTCTTCTTTTTTTCCTTAGCTAGTCTAGCTAAAGTTTTGCCAAGTAAGTCTATTGGCTTCAAGCACTCAACTTTTTTTTTTTTTTTCTGTATTGGTTTCATTTTACCATCCACTGTGTGGCCAAAGCTAAATGGCACATAAATGCCACCCAGAGAAAAGACCAATGCATGATTTGAGGTCACTGGAAACAAGCAACATGCTCAAGTGGCACGACATTTACTCATAGCAAGAGATGGGAGCGAGTGCAAAAGATCCTGTACCTCGTGATGTGTTGGTCCCTCATGGCCAGTGGATTTACTCTGCAGCCTTTGTGGACACCTTGAGTCCGAAACAGGAAAGATCCCTACATAAGGCACAAACCCAGCACAGGCTGTGAGGACCCTTTATCTCTTAGTAAGGAAGCAGAAGCCTTTGGTTAATTTCTAGAGCTATGAAAAAGTTAATTCTGACAATTTTTGCCAGTTTTCTAATTGCTTTTATGGCAGATAGAATTTTTAGAGCTCCCTGGACCACTGTTTTGCTGATGCCACTCAAACTAATTAAATCGTAAAGTTATCTTAAAAATTAATATTGAGTATCAATAGTTTTCTTAGTTACATGTACTTTAGTGTTAAAACAAAATAAGTGAGCAATAACAAAGGAAGTGAAACAATAGGAAAAACAGACATGAAAAAGATGGTGACAAATTTGGCTAATCATGCCATTATTCTCCTCAAATCAATTAGCTTTTAAAGTGCATTGGCTATGTATAGAAAATAGTATTAAATACAAATTTTTAAATGATTATTTTCATAAATGACCACAAAACTGTTACTAAAGTGATTGGTTATTAGTTACTTACAAATTTCTTGGGGCTTATAGCAGGTACAAAATTTACAGTCAGAAAGTAAGCATAAATGATAAACATAATAGATCAATAGGGTATATCTACAGGTTAGAGAGATAATACATAATAAATACTACACACAAGTGGGACACATAAAAAAACACTCAAAATCCCAAACCTTCCAAATTCATCAATTAAACATTATTCCTATTACAGAATTTACATTATAAATATTACATATTGTAAAGCAGAATTCCCTAAAATCATTTCCTCTTGTGCTTTTTTAAATTTTCTTTTTATTTCTTTTATCTTTCCTTTTTAATCTTTAGTTGATTATTAATTACTTGATAATTCAGGGACATGGGCAGATAAATTTAAAGCTTGAGCATCAGCAGCCCCTGCCAGCTGAGGAGTTACATGAACGTGTATGGTTTCTCCGAAACATAAATGTAATATCATAGACCGAGTTCACAGTATAAGAGAAATTATACAGGCAGTTTTCAGGGCATTAATAGCTGAACCTGGCAAGAAATCCATCCATTCACAAATACATGTGGCAGGAGGATACGTTAGACCTAGAAACAAGATCATATGAGCTATTGATCTAAATTATTTAATTAAGGTTTTTTGGCAAAATTATTGATGATAGAGTCAGAGATGAGATAGTAAGGACCCAGTTCTGGTGGGGATTATTGGCAGAGTGAGACCTGGAGCCCATCCCTCCGCATAGCCAATGTTCATTACGAGCCACGTGGCAGTTGTTAGTGGGAACACTTTTTCTGTGAATCCCAGGACACTCAGGGTGACCCATGTGCAGAGGAGGGGCAAGGGAATCTGCACAGAGAGTTACAAGAGTAATTGCTTCTTCAAATGTTAGGTTAAACATTTACTCGCTACTCACTGATTCATTCATCTTTTCTTTCAACCAGTAAGCATTTGTCGAGTCCCCTGCCCTCAGGTAACTTGCAGGCTGGTGGAGGAGGTCGACGGTAAAGAAATAAGCTCAGTATTTGATATGTGATGAAAAGTAATCGTAAGTATTACATGAGAGAGAATGAGGGACAGATTGCCAGGCATCGGAGAAGGCCTCGTGAGGAAATGATACGTAGCGGAAATCTGAAGGATAGTTGGCAGCTGGAGGTACGTGGAACTCAGCCAGACCAAAGTTACGTGCACAGTCTTCCTCCTCACCGGTCCCTGGCATGATGTGCGTGAACAAAATAGTCACGTGTCTTTGAACACAGTCATGCTGTCACGGCTTGGGGGACCCTAACTTGAGGCTCCACATTTTAGATCAGGCATTTAACGCCCCCCACCCCACCCCCACAAATAGAGGCTTTCACTTTCCTTCTCTAAAAGTTGTGTTGTTGAGTACAGGTCTCCGCAAGACCTTGCGGGACTTCCCCGCGTGTGTTCTGTGCAGAACTGCTCTAATTACATCCACGTAATCACAGCACTTTCCACCCGCTTTGTAAAGGAAACCGGGCTCCTTCACTGGCTGGTTGTTTTTCTTTTCTTCACACAGCTTCACTACAGCTTGCCTGCCTAGTGATTAAAAAACACCACCTCCCAGGAGTACTACCGTGTAATTTACTCAATAATATAGAAATAGTGTCCAAAAAGTCAATCTTTTTTTTCTTTCATAACCTCATTTAGCAAAGAACACTAGAGCATTTTATAGGGATTTTGTTTCTGATGTGCCTTTGTTGTACAACAATAATTCCGATCGAGGTTTTCATGGTTTGCTGGCTTTCAAAATTTTATTATTATTGTTATTTATACTACTTATGATGATTTTACAAAATGTTACATTATTGTCCAGCGTGGAGGGTTCCAATCACAGCAAGAGGCTGAGCTGTAGGAACGGGCCTTTCCTGCCCTTAATCAGGCACGCTGACATCTAGAAGTCTCTGTAACTGCTGTGCTGTGCACACAAGACTAGTCCAGGGCCAGAGGGACACAAAGAGGGTTGTAGGCTGCTAGGTAATGAGAGAGGGCTGACTATCAAAGGGAAATGGAGGTGGAAAATCGCAGTCTCTATCTCGGTGACAGAGGGAGAAAACACTTCCAAAGCCACGTGTTAGCAGGAGGCCGGCGCTCTAGGATTGGCAGACAGCAGGATTCCAGGCATTTGGGTAAAACATAAGCTTCAAAATCAACTGCAGACTGATGAGATTGAAGAATGAGTATTCAACCTTTTAATTTTGCATGCTTTCTATTTCTCATGGCTCTTAAAAGTAGTAAAAATTATCTTGAGTGTTCACTACCTGACAGAGACACTCTCCATTATTTCAATCACAGGATGGAAGGCTCTAAGCAAGACCACTTACAACTGGTTTGGCTTCTTCAAGTTGGTACTCATACCACCCAGAATTCCTAGCATGTTGCATTTTCTACTTTACTTTTTGTTTATCTTTGTGATTAGACATTCATCACAAAAATAGAGGGAAGAGATACAGAGGGAAATGAAAGGAGAAAGCCAAGTTTTCCTTTAAGTATCAAAGTACTTTGAATGAAAGTGGTTTTGTTTTAATTTTATATTTTATATGCACAAGCAATTTTTATTTTTTTAGAGTTGAGCTTTTCAAAAGTATGATTGTGAGTGCATTTGTATTTTATGTGTCTGTGAATCACACACACAAAGAATCTTGGAAAAGCTGACTGCTTCTTTCTAGCAAAGACAAGGTGTCCTGGAAGGAATTCAGGTAGAGGTGGCCCGATGGGGACATAGATGGGAAGCTCTCCATTCTCAATGTCACTGGGCTCCCCTGGAGATAAAACAGACTCTCTGAGGATCTGACATCATATTGGATTACTTTAAGGTAATTCTATTTAAAAGAAGACACAATTTGTGTATAACCTTTCTCATAGGTTCTAACCTCTCATTTGTGGAGAAAATGCAAAATCAAATCATAAGATTCTGTTTTGTATCTTATTATTTGAATCACCATTGATAATTGCTTTATTTTCTTAAAGCGAATGATGGTAGGCTTGTTTATGGAAGAGAATAGACTGGAGGTTTCTAAGGTTTCCTCGCAGGGCCCTGTGGAGGCTGCAGGAAGATGAAAGTGGTGGCTAAGCAGGACCACAACCCCTGAAGAACATCTCTGCAGGAGGGTGGTGTCGCATGAGAAGTAATGGAGAAGCTGGAAGTGTGAAAGGGGTTTTATTTTAGGTAGAGATGAGAGTGACTTGAGTTATGTACACATTTATTCATTTAGTACCTTGTTCAAACAAATATTTACAGAGCACATTTTCAGCGCTTGGTGCTGTGCTAGGAGCTGTGATTATAGATTTGAGTGATACCGTTCCCATTCTTGTCTACTTCATAGTCTAAATGCGACAGACAAAAACAAGCAAATGACTGTTTCACTGGAGGGTGATAAGTGTTATGATAGAGTTAGGTGCAAAGTTTAAGGAGGCACAAGAACTGGGGCATTCAAAAAATCAGAAGACATAGAGGATGATATTGGCAGCATTTAAGGTGGGGCAATCTCAGGGAAGAATTGGGAAACATTTGACGTGGGATTCCTTTTTCTTCACCAAGGCACGTCTCCCCTCTTGTCTGTGCTTTCACCCATAGAGATGATTAGACTCTGGTGCTTGGATCCACCCGAGAGGAAAGCAATCTTAAAACTCAGAAGGCCTTGATGCCTCAATGTTTTACCATTCTCATAAGTCTTTGCTTCATATGCTTCAATAAAAACAACATATTGCAACAAATAAAGTGCAGAGCAATATGAGATCCCAGCTGTCTTCTATTGAACCAGGCATTAAAGAGATTTGCACTAATGTAAAACTTCCCAGTATATTTTTTTCAACTTGGAAAACAGATATTT
Organism: Indri indri; assembly: GCA_004363605.1. Taxonomy (NCBI): domain Eukaryota; kingdom Metazoa; phylum Chordata; class Mammalia; order Primates; family Indriidae; genus Indri; species Indri indri. The sequence continues at coordinate 39,459 of RJWJ010000441.1, read as the reverse complement.
TTCTTAAAAATATATAATTTATATTGTCATGTAATGGGTTTATTATTGTTATTTTTAAACAAATGTTTTTAGAATTCTCAGTTTCTTTTTCTAATAGTGTGATGGGGTCTTGAGAACCACTGTCGTCATCAAAACAGCAGAACCCAAATGCTTTCACCATCTGCTAGGAACGTGGCCTTGGACCAATTATCTCACATCCCAGAATCTCCACTGGCTCTTCCATGGCATGAGCTTTTGAACACAGCTACCCCGCAGGGTTGTTGTGAAGTTTAAGGACAATATCTGTGTGATAATGTAGATAATGCTTAGTAAATACCACCTGCAGGAGGAATCCAGACCTGGGAGGCATGAGTGCTCTGCTCACAAGTTTATTCTGTGATGAGATGAGCATAATTTACCACAGTTTTTTCATGTCCTGAATGGAAAAATCTTCAGGATGATCCTATTCTTTCTGCTTTCTGTGCGTGCTCGTTTAGCAGTTTGCAGATAATATTAATAATTTCAGTTTCCCAGCTATTCAAGGGAAGGGCGGCGGATAAGAGCATATGTATGTAACCTCTGTAAATTAACAACAGTCGCTCTTATTTCTACATCCATCTTTCATGAATTAGGCACCCTATAATAATAATAAAACCTGCAACTGAGCACATACTCTCTGGCAGGGCCTGGGCTGTGCCTATGGAAATAAGTCCCTAAAGCATTTCCAACTGATCAAATTTAGTTTAGAGACTGAAAGTTCAGGCAAAAACATAGTGAGAAAAATGCAATGTTCTCCCCGCAACGGTCCAAAGGGATGAGCACCGCATGAGAAAGGCCCCTTCCCTCTAGAGTGTTTTGAACTATTTTTCTCTGCCTGCTATATAATCTTGAGTATATTGGGCACTTCTAGAAACATCCTATTATAGAGGAATGATATTGCTATTAATGTTTTAAAAAATTCTTTTTATTCAGTTTACAGTTTTCTCTTGTGAAATAGAATTATTCTCATAAATTAGAAACTTTTTTAAAAGTATCTTAAAATATTTGCAAAAGATGTTATGCATGTGTGGTACTTTCTAGGAGAGTATTACTGTTGGTATTTATTTCTCAAAACAGCAAATTAGAAATTGTAGAGCATTGAACTGCCTACCTCATATCTCCTTTTTAAGCCTGTGAAGAAATTAGGATTTTATGAAGCATCAACTCTTTCATCCTGTGCTGGGGTTCCTGTCCTTGTGGGAATAAATTTATATGGAAAATGCAAGCCAAGAATGTTGTCGTAGGATTTTTAATTGCAATCATCAAAGTTGTTCTAATTTTTCTTAAATGGTGCTCGACGTAGCAGCATAGCTTTTTAATATCAAAGAAATGGAGGCAATTAGTCCAATAAAACTTTAGAATCATTTCTTAATTGAGTAAGTATATTCAAGAGGTGAATAATTTACTTTAAAAACATCAGGAAAATTTAAGCTTATTTTACATGAACCATTGATACTGGTGTAGCTCACCTGGAATGCATTCCCATCATTCCTATCCACATGTAAATACTGGAAATTGTATCATTTGTAGCCAGCCTGTTGCAATCTGCATTTTTTTACTCAAAATTTTTGGAAATTTACCCATGTTGATATTTGTAGTAAAGGGTTCATTTTAATTTCTGACTAGTATTTCAGTGAATGAATATACCAAATGCTATTTGTCCATTCTATTCTTGGACATTTAGGTTGTTTTGAAGTATTGCAAATAATGCTGTGATCGTTGCTTTTGTACATGTCTCCTTTGCACACGTGCCAGAGTTTCTCTTGAATATATGCCCAGGATTAGAATGCTTGGGTCTTAGGACATACACATCATATACATATCCCCAGAACATGCCTGATATTTCTCCTCAGTGCTAAGAGTCCCCATGCTTCTGCATACTCCTCAATATTTGATACTGCTGAACTTCAACACTTTTTTTACAATATGTAATATGTAATTTGTTATTTTCATTCAGGTTTAAATTAAATTTGAATTTCCCTAACAATTAGTTGGAGTGAAAATTTTTTTCCATATGTTTAATGGCTGCTTGAGTTTCTTCTTCTGTTCATTTTTTTATTTATTTTTATATTGATTTGCAGAAGTTCTTCAGATATATGCAATGACTATTATGTTTGTCAAAAATATTTTCTCAATCTGGGCTTGTCTTTTCACTTTTATTATACAAGCCTCTTGTTGTATAGAAGTTTAAAATAAAATTATTAAAAATAATCTGATCCATGTATCTTTTCTTTTATTTTTTGGTCTTGTTGTGTCCTGCTTAAGAAATCCTCCTGTACTCTGACTTCGTAAAGATAGTATCCTATATTCTCTTCTAAAAGATTTAAAGTTTTTCTTTGAATCCACTTAGGATTATTTTATGTTTCTGTGGTACACTGACTTATAATGCCTCTTCCATCATATGTCAAGTGTCAAGTTTCCAATATGCCTGGATCTCTTTGGGGCTCTGTGGTTTGCAACACTGATGTATTTGTGTCTCCCTGCACCAATCTTGCACTGTCCCAACAGCTTTTACAATAACCTTAGTATGATCTTACTGTCTGGTAAGGCAAGACTTAATTGTTGTTATGGTTACTGCTGTTTTTCAAAACTCTCTTGACTTTTTTTGACCTTTTGATCATCTGTATTGTTTTCCTAAACACTTGTGACAAAAACACAAAAAATTCTATTTCATTAGTATTACATGGGATTTATAGATTAATTTTGGGAAAACTGACTTCTTTATGATAGGTAGTTTTATGGTCTATTTCTATATTTATTCAGGTCTTTTACGTATATCAGTATTGCTTTCTAACTTTCTTATATGTTCTTGTTAAATTTATTCCTGTGCATTTTGTAGTTTAAATTGCTTTTTTGATTGTTATATTTTTCTGTCGTATAGTCTGCCATACTAATGCATAGAAACACTTTATTTTTGTATTTACTAATCTAGTCAGATCTTCTTATAATAACCTGTAGATCTCTTGGAAAAAGTTAAATCTGAATACCTCTTTATTGTTCTACACATTTTTTACTACTTTTTCTTTTCTTATACATTAACTACTCATTCAATGCAGCAGTAGTGATTCCTAGTCTTGCCCCATACTTTAATGAAAAGTCATTTTAGAGTCATAATGGCACTGCCAATTATATATATTTTTGCAATATGTTATTTCATAGATGCACTTCGTAAGGTTGCTATGGTCTGAAGGTCCCCACCAAAACTCATGTTGAAACTTAATCCTCAATGTGGCAATATTAAGAGGTGACCTTTAAGAGGTGATTGGATCTGACCCCATGAATGGATTTATGCGTTAATGGATTAATGGGCTACCATGGGAGGGGAACTGGTGGCTTCATACAAAGAGAAAGAGAGACTTGAGCTAGCACATTGTCACACTCAGCCCCCTTTGCCATGTGATATTCTGTGCCACCTCAAGACACCACAGAGCATCCCCCCCAGCAAGAAGGCTCTCACCAGAGGCAGCCCCTCAAACTTGCACTTCTCAGCCCCTAAACCTGTAAGAAATAAATTCTTTTCTTTGTTAGTTATCCAGTTTTAGTGATTCTGCTATAAGCAACAGAAGATGGACTAAGACAAAGATTAAGGGAATTTCCTCCAATTTCTATTTTGCTAAGAGGATTCATCATTAATGAATGTGGTTTTATCAAATATTTTTATTGCTTCTATTGAGATAATAATTTTTCTCCTTTAATCTGTTAATGTGATAATTTATATGTTAAACAATCTTTGTATTCCTGGGATAAATTCTATTGTGTTGTGATAACTTTTCCTCCTTTTATTTTCTCTGTAATACTTTCTGTAAAGTAGGGAATAATTGTACTTTAATGGTTTAGTAAAACTTGTCATTAAAACAATATGGGTTAGTGTCCATTTTGTTTATATTTTTCCATTAAAGAAGTAAGTGTTTAGTTTTGGTTTTCTTCTTCATTTTTTCCTTGTTTTCTATTTTATTAACTTTTCTCCTATAATATTTTGTTTCTGTCAAGTTTAAAACAGAAAGGTTTGAAATATTATCTATTTGACTGTATCATCAGGCTTCTGAATCAGAAATCAGAAATACTTTTAATTACTCATAGAGCACCTTGCCTCAGCTCCTAACAAACCATTTCCCCACTGGGCTGTGTAATGAGTGCAGATATCACCTATGTATGCTGCATAATTTGTGCCATAGGACAGAAACTCTGAAATTGTGAAACCAAGAGCCTATATAGAATCACTTACACAGGACAACAGCCACAACTGTCTTTCTATCCTCTGGAGATAGATTAGATAAATAGATGCCTTATATTTTTATTTAAGAAGATAAATATGTCTTCTCTAGGGAAAGGACAGGATGATCTATAAGAGAACAGAATGGACAACTAAACAAAATGAGAAAAAAAATGCATGAACAAAATGAGAATATCAAAAAAGAGATAGAAAATATAAAAAGAACCAAACAAATTCTGGAGCTGAAGAATACAATGACAAAATTTAAAAATTCACTACAAGGTTCAACAGCAGACCTAAACAAATGGAAGAAAAGAATCAACAAACTCAAAGATAGGTCATTTGAAATTATCAAGTCACAGAAGCAAAAAGAAAAAAGAATGAAGAAAAGTGAAGAAAGTCCAAGAATTATGTGACATCATCAAATAGACAATTATATGCATTATGAGAATTCAAAAAGAAGAGAAAGAAATAGGGACAGAGGGCTTATTTAAAGAAACAATGGTCAAAAACTTCCCAAATTTGAGAAAAAAAAGTGGGCATCCAAATTCAAGAAGCTTAAAGGACTCTAACTAAGATGAACCAAAGAGGACTGTGGAGACACATTATAATTAAACCATCAAAAATTAAAGATGAAGAGAAAATCTTGAAAGTTGCAAAAGAACAGTAACTTGTCATGTACAAAAGTGCTCCCCTAAGATTATCAGCAGATTTATCAGCAAAAACCTTATAGACCAGAAGAGAGTGGGATGGTATAGTCAAAATGCTAAAAGAAAAAAACCTGCCAACCAAGAACACTATATCTGACAAAACTTTCTCTCAAAAATGAAGGGGAAATAAAGATTTTCCCAGACAAAAGCTGAGGGAGTTCATCATGACTAGACTTGCTTTACCAGCAATGCTAAAGGGAGTCCTGCAAATTGAAACACAAATGTATGAAGAAATTGAAAGCTTGCTGGAAGGGCAAATATGCAGATAAATATATAGATATCACACTATAATGGTGGTATGCAAAGCACTTTTAATTCTGGTACAGAATTTAAAAGACAAAAGCATAAAAAATAACTATCAATTTATGTTAATGGATACAAGATGTAATTTGTGACATCAGTAACATAAAATGGACGTGGGTAAAGGTACAAGAGTAGAGTTTTGGATATGATTAATGTTAAGCTGTTATCAGCTTAAAATCGATTATTATAACTATAAGATATTTTATGTAAACCCCATAGCAACCACAAAAATATACCTATAGAATATAAAAAAGAAAAGGAGAAAGAAATCAAAGCATGTTAATACCCCCCCCCAAAATGAATGAAACACAAAAGAAGGGAGTAAAAGAGGTAAAGAGGCACAAAATAGCTATAAGACAGATATACAAGAAGTAACAAAATGGCAATAATAAGTGCCTTCCTATCAATAATTATTTCAAATGCAAATGGATTAAACCCCCCATCAAAAGACATAGAATGGCTGACTGGATTTTAAAAAAAAATAGGATGCAACTATATGCTATCTGCAAGAAACTGACCTTAGATGTCAAGATATGCAAAGGCTGAAAGTGAAAGGATGGAAGAATATATTCCATGCAAATGGTAACCAAAAGAGAACAGAGGTACTTATTCTTACTTATATCAGGCAAAATATGACTTTACTTCAAAAACTGTCACAAAAGAGAAATAAGGATATTATATGATAATAAAAGAGTCAATTCACCAGGAAGATATAGTAATTATAAATATATATGCAACTAATATCAAGTACCCAAATATATTAAGCAAACATTGATGAATTTTAGAGGGAGACACAAATAGTAACACAAAAATAGTAGGAGATTTCAATACCCCACTTTCAATAATGGATAGAGCAACCAGACAGAAGATCAATAAAGAAAGAGAGGACTTAAATAACACTAAGACCAATTGAACCTAAAAAACTTATACAGAACACTCCACCCAACAGCAGTAGAACATAAATAGTTGTCAAGGATGTGTGAAACATTCTCCAGAATAGGTCACATGTTAGGCCATATAACAAGGCCGAACAAATTTAAGAAGACTAATATTATGCCGAGTATCTTTTCCAACCATAATGGAATGAAACTAGAAATCACCAGCAATAGGAAAACTGGAAAATTCACAAATATGTGGAAATCAAACAACATACTCTTGAACAATCAATAAGTCAAAGAAGAAATGACAAGGGAGATTAGAAAATATCTTGATACAAATGAAAACAAAAACATAACATAGCAAAACTTACAGGATGCAGTAAAAGCAACACTAAGAGGAAAATTTATAGTGGTAAATGTCTACCAAAAAAAGAATGGTCTCAAATTAGCAACCTATCTTTACACCTCAATGAACTGGAAAAAGAAAAACAAACTAAATCCAAATTTAACAGAAGGAAGAAAATAATAAATATTAAAGCAGAAATAAACAAAATCAAGAATAGAAAAATAACAGAAAAAAATCAATGAAACTAAGTGTTGTTTTTTTTTTGAAAAGATGAAAAAAATTGACAAATACTTAGCTGGACTAAGAAAAGGAAGTGAGAAGACTCAAATAACAAAAATCAGGGATGAGAGAGGAGAAATTGCTAATGATAACACAGAAATAAAAAGGATTATAAGAAACTACTAGGAAAAATTATACACTATCATAGATTGAATGTCTCTCCCAAAATTCATATATTGAAATTCAAACCCCCAATGTGATGGTTTTAAGAGGTGGGGCCTTGGGGAGGTAGTTAGTTCATGGGGGTGGAGCCCTCATCAACTAGTGCTCTTATAAAAGTGATCCCAGAGAACTTTCTTTCTCTTTCTATTGTGTGAGGGTACCACATGAAGTTGGCAGTCTGCAACCCAGAAGAAGGTCCTCACCAGAAGTTGACTATGCTGACACCCTGATCTCAGATTTCCAGCCTCCGTAACTGTGAGAAATAAGTTTCTGTTGTTTATAAGCCACCTATTCTATGGTATTTTGTTGTAGCAGCCTAAACTGACTAATGCATACACCAAAAATCGAACAACCTAGAAGCAATAGATAAATTCCTAGTGACACACAACTTACCAAAATTGAATCATTAAGAAATAGAAAATCTGAAAAGACCTATAACCAGTAAGGAGATTGAATTAGTCATCAAAACCTTCCAGCAAAGAAAAGCCCAGGAACAGGTGGCTTCACTGAAGAATTCTACAAAACGTTTAAAGAATTATTGCCAAATTTTTCCAACTTTTCTAAAAATTAAAGAGGAAGGAACATTTCCAGACTTACTTTATGAGGCCAGCATTACCCTGATACCAAAGCTAGACAAAGATACTACAAGAAAATAACAGTCTAATATCCCTGATGAATATTGATGGAAAATTCCTCAATGAAATAATAGCAAACCAAATTCAACAGCACATTAAAAGGATTATATAGCATGACCAAGCGGAGTTTATCCCTGTGATGCAAGGATGGTTCAACATACAAAAATCAATAAATATAATACACAACATTCACAGAATAAAAGACAAACATCACATGATCTCAATTGACGTGAAAAAATTTGATAAAATTTAAAACTCTTTCATGATAAAAACACTCAACAAACTAGGAATAGGAGGAAATTACCTCAACACAACAAAGGTCATATATTAAAAGCCCACAGCTAACATCATAAATACATAACATCATACAGTGGTAAAAAAAACCAAACCAAACCAAACCAAACAAGCCCACAATGCTTTTTCTCTAAAATTAGAAACAAGATAAAAATGCCCACTCCCACCGTTTCTGTTCACCATGGTATTAGAGGTTCTAGCCAGAATAATTAGGTTAAAAAAAAAAAAAAGAAAAAGAAATGAAAGTCACTCACATCAGAAAGAAAGTAGTAAAATTATCTCTGTTTGCAGATGACATGGTCTTATATGTAGAAAACTCTAAAATTTCACAAACTATATGTTAGAACTAAAAAAAAAAATTCAGCAAAGTTGCAGAATACAAAATCAACACTTAAAAATTAATTGTGTTTTCATAATCTAACAATGAACAATCCAAAAAGAAAATTAAGAAACTAATTCATTTGGAATAGAATTTTTTAAATTACTTAGGAAAAATCCTAACCAAAGAGGCAAAGACTTCTATACTGAAAACTACAAAACATTACTGAAAGAAATTAAAGAAGGCATAAATAAATAGAAATCCATGTTCATGGAGGGGAAGACTTAATATTATTAAAATGTCCCAATGACATTTTTTATAGAAATAGAAAAAAAATTCCAAAAACTTACAGGGAATCTCAAAGAACTATGAATAGCCAAAACAATCTTGAGAAAGAACAAAGCTGGTGGCCGCATACTTCCTGATTTCAAAATATATTATAAAACTACGGTAATTGAGACAGTGTTGTACTGGCATAAAGACAGACATATAGACCAATAGAACAGACTAGAGAGCCCAGAAATAAACCCTTGTGCATATGATCAAATGACCTTAGAAGAGGGTGCAGAAAGAACACAATGGGGAAAAGATATTCTCTTCAACAAATAGTGTTGAGACAAGTGGATATCCACATGCAAAAGAATGAAAATGGGCCCTTACCTTACACAGTACACAAGATTAAAATGAATTAAAGATCTAAATGTAAGATCCGAAACTCCTAACATAACATAAAACTCCTAGAAGAGGCCAGACACGGGGGCTCGCGCCTGTAATCCTAGCACTCTAGGAGGCCGAGGCTGGAGGATCACTTGAGCTCAGGAGTTCTAGACTAGCCTGAGCAAGAGTGAGACCCTGTCTCTACCAAAAATAGAAAAACTTAGCCAGGCAACTGAAAAATAGAAAAAATTAGCTGGGCATGCACATATCTGTAATCCCAGCTACTCGGGAGGCTGAGGCAGGAGAATCGCTTGAGCCCTGGAGTTAGAGGTTGCTGTGAGCTAGGCTGATGCCACAGCACTGTACTCAGGGCAACAGAGTAAGACTCTGTCTCAAAAAAAATTTATATATATAAAAAAGAAACTCCTGGAAGAAAACACATGAGTAAGTGTTCATGGTATTGAAATGGACAATGATGTCTTGAATATAATCCCAAAACGCAGGCAAGAAAAGCAATAACGGACAAATAGGGATACACTAAAAACTTCTGTAAATCAAAGGAAAAAATCAACAGAGTGAAAAAGCAATCTACATAATGGGGGAAAATATTTACAAACCATATATCAGATAAGAGATTAATATCCAGACTATAAAAAGAAGTCCTACAACTCAATAACAATAACAACAAAACCCAATAAAAATGTGCAAAGAAGTCAAACATTTCTCCAAATAAGATACGCAAATGACCAACAAGCATATGAAAATATGCTCAGTAGCATTAATCATTAAAGAAATGCAAATCAACTTGACAATGAGATCACATCACGCCCATTAGGGTGGCTGCTATAAAGAGAAAAACGGAGAATAACAAGTGTGGTGAGGATATGGAAACACTCGCACCCTGCCAGTAGGATTGTAAAATGGTGCGGAAGCTATGGGAAACAGTATGAAGGTTTCTATTAATAAAAAAATTAAAAATAGGACTACCATATGATCCAGCAGTCCTACTTCTGGGAATAATATACCTAAAAGAATTGAAAACAGGATTTTAAAGAGATATTTGCACCCTCATGCTCATCGCAGCATTATTCAGAGTGGCCTAGATGTGGAAGCAACCTGAAGGTCTCCGGATGGGTGAGTGGGTAAAGAAAAGGTGGAATACACGTGCAATGGTACATCATTCAGCCTTGACAGGGAAGGAAAGCCTGACACACACCATGGCGTGATGAACCTTGAGGACATTATGCTCAATGAAATAAGCCAATCTCAGAAAGACAAATACTTCGTGGTCTCATTTGTACGAGGTAATTAAAGTAAACAAACTCACAGAAACAGAGCAGAGTGGTGGTTGTCAGGATTGCTGGAGGAGGAAGCGGGGAGCTGTTCAGTGCAGAGTCTCAGCCACACAACAGGACAAAGTCCTAGTGAGCTCTTGTACAGTGATGTGTATACAGTTAAGAACACTGTACTGTGCACTTTAAATTGCCAGGAGGGTATATTTATGCTACATGTTTTTACCACAGCCAAAAATATATAATTGTTCTGGAAAAGCTATGTACTGTATGGTTCCAACTGTATGAGATTCTGGAAAAGGCAAAACTACGAAACAGTAAAAAGATCAGTGATTCCGTGGGGTTAGCGAGGAGGGAGGGGTGAGAAGGCAGAGCACAGAGGATTTTTAGAGAATCCATCATTACGGTTCTTATTCCTATAGTGCTCTAGTTTATATATATATATATATGTAGATACATAATGTGTACATCATTATAGTGTGCATGTATGTGTGTGGATACGTCTTTACACACTTGTCCAAACCCACAGAACATACAATGCCAAGAGGGAACCTCCACGTAAACTATGAGCTTTGGCTGATGAGTGTGCGTCGACGTCGTCTCGCCGATGTTATCAAACGCACCACTTGGCGCGGGTTGTTGGTAGCAGGGGAGGCTGTGCCTGTGAGGGGCAGCGGGTATATGGGAAATACCCGAACTTTCTGCTCAGTATCGCTGAGAATCTGACACTACTCTAAGAAATGAAGTTTATTTAAAATGTAAAAGTAACAACAAAAGTTAACTAGAATTAAGTCTGTATCCCAAAGCCCCTCTTCTGCCCCACTGTGGCCCTGAGGGTGGGACACACTGGCTGGCGGAGTTGCTGTTAGAGGCAGAGTGACACACCGTGGCCAGGAACGGTCAGGGAGCATACTGAATTTTAAAAATGTTTCAAATAATTCTCTATCACTCCCTCTACACCTTCCATCCTGACCATTGCCCAGCGAGCGGCCCAGAAGAGATAACTCCTTTCTGGAGACAGCTGTTTAATGGCCAGACGGCCCCGCTAGTGTGAGTGGACTGGCAGAAGGTGACAGAAGCAGAGTCAGATCACAGCTCAGCGACGAGTAACCTCTGCCACAAAGGCATGTCATCGTCAGACTGCCGCAGGTCGGGAAAGCCACGTTCGCCACCCAGACATCGAAGGAAAGCAGATTTGTACCTTGGTAAGAGAGACTCCACTCTGTGAGGGGAAGGGACCACTGCAAGAGCAGAGAACGCTCCAACAGCAAGTCCGCAAGCGTCTCCAGCGTCAGGCTGAGGAGGGCTTTTCTTTTATGGGGAGGAGCAGGCAAGGGCGGAAAGAACTGGTGGTGGCAGGTGGGAGGAGCAGGTCGCCTGATGGGACATTTGGTCAGGGAATGTTGTTCCCTGAAGTCAGTCATCAGGGAGTGTTGCTCTGTGCTCAGTGCTCAAGGGTGGGGCAGAGTTCAGGGGTTGGGGGAAGGAGAGAAACCTGACCAAGAATGAGCAAGTCCAGTTTATGGGCATCCTGTCCATCCAGACTGGCCAGTGTGACAAACAGTTTAGCTAATAGTGCCCAGCCAGTGGGCATTTGGAGGGGCTGCGTGTGGCCTTAGTGTGGGGACACAAGGTGCATCCACGAGGCTTATCTGAGTCGCAGGGGGAAGGCTGGTCTTTTACAGGAACTTGCTTCTCCCAACAGAGAAGGCTGGGGGGATTCTTTCCAGAAGCATGGGGCTCAGGTCAAGTTTCGCATGATCAGTTTCAAGAGTTCCATCAGCCTGCCAGAGTCCTTTGACCAACATCCAGGGCCAGCGGTGGCTGGAGAGCACAGACAGCCCTGCCAGGGGGCACAGGGCAGGGCACACTCTCCATGCCACGTGGCTTCCCCCGGCCAGAGGCAAACGGGTATCTGTTGTCACGCTCTGGCACGCCGTGGTGGCTGCTGCATCAGAAACACCTCTAGTGCTTCCTTTGTGCCAGTGTCCAGCACAGGGATGGATCCAGGCAGCAATGGCACCCGTCAGTGCTGGTGCTTATCTTTCTGGGGCTAGATTTCAGCTGCTATCCTAGAGCATGAGCCTTGCTGTGGGCAGCCACGCGAGTGATCCAGGCAGTTCGATCGGTAACCACAATCTGCTTCCACAGTCCACGGGCCAAGAAGGAGTGTCCTTAACCTGCAAGAGTTGGTCCAGGAGTCTGAGCTCTGCCCACTGAGCAGAACAAGTGTTACCTGCTTTCAGTTTGATGTTTCTGGACAGGTGGAGCACCACACAGGGTCTCAGCTTAGCTAGACGTCGGTGTACCGGGCTCATGCCTTCAGGGAGACCTCGGTGACTGAGGAGCTCATTGAGTCAGTGGCCTCGTTTCAGGCACAGGAGTGACAGTTTCCCCCACAGGGAAAGCTAACCCTTACTTGTGCAAAGCCAAGATGCCACTGGACACAGGCCAATGGCATTCTTAACCATACCTTGCTGAATTGACAAGCCAGGCTTTCTACCTGTCAGTAGTGGAGTCCAAAATGAGCCGCCCCCAAAATGGCCATGTCAGGCCTGAGAGTCACCCGATCTCCCAGGTTAGGCACTGTTCTCACATTGGCTCGATAGCAAGTCCATTGCGGCTTTCCAGGAGTGCATCGAGTAGCACCGTCGGAATCCTGAGTCCAAAAAGGGGTCCCTCCAGCTGGAGACTATCTGCCAGCGCTGTCCCCTTTGTCAAGAGACTCAGATCAGCAAAATCCTCGTCAGTCACAGACTTGTTCTGCCTCCAGTACTTACAGTCCAGGAGGCCGAGATGGGTAAGACAGACTCAACTCCACCACGGCACATGGCCAGGAGGCTGTCCCCTCAGGTACTTCTCTCCTTCTCGTGTGCTTCTCAACCTGCAGTTCTTGCCTCCTTAGGACACTCCCTTGGCACGTAGGAGACAGAACTACAGCAAAGAGCACCCATTTCTACGACACATTCACGTGTAGAAGCAACAAAAACATTCAAAGTCACTTTAACCTCTTTTTAAAATTTTCCTTCGCTGTAAGTTTAGCTCCGACCCTGCAGGACAAATTCAGCTCTTCGGGGGCTTCCAGCACAGCTTCCAGAGGTCCGGCTGTCTCTCAGCAGGAGGTTAAGAAACAAGTGGGTGCTTGGGTGCGTTCCGGAGACTTCGTCACTGAGACTTTGTCCTCTGTGGCTCTCACTCATCTACTTCCCGGAGTCTGGGGAGTGCGGGGCCCTGGGACTCCTCCTGCCTCGTCACGTGGGTCCCGGTTCCATTCCGTGTGTCTGCTCTTCTGCCTTTCCCCCGACACCTGTGTCCAGCAGAGCTACGGACATCCAGTCCCTTCACCTTCCGAAGTTCGCCAGCATAAATGGATAGGCATGTTGGTCTTCTTGGGGTCAGGGGACGTTGACCAGACCACAACCCTAATCCTTCAAGCACCCGAGGTCAGGGTAGAGGAACAGCAAGGGGCCAGGGGATGGGGGAAAGTCTCTGCCCACCACTGAGCTGCAAAGCAGGGTGCAGCCCTGGCTGTGGGCACTCTCGGACCCTTCCTCCCCACTCCTGGAGCAAAGAGCAACAGGCAAGGAATTCTACTTGTTTTCAATCCATCCATAACCCAGTTTAGGGGACTCTTAGTTCCTATCTCCTCCTTCCTAGAAGAGAGAGCAAAAATGGAAAGGACTCTTCAGCTGGTCTTTCAACCCTGCTCCAAATCCCTGGCTAAACACCTTAAAACAAGCACCTTTCATATCATGGGGGATGGGAGGGAGAGAGAGAAAGTGGAAAAAAACTGGGTTCTTTTGAAAAATAACGATTCCAGAAATGCTATTTTATTCTACGAAGGTTCATTAGCATGGAGAATATACTACTGTTGTCCAGAGTTTTCCAGCCTCACTGAAAGTGGATGGAGAATGCAGACAGAAGTGAGGGTGGAGGCTGGAATTACTCACAGGGCTCATGCTTTCCCTGGGCCTGAGGTAGCTTCGAAAGACTTTGATTATACTTGTGCAAGAGTAGCACAGGCTCCTTACAGCTGCTGTTCCCAACCCCTGGGCTGCACAGCTGGAGGTGAGCCAGCAAAGCTTCCCCTGGATTAACAGCCGGTCCCCACTGCGGGCATCACTGCCTGAGCTCCGCCTCCTGTCAGATCAGTGGCGGCATTAGATTCTCATAGGAGCTTGAACCCCACTGTGAACTGCGCATGCGCGGGATCTAGGTTGTGGCTCCTTATGAGAATCTAATGCCTGGTGATCTGAGTTGGAGCTGAGTCGGTGATGCTAGCGCTGGGGAGTGGCTGCAAATACAGATTATCATTAGCAGAGAGGTTTGTATAATTAGTTTGTTATATATTACAATGTAATAGTAATACAAATAAAGTGCACAATAAATGTAATATGCCTGATTTATCCTGAAACCATCCCCTGCCCTGTCCTGGTCTGTGGAAAAATTGTCTTCCATGAAATTGGTCCCTCATGCCAATAAGGTTGGGGACTGCTACCTTACGCAAAGGTGCCAGGACGGAGGAGGACAGGTGATGGATGGAAATAGAAAGGTCAACATAGTATTGTCCTTCAAAGGCAGAAATTTTATCTGAAGATTTAAAGGAAAAAAATCTTAATTTTGCTGAAAAGTCCTATGACATTATGATATGGCTTGGATGTTTGGCCCTTCCAAATCTTACGCTGAAATCTTATCCTCAATGTTGAATGTGGGACCCAGTGGGGGGTGTTTGGGTCATGGGGGTGGACCCCTCATGAATGGTTTGGTGTCTTTCCTGTGATAATGAGTGAGTTGTTGCTTTATTTGTTCATGCCAGAGCTGGTTGTTTAAAAGAGCCTGGCACCACCCTCTCCGGCTCTTGCTCCTTCTCTCGCCATGTGACACACCTGCTCCCCCTTTGCCTTCTGCCTTGATTGGGAGCTCCCCGAGTCCCTCACCACAAGAAGATGCTTCTGCTTCTGTACAGTCTGCAGACTTGTGACCCAAATAAATCTTTTTTCTTTATAAATTACCCAGTCTCCGGTACTCCTTTATAGCAGTGCAAAATGGACTAACACACATTGTCTTTTTGATTGGTTATTTTAGACAATCCTAGAAGAAATATGTATGCATTTTTAGGATTAGACCTGAACTGTCCAAAGAATTATTGTGCTTGGAGGTGCTTAGATATTTGTAGCTGTTGTTAGGAGTAAATTATTAGAAAATTTGAGATCCACTGCTTTAAAATGGCTCATTTATTTGTTCAACAAATATTTATTGAACATCTACTATGTGTTACATCCAGTTTCTAGGAAGCGGAATGTAGAGTTTGTACTTATGGAGTAACTTTATGTTCAATGCCTCCTCCTACCAGTGGAATGAAGGCACAAAAAGACCAGTCTAATCACCCATTAAGTGATCTTTCGTTGTGTCACTATCCTATTCAAAAAACCCAAAACAACTTCTGTCCTTTTGTGTATTCAGTTCCAAACCTTTTTCTCTATTTTTCAGGCATCTCTCTAAAATCCAGTCTATGCAAACTCTTACCAAACCAAAATTTTTACCCTGCTTCCTGTCTGATCAAAATGGAATCCTTGTTGCTCCACACCTGATGTATTGATAACTCCTTGAAGTCACGTCGGGACCTCCGTCTCTTCTTTTATTTTATTTTTTTGAGACAGGATCTCACTCTGTCACCCCAGCTAAAGTGCGGTGGTGTCAGCCTAGCTCACTACAACCTCAAACTCCTGGGCTCAAGTGGTCCTCCTGACTTAGCCTCCCAAGTAGCTGGGACTACAGGTGCATATCGCCATGCCTGGCTAATTTTTTTTCCTTTTTTTTTTTTTTTTTGTAGAGATGGTGTCTCACTATTGCCCAGGCTTGTCTTGAACTCTTGACCTCGAGTGATCCTTCCACCTCAGCCTCCCAGAGTGCTAAGATTATAGATGTGAGCCACTGCACCCAGCTTCTGTCTCTTCTTATACACAATTGCCCACAAGATTTGGGTGAAATCCTAGCTGCTTAATGTTTATTTCAATCCATATCTTATGTGTCATTCCTCTGAACAACAAGATTACTTATAATCTGTAGCTTACAAAAATCTTAAGGTACATTGTTGTCTCATGTGGATTTGTCTTGCCTTTCCTGAGAGCAATCACAGATCATATATGTGTTCTTATTATTTACAGCTTTCAAATAATCAGGTTATTTTTTTGTAGATTGCTGATCACTGATCCTAGCATGCAAAATTTAAACACCAGTTAAGAAATCAAAGCCCAGTGGGGGCATTCCTGGTCTTATCAGTCTTTTTATCACTTTATGACTTTCTGTTGTTTCCATCCAATAACAGAGACCATAGTTTCTAATTTAGAAATTGAAGCTCCTGGCTCGATAAAAGGCTTATATACCTCTTTTGGGACTGAGAGGCAATTTGAGCCATAAAATAGTGGAAATTCTAGCACATCTTTATGTTTCATGGAGACAATGCGACAATATATTTGAACTTGACTGTTCCCAACAGGGAAGTTGCACTTGGTAATTGTGGAATAATATTTTTGAATAGAGTCAAATGAAATAAAAATAAAGACAATCTGGGCTGTGGCCTATGGTTTTTTTTGTTTGTTTGTTTGTTTTTTACAGTCACTATAACTGTGTTGCCTTCAATGTCAGCACCTGGACTAGGGTGAGGGCCCCTAAGAGTGGGTGGGAAGGAAAACACAGTCAGCCATCTCATTCACATCCAAGAGTAGAGTTTCCCAGTGCAACCTGGCATTCCCAGCATTGGGTGCTCATTTGTCTTTATGATTCTCATCTCCAGGCTTTTTTCCAGGGTCTGGTTTCTGCTGGAATCCTAGGTACTGAGCTGTGAGGAGTCCACAGACAGAATCTTACAGGTGCCAAGTGCTCAGATATGCACAGCTCACTGGCAGAGGAGAGATGGATTAAGAAAATCCCTTTTTTCTGAGGCATCTGGGAGCATTTGTCAGCTGCTGACCATGGAGTGGTTGTGGGCAATGGCCAGGTCTAGCTGTCTCCCAGCAATGCCTGAAGCTCCTCTAATGGAGCCCCTGTGCACCCAGCCCAAGGCTGAAACACTGTGGCTCTGCCAAGGATAATGAACCCACTTGACCTCATCAGAGAGGAGGTTTGCGATTATGAACAGTTTCCCCTGGCATTTAGACACAGAGTGATTGTCCAAATGTTTACGAAGGTTGTGTTACCCATTACACAGTTCCTATTATAAAAATGTACTCTACAATATGCCCAGGAATAATCTTTAAGTATGAAGAAAGGACCCAGCAATGCTTTCTGTATCTGCAGCCCTCAAGAAAGAGGAGACTTAAGGTCAACCATCTGATTTCACTTAGTTAAAATACTCTGTACTGCAAACTTTAAAATTTCTCTTTTCATTTTCTCTTCTCTTTTCATTATGTATATTTTTATAAGAAAGTAATCATGACTTGAGTATGACAATTTTATGCTCAGTACTATTCATCAAGGCTGAATTCTAAATATGATAAATACTTGGGAGAAACATCCTTTAGGTTCTTCTATGAGTCGTCTTATAATTTATAAGTATTAATACTCTTTATTTTCTTTCATTTGATGTTATCTGTCTTGTCATATGATGATAGAACATTCAGGCCAGCAAGTTATTCAAAATGCAAGCGTCTTCAGATTATAATTTCCTAACCAAGCCAATTCTTAATTATTTTCTCCTTTTTAAAGGCTGTACCTATCTGGCCAGATATGAGGCATGAATGAGCATAGTTATGGGGATGAGAGAGCATATCACTGAGCATGTGAAAGGCTCACTGTTTTTGGCGTCAGCTGGTCCCCCAGCATGTAAACGTGAGACTCCACTGTTTCTTGATGGAGAGTAATATGTCTTGGAGCAACAGTCTTTGAAAGGCATCTTTTCTTGAGCTACCAAAATTAATTTGATTTTAGAAAAATTTGAGACAGCTAAATCTGTAAATATTGCAATGCTGCCTTTCTTGAATATTCTATGTGTTTGCATCAATACAAAACATTGTTCTTGACCATGCCAATGGGCTCATAACGACAACCTGAAATCCCAATTTTCATGTAATGGTGTGTTTAGGGAAGAAGATAATTGGAATATAATCCCCTGAACCCAGTTTATACAATGCCATACATAATTAATTGATCTGCTCAGACACTGAGAAAACTTAATAATAAATGGAAACTATTACTTCACTGCCTAAGAAGCATAAAGATGTTAAACATTTAAAATGATAATTTCTGGATAGTGAGTTACCTAATTCAAGCTTTTTAATTGAATTTACTTTACGTCTTTGCTGGTAGATGGTATAGTAGGTGACTACGAATGGCTGGAGGAGAGAAAGGAAGCACGGACATAAAACTGCAGCCCTCTCACCATCATTATGCAATTCATTATGTCATATTTCCTTCTATTCAACAAACACTCTCTTCTGTGCATTTCTTACTTTCAGCACTTATCATCATAGAATGTAGTCCATGAGGCTTTCCTTCCATAGATAAGAGCTTTTTGAGATTAGGGGCTGTGAACTATTTATGACAGAGGCATTGTGGGTTGTGCAGTAGTCCCCAGCTGCACCTGTTAGTCCCCTGGGACTGTATACACACCGAAAACTTATAGCATCCCAGCCCTTAACCTGCTACGTCAGATGATATGGGGGCCGTGACATAAAAAATATATTTGGCCTTTGCCTCATTCTCTCTTTGTATTCTAACCAGATGACTGGAAGTTGTGGACCCTAGACAGCCTTAGGACAGGAGCTGGTTGCTAGCATAACTAACCATGTGATTAGAGAGTTGGAATTTTCAGCTCCACTCCTCAACCTTCCCAGAGGGAATAGGAGCTATAGATAGAGTTAATCACCAATGGCCAGTGGTTTAATCTATCATGCCCATAATCATGGAACCTCCATAAAAATCCTAAACCATGAGGTTCGTAGAGATTCTGGGCTGGCGAGCATGTCGAGGTGCTGGGGGGCAGTGTGCCTGGAGAGGGCTCAAAAGCTCTGTCCCTCCTCCCTCACCAGGCCTTGTCCTATGCATCTCTTCCATCTGGCTGTTTCTGAATTGTATCCTTTAAAATAAATCAGTAATGACAAGTAAACTGTTTTCCTGAGTTCTGTGAGCCACTGTAGAAAATTATTAAACTTGAGGAAGGGTTTAAGGGATTTATAACCGGGATTTTACCCAATTGATGGCTGGTCGTCAGAAGTACAAGAGGCGTAGACTTCCTGTTGGCATCTGAGTAGGGGCAGTCTTGCAGGACTGAGACCTTTAAACTGTGGGATCTGGTGCTAACTTCAGGGGGACAGTGTCAGCTTGGAATTGAATTGTAGGACACTTAGTTGATATCTGGAGATATGGTGAATTGATTGGTATAAGGAAAAAAAACCCAAATATGCTTTTTTATTTATTTAGGATATTATGGGGGTACAAACATTTTGGTTACATGTAATGCTGTTTGCCCTGTCCAAGCCGGGGCTACAAGCATGTCCCTCCCCCATACAGCGCCTTCTGCTTCCATTAGTTGTGGGTTTATTCCCCACCCCCAAACCTGCACCCAGTGAATATTACTACCATGTAAGCACCTTAGTGTTGGTCAGTTAGTACCAATTTGATGGCGAGTACATGTGGTGCTTGTTTTTTCATCCTCACTTTGAAGGATGGGCTCAATCTCTACTCAGGATAATACAAGAGGTGCTAGATCACCATTGTTTTTTGTAGTTGAATAGTATTCCATGGTGTACATATACCACATTTATTAATCCACTCAGGTATTGATGGGCACTTTGGTTGTTTCCACATCTTTGCAATTGTGAATTGTGCTGCTATAAACATTTGAGTGCAGATGACTTTATTATAGGATGTCTTTTTTTCCCTTAGATAGATGCCTAGTAGTGGGATTGCTGGATCAAATGGTGTCTCCAGTTTTAGCTCTTTGAGGTATCTCCAAATTACTTTCCACAGGGGTTGTACTAATTTTCAGTCCCACCAGCAGTGTAAGAGTGTTCCAATCTCTCCATATCCATGCCAGCATTCGTTGTTTTGGGACTTTTTCATAAGGTCATACTCACTGGAATTAGGTGATATCTCATTGCAGTTTTGATTTGCATTTCCCTAATGATTAGAGATGTTGAGCACTTTTTCATATGTTTGCTGGCCATTTTCTGTCTTCTTTTGAAAAGTTTCTGTTCATGTCCTTTGCCCATTTATTGATGGGGTTGTTTGCTTTTTTCTTGTTGATTTTCTTAAGTTCTTTATAGATTCTTGTTATCAGCGCTTTATTGGATGTGCAGAAAACAAACATTTTCTCCCATTGTGTAGGTTGTCTATTCACTCTAAGGACAGTTTCCTTGGCTGTGCAGAAGCTTTTTAATTTGATCAGGTCCCAATTTGTTTATTTTTGTTGCTTCTGTGATTGTTTTGGGGGTCTTCTTCATAAATTCTTTACCTAGGCCAATATCTAAAAGAGCCTTCCCCACATTTTCTTCCAGAATTCTTAAGGTTTCACGCCTTAGGTTTAAGTCTGTTATCCATCGTGAGTTGATTTTTGTGAGAGGTGAGAGGTGGGGATCCAGTTTCAATCTTCTGCTTGCAGATATCCAGTTTTCCAAGGACCACTTATTTAATAGAGATTCTTTTCCCCGCTGTATACTTTTGTCTGCTTTGTCAAAGATTAGATGACAATATTAAGATGTTTTTATATCTGGGTTCTCAGTCCTGTTCCAAAGGTCTGTATCTCTGTTTTTGTGCCAGTACCATGCTGTTTTGGTTACTATAGCCTTATAGTAATGATTGAAGTCTGGCAGACAGATGCCTCCCAATTTTTTCTTTTTGCTTAAGATTGCTTTGGTTATATGAGCTCTTCTCTGGTTCCAGATGAAGCATAGAATTATTTTTTCTAAATGTGTAAAGAATGATGGTGGAATTTTGATAGGGATTGCATTAATTCTGTAGATCACTTTAGGTAGAATAGACATTTTAACAATATTGAATGTACTAATCCATGAGCATGGTAGGGATTTCCATCTGTTTACATCATCTACAATTTCTTTTCTCAGTGTTTCATAGTTCTCCTTATAAATATCTCTCACCTCCTTTGTTAAATATATTTGTAAATATTTAAATTTCTTTGATGCTATTGTGAAAGGTGTTGCATCTTTGATTTGATTTTCTGCTTGACTGTTATTGGCATATATGAATGCCACTGATTTGTATGCATTAATTTTGTATCCTGAGACTTTACTGAATTTGTTTATCAATTCCAGGAGTCTCTTGGCTGAATCCTTGGGATTTTCTAGTTATAATAGCATATCATCAGCAAACAGTGAGAGTTTGACATCTTCTGCCCCCATTTGGACACCCTTAATTCCCTTCTCTTTTCTGATTGCTCTGGCAAGGACTTCCAGAACTATGTTGAGTAGAAGTGGAGATATTGGGCAACCTTGTCTAGTTCCAGTTCTAAGTGGGAATGCTTTCAATTTTTCCCCATTCAATATGATATTGGCTGTGGGTTTGTCATATATGGCTTTAATAATTTTAAGGAATGTCCCATCTATGCCTATTTTGTTAAGAGTTTTTAATCATAAAAGTGTACTGGATTTTGTCAAATGCTCTTTCTGCATCTATTGAGAGAATCATATGGTCTTTGTTCTTGCTTTTATTTATGCGGTGAATTGCATTTATAGATTTGCATATGTTGAGCCAGCCTTGCATCTCTGGGATAAAGCCCACCTTGTCGTGATGAATTTTTTTTTTTTTTTTGATGTGCTGTTGGATTCGGTTTGCTAAGATTTTGTTGAAGATTTTTGCATCTATTTCCATGAGGGATATTGGTCTGCAGTTTTCTTTTTTTGTTTTATCCTTTCCTGTCTCTGGCATCAAGGTGATATTGGCTTCATAGAATGAGATGGGAAGGATACCATCCTTCTCAATGTTTTAGAATAATTTCTGCAATGTAAGTATGAGTTCTTCTTTCTAGGTTTGGTAGAATTCAGGTGTGAACCCATCTGGTCTGGGATTTTTTTTTTTTTTTGGTAGATTTTTTTATTGCTGCTCCAATTTCTGCACTTGATATTGGTCTGTTCAGGAGTTCTATTTCCTCCTGATTGAGCTTAGGGAGATCGTGTGTTTCCAAGAATTTGTCCATTTCCTCCACATTTTGTAGCTGTTGGGCCTATACATTTTTATAGTATTCAAAAATAATGTTTTGTATTTCCACGATGTCTGTAGTGATCTCTCCTTTTTCATTTCTGATTGAGTTTTTTAAAGTCCTTTCCTTTCTAGTTCTTCTCAATCTAACAAGAGAGCTATCAATTTTGTTTATCTTTTTGAAAAACCAACTTTTATTTATTTTTTTTTGAGAAAAACCAACTTTTATTTTTATTGATCTTCTGTATAGTTCTTTTGTTCTCAACTTCATTTAGTTTTCCTCCTATCTTAGTTATTTCTTCTCTTCTGCTAGGTTTAGAGTTAATTTGCTCTTCTTCTTCCAATTCCTTGAGATGGTTTATTTGTTTGTTCATTTGTGAGCTTTCTATCTTTCGGATGTGAGCATTTAATGCTATTAGTTTTCCTCTCAGGAATGCTTTTGCTGTATCCCACAGAGTTTGATAACTTGTGGCCCCATTATTATTTAGTTCAAAGAATCTTTTTATTTCCATATGGATCTCCTCCTTGACTCAGTAGCCATTCAGCAATAGATTGTTTAATTTCCATGACTCTGTGAAGTGGTGAGTGTTTCTGTTGGAATTGATCTCTAGTTTTATACCACTATGGTCTGAGAAGATACATGTTGCAGTTTCTATTTTCTAAAAATTTGTTGGGGTCTGCTCTGTGGCCTAGGGTGTGATCAATTTTGGAGAAAGTTCAATGACCTGATGAGAAGAATGTATATTCGGCTTTATTTGGGTGGAATGTTCTGAAGATGTCTGCTAGACCCATTTGTTCTGGAGGTCTGTTTAAGTCCATTATCTCTTTGCTTATTTTTTGTTTGGAAGATCTGTCCAATTCGGTCAGTGGAGTGTTGAAATCCCCTGCCACTATGGCATTACTGTTTATCATGCTGTTTAGATCAAACAGAAACCCCACATGTTTGGTGTTAGAAGTGTGGTGATGGAAAACAGTTCATGGGGTGGAGCAGGATTCTGTACTTTAAGTTCTCTCTTTGTGAGCCCCTGAGAACTGAGTTTAAACCCTGCCTCAGTCTTTCACCGACTGTGCCCTTGGGCGCACCACTTACATGTTCCATGACCAGAACATCAAGGGTGACTTTGAAAGCCACATAAAATAGAGCCAGGTCTTCATTTATTAACGGTTTGTGGCTTAATTTGTTGTTATTTGCTTGGAATGCTAAGCATACTTTTCTCATGGAAGTTCCTGGAAGAATGACAGAAGCCTGTTTAGCCAACAGTTTGGCCAGTGCACAGCCTACTACTGGAATCAGGGGGTGCTGAAGATGTAGCTGACACTCTCAATGCTCCTGGGGACCAGCAGCGCCTCTGCCCATGTCTGTGCTGACTGTTCCCCACTGCACAGGGCTTTCAGATGAGGGACCGTCACCCAGCACCCAGCCCACTGCCCACCCAGACCATCCTGGTGTTGGACCAGCTCTGCCTGGAGGAATGAAGAGTGCTCCCTTCCCTCCCTCTCCTGAAACAGTGGGTTACCAAGTATTTGATCTTTGCAAATTGATACATTAGAAATAGTATCTTAATGTAGTTTTCATACACATTCATCTTATAATCAATAAAATTGAGCATCTTTTCATATGTGGAAGAGCCATTCTGCTTTCTTGTCTTTGACTGTCTATTACTTTCGCCTATTTTTCTATTGGGTTATTGACCTTTATTCTTTTTAGGAACATTGCAAGGGGCTATTTTTAAATATAGTTCTTTGTCTGAGATACAAGCTTAAAATATTTTCCAGTTTCACATTTCTCATTCTAACAGTTTTGTATTTCTCAAGCCTTCTTGATTTTATTATGGTAGTTTTTTTCTCCTTGGAATTGTTTTATTGTTTTCTAGGTCAAATTATTTAAATAGTTTGAGGTATCCACATACTACTTTCCACAGAGGTTGTATTAGTTTGCAGTCTAGTAGCAGTGTGAGTGTTCTTCTCTCTCCACATCGACGTCAACATTTGTTGTTTCGGGACTTTTTGATAAAAGTCATTCTCACTGGAGTTGAGTGATATCTCATTGTGGTTTTGATTTACATTTCCCTGAGGATTAGAGATGTTGAGCATTTTTTCATATGTTTCTTGGCCATTATTCTGTCTTCTTTTGAAAAGAAGACATTTCTGTTCATATCCTTTGTCCACTTTTTAATAGGGTTGCTTGACTTTTTCTTGCTGATTTTCCTAAGTTCTATATAGATTCTAGTTATCAGCCCTTTATCGGATGTGTAATATGTGAATATTTTCTCCATTCTATAGGTTGTCTGTTTGCTCTCATGATAGTTTCCTTGGCTATGCATAAGCTTTTTAATTTGATCAGGTCCCATTTATTTATTTTTGTTGATGCTGTGATTCCCAAGAAAGTTTATGACAAAAGAATTAGCTGAAGCTTTTTGTCTCGCTGAAGCTTTTTGTCTCACTGAAGCAGGATCTGCTCAACTTGAGGAGCAAGACCCTAACACTGAATGGTTTACAAAGGTTTGTGGTGCAGTTAGTGAGAACATCAGCTGCTACAAGGCCCTTTATGATGAAAAAAAGAAAAAGGCTGTGCAAACACCCCTAGATATCTTTTACAAGAAACTGACTTCAGCGGTAAGCTCCCCTCCTCAGCAACAGAATCAAATCCCGATCCTCCAGCTCCCACTCCATCCCCTCCAGCACTGTCTCCATCATCACCTTCCGATCCATGTCAGCTGCCTTCTTGCCTCAAACATGCCCTTCCAGTAAGCAAGACATCAATGCAACATTAGGTGAGTTAACTTTTAATATTCTTTTTTGAAATTTCTCCTGTCTCCTATCTAAACTTTTTGTATGTTTGTTTGAATTAGAAGAAAGACCACGATAGTTTCTGTAACTTATTATTACAATACAGGGGTATGAGGGGTATCATTGCTGTTATTATTATTACAATATTATACTGTATTATTATTACTACATATGAGCCATTGTAGTATTGCTGTTATTATTATTATTACCACATATGCGCTGTTCATCAGGAATCTGAGTTACTTACAAATCTGACATAAAGACATTCTCAGGAACATATCTCATCTGTAACCCAGGGAGTGCCTGCATTTCAGTAATTTTCTGTTCCATCATATCTGACTTATTTGGGAAGGAGTAGTGAGGAGATCCAATTATGTATATTTTGAGTCTCCTTCGCTCCTCTTCTTTCTGTGTTATTTTTCTCTATTTAGCTCTTTATTTCTCTTCCACTTTTGCTCACCTTAATCATCCTCATCTTCTTTGTTTTCTGTGGTGTTTGTACTCTGTTGCCCACAACTTTCAATTTTGCCTTCATTCCTGTGATCATTTTTTGCTTCCAATTTCTCCCCAAGCTCTGCCAACTCTTATTACATCTTCTTTTGTGGTTTTGAAATTTCTTTTCTGATTTTTTACATCTTGCTTTTTAATATAATATTATTTCTATGAAAGGGATTGTTTCAGATTTCTTCTTAATTCATTCAAAAAAGCTGATTAAGTTCTTATCTCCCTCAGTCACAACACTGAGTGCTTTTTCCATTGTGTTGTCATTCTTATGCTTCAGTTCCTTTTCTCTCCTCTTCATTTCCATAATTTTTATAGATCTTTTGGTGATCTTTTCTTGATAATTTATATTTGAATGACATATGCATTATGTATTTTGTGGGCAACCTAATTGCAGAATACTTGTGAAAGGTATTGAAAGGTTGGACACTTGCTCCAAGCTAGCATGAATTTTCTTACAATGTAGATATCGATATTCCCTTTTAACCTTTCTTTACTTCTCCGTAGCCAATGGAGATAAACAGCCATGTAGAGTTCAGAGTGAACATGTCTCTTTTCCTCTCGAACAATCCAAACAGATAGATGATTCCTGCAAATACAACTTGAATATGTGATTTTTCATGTGGCCTAATCTTCCTATAATTCCTGGAGCCAAAGCATTATTAATAGGTCCAAAAGAATACCCTGTTCCCATTTTCGCAAACAAGAGATTTAGGTTCTCACCTATGTGCACACCCATCCTTGTGGGTATGAACTTTGCCAGAATGTTCTGTGTGTGCTGTTGTCACATCTTCTCACTCTTCTGAACCATCTCCACACCCTTCTCATTATTTTTCAGGCATTCAGAAGTTTTCTAGTTTTTCCAAGAAAGTTTCTTGTTTTATTATTGCTGTTTTACTTGTTTTCAAGAGAATTAGGCAATTCATGAATATGTCTTAAGCATCATTGTAGTATATAATTAATTCCTTGGTAGTATCAATTTTTTAAAAATATGTGTAGAAAATAAAGATAGAGTTCATTCTTATAAAAGACAGAAAAACACATAATTAAGTCCCACGGGGGACAGATAATTAAAATGCCATTTTGCTCTTTCAGATTTTGTCACCAGTCTCTCTTCTCCGCAAAAAGGTACATTTTTGAGAAAGTTCACATTTCACAAAGGCTTCATTAAGTGAGCTGACTTCTGGACACAAAGATAAGCCCCAAATATTTGGTTTTTATGTTTTGTGCCCTGTCTAATAATATTAGTATTAAAAGGACACCAACAGATTTAACCTAAATTCCCAGAGATGTTGCCAGGGAAATTTCCCATTACTGTGCTTATGAAAATAGCTGATGACTCCCAGGAAAATTAGATTATTTTGAAATCTGAATCTTTTTACTGATTTACTGAAAGTTTACCATTGGGAAAATGCATCTAGGGATTTTTAAATAAGACTGCTAATAAGTCTAACCTTTGTTTTGATGTTTGATGGGATGGCGATGAGAAGAAAATGTACGTGAGATAACAATATCTAAGTGAAGTTGTACTGAATGTAAAAAAGGCAACCCCACCACAAAAGACATTATACTCCTGTTTTAGAGATAATAAAAATTGCTTATCACATTTTGCTCTAAAAGTTAGGCATTACCTTCAACCGATATGAAAATAACCTTTGGCCTTCATAGCCATTAACGTTTCAGACTTAAACTTTATTATAATATGCATATTTTCAGTAAACAATTTTATAATTAATTCAAGTTATTCTCAAGCAGTAGGGTGCATTGCTGAATGAAAATTAATTAGTTAATGAATTATGCAGATAAAATCCAAATGGACATACTGTGGTCCCATCAGTTGTTTTGCTGCTGAACACTCCAATACCTGAAAAATATGTGGCTAGAGAACGGGTGACTGCACAGCTGGAATGGACAGAAAGCACAAACCGAGGGTGCCTTGTCCTCATGCTCAGTCTGAGGGCTGCTTTGTTGAACGACAGCCCTCCTGCAGGGAAAGAGTGTTATGCTATTAATACGGTGTTTGAGGAGGCCAATAGAATCTTGTTTTATTTTTAATAAATAGTTTCATTACTTGTTTGCTTGTTTTTTATTTCTTTATTTCTTTTTGTTATTTGCTTTGCTTGAATATATTTAGGCAACATCAAATGCAAAGTTGGCTAATTAACAAGATTCTTTGATCCAAATAGCTAAGTAATAATCTCAGGTCTCAACCATCTCAATGTGGTCAGTAAATCTGTTCTTCATGGGCAAAAAAAGTAATATACGCCTGTATCTCTGTCTATCTCTATACCTACATCTGTATGTTTAGAGCCTTGGAGGGCCAATTTGACTACATGTATAAAATGAGGTAGTGTACACAAATTGTTAGCATTAATCCCTATTTAAATTGTACTGTATGGTTTGTTCCTGAAGAAGTTCTGGTTTTTCTGTGCTGGCTCCACTCCACTGCTGGGCTTGTCCTTCACATGCATTCTGGGCCTTGTGCATTTTCTCCCTCTGCTCTTAGATAACAAATCCTAGAAATTAGGGTAGATGTTGGGCAAATTCTTCCTTCCTGCTTCCATTTAACAAGTATTTACATCTTGAGAGGTGGGACCTGGCAATATGCTGGTGAGCCAGAATGCAGAAGGGCCTGTTCCCGTCATTCTGCTGTGAAGCATTTAGTGCAGGAGGCACAATCATTTATTATTTCCTTACGGGAATGAAGGTAATGAGACAAATATTTTGATATAGACAGAAATCACTCCCATTCTCCTGATCTAAGTCCTGAAGGTGTTCTGGCTTGCAAAGTTGCTGATGCTCAGAACTGAACACCTCTAAGATAAAACTTCATTCATAAATTCCACCCATTTTTCTGGTAGGAAACAGCCAGGGAGGACTCCAGTAGGATATCTGATACCTTCCCTTCCCTATAATATCCACACCAAGGAGTTTAACCAAATATTTTTTTGAAAGTACCTTCTTGAATAAAAAGTGAACATTTATTTTTTTTTTTCAGAGAAACAAGAAAGGAAAATACCCTTTCAAAATGAATTGAAGTAGAGATAAAAATTACCTGGAAAAGTGGCATTTTTTTTTTAAATCAAAGTGAGAAAAAGCAGATTTTAGATAATTTGTACGGTTAAATGGGTAGAGTTCTTTTGGAATTTATGACAGATTTCATATTTAGTTACAATTTAACTTATTTGCTTTTTATTAACTAGTTTCTTTAATTGAAATATCAATAATAGAATGATAAGGTAACAATTTCCAACAATGTACAAACTTCATGACAAAATGTTTGTCTTCCTTTCACATCAGACCACCAGATTCCCAGGCTCCCTCCTCAGATGTGAACAATGTTTTCAGCTTTTTGTGTTTATTTTTGAAGATATTCTGGGCATATGTAAATCTTGACCCACCTTTTAACACGCATTTGGGAGGACACTAATATATACTAATCTACTCCTTGCTTTTTTCACTTGACAATATTTCTTGGAAATCATGCCATATAACATAGAATCATAGACCAGTCAAATTTTTTGTAGCTCCTTTACCTTTTTTCAAATGCAATGTCAAATGATATTTGCTTCCACCTGTCTGTCTGAAAGGTAAGTCTTCAGCTAGCTTAGCTTCTCTATGCCCTGCAAATGGCCTGTTCACTCAGCGGTGGAGGAGGCAGGGTCCTTGCCCTGCAGCTGAGCAGCTGAGGAACCACCAAGTGTCAGAGTCAGGAGGGCTTTTCATTACCCTCTTCAGGGAGCAACCATGGTGACATCCAATCAAAACTTTATTTTCCTTGTTTAGAAGACAAAGGGACAAACATTTTAATAATGTATGTATTGAGGCTACACTATTAAAAGAGAAAGCAGATGGGATTTCTAAATAAGGCAAAAAATTGCAAATGTTACATCTTCTTCAGTAGTACAGAAATACAGAACAATTTTTTAAAGCGATGGAGAGACCTGGCATACTTTGTGTAGCCAATAGTCATAATCTGTTAGTCCCTTTACTCCCAAGAGATAACTCCTGTCTGATGGCGCCCAGGCTTTCAGACTCCTTTTGAGGAATTCCCAAGGACATGGTAGAACAAAGTTGAACTGCTGGATCAAAATGTATCTGAAATTTAGTTTTCAAGGATAGTGACAAATTTCTCCACTAAAATGTTGTACTGATTTATATTCCAACTGCAAATATATGTAAGTTTTTATTTCTCTACTTTTGGTCTCAGACTGTATATTGTTAAAATCTTTTTATTTTTTCATCTTTATTGAGGTATAATTGAAATAAATACAAGAAAACTGCATTTATTTAATGTATACAATTTGTTGAGTTTTGACATACGAATACACCCATGATACCATTGCTATAATCAAGGTAATAAACATAACCAGCACCTCCAAAATTTCCTTGTATCTTTTTCTTCTTCTTTTTTTCTTTCTGTGATAAGAACACTCAATATGAAATATACTTTCTTAACAAATGTTTATGCATGCATCATAGAATTGTTAACTGTAGGAACTGTGTTCTTTTAATATATATATATTTTTTTTATTCCAGGGTATTGTGAGGGTACAAACATTGCAGTTACACTTTATGTCTTTTCCTCACCCAAGTGCGGGTTAAAGGCATGCCCTTCCCCCTCCTTAGTGCTCCCCATGTCCTTTAGTTGTTGATTTGCTCCCCCATCCCCCTAATCCCTAGAGAGTATTTCTGCTATGTGATCAATCTAGTGTTGATCAGTTAGAACCAGTTTGATGGCGAGTACAAGTGGAGCCCGTTCTTCTGCTCTTGTGGTGCCTCACTTTGGATAATGGGCTTAAGTTTAATCCAGGAAAGTGTAAGAGGTGCTAGATCACTGTCGTTTCTTATGATTGAGTAATATTCCACTGTAAATATATACCAAATTTTAATAATCCACTCATGGATTGATGGGCACTTGGGTTGTTTCCACTTCCTTGCGATAGTGAATTGCGCTGCCATAAACATTCGGGTGCAGATGTCTTTATCATAGAATGTTTTGTGCTCTTTTGGATAGGGCATCTACCCACTATTAGGAACTATGTTCTTAAGCAGATCTCTATAACTTATTCATCTTATATAACAGTAACTTTATTTTTGTATTTTTTATTTTTTTAATGGTAATGATGCAGTTTTAACATGGAGTAATGACATGTATATTAAGTAAAGTGTTTTTTAGTGTCTGCCATTATATGGTTTTATGTCTTTTGAAAAATAATTTTTAAATGACAGATAAAAATTGTGTATATTTTATCCTGTACACGTTTTGAAATATGTATATGCCATGGAATGGCTAAATTGAACTAATTAACATATGCATTACCTCACATATTTGTCATTTTTTGTGGTGAGAACACTTAAAATCTACTCTCTTAACAATTTTCAAGAATACAATACATTGTTTATAAGTGTAACTTTATACATATTCAATGACAGTTCTCCATTTCCCCTTCTTATTTCCTAGTAACCACCATTCTATTTTCTGCTATAAGTTTGACTACTCTAGGTACCTCACATAAGAAAAATCATGTAGTATTTGTCCTTCTGTGACTGACTTATTTCACTTAGCATAATGTTTTCCAGGTTTATTTATTTATTTATTTGTTCGTTTGTTTTGTTTTATTTTCATTTTTTTAATTAATACACTTCATCAATTCCAGTAGTCTCATGGCAGAACTTTGAGGTTTTCTAGATATAAGATCATATCGTCAGCAAAGAGCAATAGTGTGACCTCTTCTGCCAGCATTTGGATGCCCTTGATTTCCATCTCTTGTCTGATTACTCTGGCTAGGACTTCCAGCACTATGTTGAATAGAAATGGTGATAGAGGGCAACCTTGTCTGGTTCCAGTTCTAAGTGGGAATGTTTTCAATTTTTCCCCATTCAGCATGATGTTGGTTGTGGGTTTGTCATATATGGCTTTTATCATTTTGAGGTAAGTCCTGTCTATGCCTATTTTGTTAAGCATCATTATCATAAAAGGGTGCTGAATTTTGTCAAATGCTTTTTCTGTGTCTATATGGTCTTTGTTTTTACTTCTATTTATGTGGCGAATTACATTTATACATTTGCTTACATTGAACCATCCCTGCATCTCTGGGATGAAGCCCACTTGGTCATGATGGATTATTTTTTTGATAAGCACCCGAATTCAGTTTGCTAGGATTTTATTGAGAATTTTTGCATCTATATTCATAAGGGATATTGGTCTGCAGTTTCCTTTTTTTGTTGCATCCTTTCCTGGTTTTGGTATCAGGGTTATGTTGGCTTCATAGAACATGTTGGGGAGGATTCCTTCCTTCTCCATGTTGTGGAATAATTTCTGCAGGATAGGCACCAGTTCTTCTTTGTAGGTGTGGTAAAATTTGGATGTGAAACCATCTGGTCTGGGACTTTTCTTTTTAGGAATGTTTTTTATTGCCGTTTCAATTTCAGTACTTGATATTGGTCTGTTCGGGAATTCTATTTCTTCCTGATTGAGTCTAGGGAGGCTGTGTGTTTCTAAAAATTTGTCCATTTTCTCCACATTTTCAAGTTTATGTGCAGATAGCTTTTTATAGTATGTATAGATGATATTTTGTATTTCCTTGGCATCAGTTATAATTTCTCCATTTTCATTCCTGATGGAGTTTATTAGAGTCCTTTTTTTCCTGCTTTTGTTAATCTAGCAATAGGTGTGTTAGTTTGGTTTCTTTTTTCAAAGAACTGACTTTTTTGTTTTATTAATCTTGCATACAGTTTTTTATTATCAATTTTTTGTTATAAATTTCATTTAGTTCTGCTCTGATCTTTGTTATTTCTTTTCTTCTGCTGGGTTTGGTGTTGGTTTGCTTCATCCTTTTCCAGTTCTTTGAGATGATTCATTAGATTGTTGATTTGTGATCTTTCTGTCTTTTGGATGTAAGTATTTATGGATGTAAATTTTCCTCTCAGGACTGCTTTAGCTGTGTCCCACAGATTTTGATAATTTGTGTCTCCTTTATCATTTAGTTCAAAGAATGTTTTGATTTCCATCTTAATTTCCTCCTTAATGCAATAGCTGTTCAGCAGAAGGTTGTTTAGTTTCCATGACTTTGTGTAGAGATGAGAATTTCTGTTGGAGTTGATTTCTAATTTTATTCCAAGAATAAAATAAGAGATGCTCTGAAACAATGCATGGTATAATTTCTATTTTTAAAAATTTGTTGAGACATGCTTTGTGGCCTAGGATATGATCAATCTTAGAAAATTTTTTAAATTTCAAAATATTAAGGGGATACAAAATGGTGGGACTGTGAACATGTACTCACCATCAAATTGGTATTAATTGATCAACACTTATGTGCACATATAGTAGTAATATTCATCGGGTGTTGGGCAGGTGGGAGGGAGGAGGAGGGGATGGGTACATTCACACCTAATGGGCACAGTTTGCACTGTTTGGGGGATGGACACACTTGAAGCTCTGACTTGGGTGGGGCAAAGGCACTATATGTAACCTAAACATTTGTACCCCTATAATATGATGAAATGAAAAAAACAGCTTTTATAACATGGACACATTCTATAATGCTGAAGTCAGGGCTTTCAGTGTGCCTGCCACCAGGACAATGTTCACTATACCCAACAGCTAAGTTTTATCCCTCACCCCCTCCCACTATCACCCCTTCTTAGTTCGCAATGTCCTTTAAGTATTTATGTGCCCATGTGCACCCATCATTTAGCTCCCACTTATCAGTGAGAACATGTGGTATTTGGTTTTCCATTCCTGAGATACTTCACTTAGGATAATGGTCTCCAGTTCCATCCCAGTTACTGCAAACGACAAATTTCATTCTTTTTTATGACTGAGCAGTAGTACTCCATGCTATATATATATGTGTATATACCACATTTTCTTTATCTGCTCATGTGTTGATGGGCACTTAAGTTGATTCCATATCTTTGCAATTGTGAATTGTGTTGCAATAAACATTCGGGGTACAGATGTCTTTTTGGTAAAATGATTTCTTTTCCTTTGGGTAAATACTCAGTAGTGGGATTGCTGGATCAATTGGTAGGTCTACTTTTGGCTTTTTGAGGAATCTCTACTGTGCAAAATCTACTGTTTTACATATAGGTTGTACTAATTTTCGGTTCCACCAACAGTGTATAAACATACCTTTTTCTTTGCATCCACACCATCATCTATTGTTTTATGACTTTTTAGTAATGACCATTCTGTCAGGGGCACAATGGTATCTCACTGTGGTTTTAGTTTGCATTTCCCTGATGATTGGTGATACCAAACATTTTTTCATGTCTCTTAGCCATTTGTCTGTCTTCTTTTGAAAAAATTCTGCTCATGTCTTTTACTTACTATTTGGGAAATTATTTGTTTTTTCTTATTGCTTTGTTTGAGTTCTTTGTAGAGTCTGGAAATTAGTCCTTTGTCAGATGTATACTTTGTGAATATTTTCTTTTATTTTGTGGGTTGCCTGTTTATTCTGTTAATTATTTCCTTTACTGGCAGAGCTTTTTAATTTCATTGAGTCCCATTTGTTTATTTTTGTTGCTGCTGTATTAGCCTGTGGGGTCTTAGTCATGAATTCTTTGCCTAGGCCTATGTTCAGAAGAGTTTTTCCTATGTTTTCTTATAGAAATTTTATGCCCTACATTTAAGGCTTTAATCCATCATGAGTTAATTTTTATATATGCCAAAAGATATGGATCCTGTTTTATTCTTCTATATGTGGCTACCCAATTTCCCCAGCACCGTTTATTGAATAGGGCTTCCTTTCCCCAGCATATATTGTTGTCTGCTCTATAGAAGATCAGTTGGTCATAGCCATATGGTTTTATTTCTGGGTTCTATATTCTGTTCCATTGGTCTATATCTCTACTTTTATACAAGTACCATACTGTTTTGGTTACTTATAGCCTTGTAGTATGATTTGAAGTCAAGTAATATAATGCTTCCAGATTTGTTCTTTTTGCTTAGGATTGCTTTGGCTATTTGGGCTCCTTTTTGGTTCCAAATGAAGCTTAGGATTATTTTTTCTAGACCTGTTAAGTAAAACATTGGTATTTTGATAGGAATAGCATTGAATCTAGAAATCACTTTGGGCAGTATGGACATTATAACAATGTTGATTCTATGTTTAAAAAGTTCTCAGTTAGATATATTGCAAATAATTTTGCTGTTGATTATTTGATTTTACTTTTTATGTCAAATTTTTCATACTCAAAATTATCAATTGCTCTACATTAATTCATGGCTTCAGAATTTTGTGTCTTGCATAGAAGGGTCTTCCTATATCCAAGTTCATCAAAATAATTTTCCCCATATTATCTCACAGTTCTTTCAGTTTTGCATATTTCTTTCATTTAAATAATTGACTCATTTGGAATTGATTTTGATGGATTTTTTCCTTTAACACTATTTATTGAATGATCTATCCTCTTCCTTACATTAAACATAACATTTATTTTACGCTAAATTTGCACACTGTTTTCAGTACATTTCTATGCTCTGTATTCTATTGATCTATTTATTAATATGTAAGAATAAAAATAGTTTGTGTGTCAGACAGAATAATGTCCCCAAAGATGTCTGTATTGTAATCCCAAAACCTGTGAACATGTTAGCTGTACACAGCAAAAGAGACTTTGCAGATATGATTAAGTTAAGGATTTTGAAGGTTATCCTGGCGAGCCTGATGTGATTACAGGGTAACAGAGTCAGAGTTAATGGAGATGATGGAAGCAGAGGTCAGAGAACAGAGAGACTAGAAAAAGCTACCCTGCTGGCTTTGGGGTTGAAGGAAGGGCCACCAGCAGAGGAACACGGTGGCCTCTGGAAGAGGCAATAGCCACCCAGATTTCAGACAGGATTGGTGGGGTGGAGCCACAGGAAAGCCTTTCCACAGGGCAGACAAGGTAGAGTCAGCTACAGAAAGGAAATCCAGTTCAGTCCTTATGCCACTTTTCTTCAATGGACCTCTTCACGAAAGTTAGAGAAGATACAGATAGCGGAGGCATCTGTAGCTTTATTAGAAAGAATCCTCAAAGAATGTTAGCAGACTTAACTATAATATGTACACTAGCTGTATCGTAGGTCTGTCTGGACAGTTCGAACTAAAATAGGGTTGCATGGTTTCAGTGTATTAAAATGGCAGATTCTATTCAAAACCCATTTTGATCACTAAATCAATGTGTATAATAAATATACAAGCCAAAAGTAGCATTTGCTGTATTTAAAGTACTGTGTTTTTCACTGCAATTATCTCTCTTAGATTATAATATTTAAAAGAGTTTGAAGAGGGAACTTTGGAAGAACAAAAAAATAGAAGACAAAGAAAGAAGTACTCATGTATGAAACGTGTGTTTAGCCATTAATAAGGCACAAATTAGGAGATTTGAGGTGTTAAAAACATGAATAATCTTTTTCTAAGCATATAGAAGGAAAAAAAAACTATGCAAAGAGAATCACTGAAATGTTACAGCTAGAAAAAACCTGGAAGATTTTCTGGTCCAAACTTGGGTCTCATTGATGATAAAATTCAGCAGGAAACTTGTCCAGAATCTCCAAGCAAAGCTATGCCAGAGCTAGGACTCAAACCGAGGTTTTCACTGCAAATTCAGACCTGTGTGTCTGGGTCTTTCTTACCTCTTGCTACTGCCTGTGCCAAGTCACTGAAGAAATGTCATTGCACAAAAGGCCCTCAGATTCTTTCAAAGCCTGTGGAAACCTCATCTCCACCTGCTAGCAATTGACGGTGGGAAAGCATAGCTGTTCTGCTCAAAGTATGGAATAACCACATGAATTCTCCAACCTAAATAGTGCATTTAAATGTTTCAGATGTCTTTGCATGAAAGAAAAATTGTCTTTTATTTATTTCTAATGAAAAGTGGGGTCAGATATCTGATTAAAATCTGCTGATAATGGTCACGTTTACTCTTCTGAATGGGACATTGTGCTGTTTTGTCAAAGGCTCACCTCAGGGTAACGGCAACCAATGTACCTATCCATTTCCTTGTTAATTTGCCAACATGCAAATGGATGCAATCACTGAACTCCATCCAACCCAGCATATTCCCACAAGTCTTTCATAACAAGAAGTGGACTGCCCGGAAGATTTAGTTCCTCAGCTCAAAACCGAACTCACCATTTGCAATGTATTACACCAGAATTATATTATATCTATATATATTATAATTATATTTAATTATATTATATTTATATTATATACATGAACCAATAGGATTTTATATATATATGTATGGAGGGAGGGAGGGAGAGAGAGAGAGAAGAGAAAGGGAGAGATTTCTTTTAAGGAATCAGCTCATGCAATTGGCAGGGCTGCAAGTCTAAAATTATAGGAAAGGCCATCAAAACTAGAAACTCAGGCAAAATTTCTGTTACAGTCTGAGGCAGAATTCTTTCTTCTGGATACTTCGTTTTTTGTTCTTTAGGTTTGCAACTGACTGGATGAGGCCCACCCACATTATCAAGGGTAATCAACTTATCGTAGATTTTTAATGACATCTACAAAATATTTTCACAGCAACATTTGGACTAGTGATTGATTAAATAATGAGTTCCATAGCCCAGCCAAACTGACCCATAAAATTAATCATCACAATAAATAAAAATAAATAATCTTAATTGCCACTATTTTTTAGCATAATAGAGCTGAAGGATCCCAATAACATGCAGTTATGACAGTAGCTAAAAGTGCAATCAAAGCAAGATTAACTTTAGGATCTCATTCTATCTGAAAATCATTGATGCTGGTGAACCACACTGGGCAATGATACATTTGATTACGTACTTGATATTTTATATGACCAACTTTCTGGCAATCAGCCATCAATGTTGTAAATATGAATTGATCGCAAAGTAAGCTTGGGTCTAACTTGTAGCCCCACGTGAAATGGAAATCTTGCAACATCTAGATGATTTAATGGATGACAACAACACTATAATTTTCTCACCTGTCAGTGAACTTACGTAACTATTGATAGTCGAATAGCAATCAATCAGCAAATGTCAATCAACACCAATAAATTATTACATTATAGATAAGTTTGACGGCAATTGTTGTGGACCATGGAAACTGACAGAATAACATGCTTCTGATCACTGCAAGGTCAACAACAAAGTTAAAATTTTATAGCTTGAAAGGAGAATGGACAGTATCTTGTTCAATTCTCTCATTTTACAGTCCAGGAAGCTGAGGCTCCTTCTGTCACACCTTCTAACTCAGAGTCCAGTGTTCTTTCTGTTCCACCTCATTGCACTTCACTAGCTGTCAGTAGTCTGATCAAATACCCTTTGTGTATGCTGAGATTTCTTTGCTAAAGATAGTAGAATAAAACAGTAGAACTTGATAGGACAGGTTAAATCTTCCATTATATGCCTGAAATTAGTAACAATGTAGGGATAAGGCATCTCATTCCCTCCATTGGGCCTCTCTGTTATCTAATACAGATGAGGCTCGAACATCTTGGCTTAAACTGCTAACATCATGGGTATAGAATTATATTAACGACAACTGACATTCCCTAACTTAGCACAATAGCCTTTGAGGAACTGGGACTTTTCCCTCCATCTCTCCTCATCACTATGCTTTCAGGGTTGTGAAAGTCACTACCTTATTTTATGTCATTCTTGATGAAAAAGATTCTTTGTCTCAGGCTTTCTCTCTATTCATATCAAATAAATAAAAGCAAAAGCTTTACTCTGTATCCAAAGGGGACAAAAGGCTGCTTAAATGCTTTGTGGGTTTTTCAGTGCATTCTTTTTCAAATTTCAAAAATGTTTGTAGATCAATATTTTAACAAAATATATATTGTTCATATTTGTACCTTAAGTTTACAGTGTCTACATTGGAAGCAAACGCTCACTTTGAAACTTGGAAGACACATTCACTTACTGTTTTATTTTAGGTTTGTTTTTCTTTCTCTAAAGAAAATTTAGATAATACTGAAAAATAGGGAAAACGTACATTGTCTTACTCCTGAAACTGAATTGCTATCAGCTATCACTATTAGTGTTGAGCAGTGGAAAGCCCTGAGATTCTTGGTGCTCAAGGAACGTTCATCATGGCCTGAGAGTGCTCGGAGGTAGAGATCCCCAACCCGAGACCAGGAACAAGGCTAAGAGCACATGCAAGGCAGCCTGTGAAGGGCCTCTGTACCACACCAAGGGTGTG
The DNA here is from genome assembly GCA_004363605.1 of Indri indri. NCBI lineage: Eukaryota > Metazoa > Chordata > Mammalia > Primates > Indriidae > Indri > Indri indri. The sequence goes on along the minus strand of RJWJ010000441.1, from coordinate 734 downwards.
TGGTGCTTGGGTTTTATGTTTTGAGGAGTGAGAAACCTTCAGAACATTCTAGATATTCTAAATATAAGTAAAGTGCTCCTCATGCTGAGTTTGTTTCTGAAAATATCACACTTTTTGCTTGCTTATGCTTCATAACACAGATAGTGGAACTGATTGCCATGCTGACTCACCTTAAGAAATACTTCTGTCAAAAATATCACTTTCAGGCAACAAACACAAAAGAATGATTAAGAAGAAACAAATTTTCTAGTTTTGGGGATAAATACAGATATGAATGCTTAAGAAATTTATTCCAAGTAAATGGAGCCAGCCACACAAAAAAATTGAGGAGGCGATTATTTGCTTTTATCAAAAAATCTTTTTCTTTGTCAAATAATTTAGTAGAGCAGTTGTTAAGGTAACATTCTTTGGAGTCTAGCTACTTTGGTTGGATGTCTGCTTCCAATAATTTAATTTATTAAATTAATTTTATTAAAGCACCACCCTTAGATGGAAGCCAGGGAAGCTCTGACCCCAGAACCCACCCCCAGGCAGGCCCCTATCCCACTTTGTCCTGCTCTCATTGAAAATTCTAAGTTCTCCTTCAGTACCTGGGATTGGTTCACAGAGACAGCACCATCTAGGCAAGGCTCACCAAGCCAGACCAGGACCAGCGTGGGCCCCGTGTCCTTTCTTTCCTTCACAATGGCCTCCAATCTACTGTGTAGGGGTTGGCCAGATGCCCGAGGAGGTTC
>RJWJ010000440.1:186310-233396 GCA_004363605.1 Indri indri | reverse complement strand
AGGAGTGCCCCTCCCACCCTGGTGATGTCAGTCTTCGTCACCAGCTAAAGTTAGTGTCTGCCACATTTCCTACGGCAAAATCATCAATTTTCCCTTTGTACTTGGGGGGAGGGAATATTGTGATCTGTGTCAATATCTGTTCCTCATCAAACTTCCAGCCCCCAGCCTGGGCGTCCAGACTTCTGCCCGTGTCGACCTCCGCCACGATGCTTCCAGAGAGGGAGTCTCCGTTTCCGACCTTTCTCCCGTGTGGAGTAGCTGGCGTTCTCCTGAAGGATGCGCTTTTCCTCCCCCACCGACTGATTTTTTCCTTATGTGTTTAGACTGTTCGGACTCACGGACTCCTGTTCCGCTTGGTGGGCTTTAACCTGATACTCTCATGATCTGTGTTGATGTTCAGTAGGAGCCTTTCAGTAAGTTGGCTTCTTTGACCTTTGACACATCCCGTTGTTCTCTGAGCATTTCCGTACTTGCTGGCACAAGTTGCGCTCTTCCTGCCTGGCCTTGGGTCAGTCGGTTCTCTGAGGACCGCCGGTTCCTGTTAGGGGAGGGTGGTGCTGAGACACCGAAATCTGGTCCTCGTGTGCCCGCTGCTCCTGGGTGTTGTATGTCTGCGTGCACACATGGCACATGCGTAACTATTTCCACGTCTAGCTATGTGTGTCTGTTCTGAAAATCAATGAACACTCCCTGTTCTAGTCCAGCACTCGGGGTTCTCCCTGGCCTTTCCTGTTCTCCTTGTTGCAAACCCTCAGACGGGGAAACCTGACCGCCACTGCGTCGTCATTTTCAGCCTGTTTGCTCATTTGCTCAGTGTGACAGCCTCCCGACTGCCCCGTCACCCCTGCCTCTCAGACCCCCAGTGCGCAGCCACCCGTCCCTGCAGGCCATCCCTCCTGCGCCCGCCCTGGTGCTCAGAGGCCAGCATGCCCCAGCAGGGAGGGCAGGAGAGGAAGGACGAGAAGGAAGACGGGAAAGTACCCGTTCACTTTTTTTTTTTTTCTGAGACAGTCTTACTCTTTTGCCCGGGCTAGAGTGCCGTGGTGTCAGCCTAGCTCACGGCAACCTCAAACTCCTGGGCTCAAGCGATCCTTCTGCCTCAGCCTCCCGAGTAGCCGGGACTACAGGCATGCGCCACCATGCCCGGCTAATTTTTTCTATATGTTTTTAGTTATCCGATTAATTTCTTTCTAATTTTAGTAGAGACGGGGTCTCGCTCTTGCTCAGGCTGGTCTCGAACTCCTGAGCTCCAACAATCCGCCCGCCTCGGCCTCCCAGAGTGCTAGGATTACAGGTGTGAGCCACCGTGCCCGGCCCCCGTTCACTTTTGATTCCATTCTGCTTGGGCTGAGAATTTCATGCCGGCGATCAGAGGAAAGAAATCAAGGTCTGTGTTGCTCTAGAACTTTTCTCCGTGCCCGTTTCTGCATTCGTGTCTCTTGCAGTCGCACCGTGGTCAAGGCGCTCTCCTGCTTTCCTTCCCGCCATCGCCTCTGCCTTCTTTGGCTTCCGTGGTCTTTGCTTTCCGTCCTCCCTACTTCCTCTCTCTTTCCCACCAGCGTCAGGATCTGGAGTAGGGACGGCAGTCACTTTGGTCCTCTCTGTCCTCTGCACAGCCCTGCAGGCCTGCACATACGCTGTGGCATGGTCTCGCTGCACACAGTAGGCCAGCCAAGGTCACGGATGTGCAGCTGGTTGCTATTTGGGGAATTACACTTCTGTAGCATCGAGTGTAATGCTTGCCTTCTCTAGACAGGTACGACAAACTCAATAGTGAATCCAGGTTGAATAGGAAAGCGGGGTATTAAATATAAAAACCCTCTACAGAGGCCAGATCTTCCAACTGGATCTCCAGTGACGAGAGGGGAGTGTCATGCCGGGATGGAATCATCTAGACATTTCTCTCCCCACCTCTCTTTTTGTCTACTCTGGGAGCCTCAGACCTCTTGGTCTCTCTGCCCTGTGACTGGGCTTATTCTTCCCAGGACTTCAGACCTTTCCTCCCCAAAGCTTCCCCTGGCCCCGTCCCATTGCCTCTGGGCCTGGCTAGGTGGCCGGAGCTCACCCGATGAGAGGCGCCAATAACAAGGCGGCACGTGTCGATGAGTGGAAAGGTCATGCTTCCTGGATGCGACCAAGTCCTCTGGAAACACCGCTTGGCTCAAGGAAAGGGACTCGGGGTTGAAGCAGTGAGTTTCGGGAGGTGTGGGGCGGCGAGGGCCAGGGGCCTGGCGGTCCTCAGTCACTGGACCCAGCTGGAGCCTGTCGGCTCTGGAGGCAGGGCCAGCTGCGAGCCACAAGGTGGGAGGGCTGTGCTCTTGAGGATGTCAGCAGCAGCTTCGGAGATGTTCTTGCAATTTTCAGAGAGATGTAGGATTTCGGGACACCAAGACCTTTCTATTTAAAGCCCTTCCTCCGCACTTGCAGGGTAAGAGTGAAATTTCCTGTGCGTTTGGAAATCAGGTAGTGCAATTGGGGCGATGAGAAGAGCTAAACGGAGGAATAATTTACTGAGAACAAATGTCTGGAATTGTGTATTTTGCCAATGGAATTCCTCACAGTTGGTATAAGAAAATACTCCAAATTAAATCATTCAGGCTGAATGTGACTTTTTTTCTTCTTCTTAAAAATGTTAAAAAGAAACACAGTCTGGCTGAGATCTCCTTCCCTTCCCGCCAGACAGATTGCTTTTCAGAAGAATCCACCACGTTGACATTTTACCCGAAAAAGAGCAAAGGCAGATAGGAAAACTCCAGGTGCATGTGCTTGGCATGAATACTTTTGCCAAAAAGAGCCTACAAAGGTTATCTGCTGTTTTAGGACCACGTGGAGCGAGCTCGGATGGGCCCGCTGGACTCGGACGCTCGGCATGGGGAGAGGTGGGCGCTGTGAGGATAGCTCTCCCCGCACCATGAGGAAAGGCTCAGCAATCTGCACAATTGCCATCTTTCTGGAGCCCATCAGAGGGCCGCGGGAGCAAGGCAGCCCAGCAGACTGAACTCGGAAGAGGGGCAGGGCCCTCCCAGGAGAGGGCCACACTCATCGCTGCAGCTTTGACAGAGGACAGGAGAAAGAGACGCCTCTGAGCAAACCAAAATCTTAACGAGCGTTTAAGGCCTGATGCGGCCAGTGTGTCTGGAATGAGCTTTTCTGCACAGGCCGCGCGGCTGCTCGTGGGAAACTCGGGGGTGTAGCAGGAGACCAGCGGGGCCCCTCGGCACCGGTGGGAGGGTGGCTGGTGGCTGCGGCTGCGGGGCGGAGGGAACAGACACACAGCTTTCCTGCTTCCCAGACTCTTCCCTCGTGTGAAGCAAAATCAAACTCTCTCACCTTCAGACCGTAGACATAGGGGAGGAACAGAAGCAAACTGCCTCTGCCTTTGGGGGAGGGGTAGGAAGCATTCCTGTCAAAGATTCATGCTGCTGCAGGGAGACAGAGGCAGCCCCCTGCACCCCTAGGGGAGGGGCGGGAACCTGTCTTGGGCCCGGGATCCTACGCCAATAACGAGCAGAGGCCTGCTGCTGCTGCTGGGCAAGGGGCGAGAAACTCCCACCCCAGACCAGTGCGGATGAGGCAGGTTTTGCTCCCACGGAGGAGAGGGAAGGAAGGCCAAACAAATTTTAAAATTAAAAAAAAATCCCACCTTTGAGGGCCAGGTTCCCAGAGCCTGCCTAAGACTGAAGCTGGACCAGGGCAAAGAGAACTTGCGTGTTCCCGCCAGCCCTGCGTGCGGTAACGGGGAAGAGCAGGCGCTGCGGGGCGAGGGGCAAGAGTGCGAGGCACCTGCATGCAGCAGGGGCTGGAAGCGGGGGAGGTCAGGGCACAGCAAAACCCCTGGCACCCCAGAGCCAGCTCAGAGCTCAGATAGCCGCAGCCGGCCCTAGGGGAGTGCTGAGGCTGTGGCGCACCGAAGGTACCAATAAAACCAAACCCAGGCCAACCCCTGACCAGACGGACTCAGCCTCCCCACCCCCACGCTGACGTCAGGAAGAAGAGGCATGTCCGTTTCCGCCGTAAATACTGTTTACCTCAGTCTCTGCTCTCCTACGTGTGATGTCTGGCATTCACTTAAAAATCATCTCATAGACATAAAAGTAGAGAAAACAGAACAAAACAAACAAACAAACAAAAGAACCATTGTCAACAGAAAAAGCAATCAACAGAACCAGACTCAGAGATGACCGAGATACGGGAACTATTAGGTGGACTTCAAGCTAACTGCAATGAATGCGTTAAAGGATCTAGTGGGAAAGTGGATGCCATTCACGAGAAGATGCAGAATTGTGGCAGGGAGACCAAACTGTAAGAAAGAGTCAAATGAAATGCTAGAATTAAAACCACTTGCTTAGCAGTGAAGAATTTCTTCAGTGGCCTTGTTAGTAGACTGGACACAGCTAAGGAGAGAATCAAAGAACTTGAAGATAAGTCAGGAGAAATTAACCCAATTGAAACGAAAGAGACAAAAAGTAGGGGGAAAAAAACAAAACAGAGCACCAAGAGCTGGGGCGGGGCAACATCAGGCGGTTTAACACATGCATTCAGAGTCCCAGAAGGACGTGTGTGCGGGAAGAGGAATCTAGCAAGCAGGTACTTCCCCCGAGGGGAAGCCATGTGGTTAAAAAATAGCCATAAGTAGTTATTGCTTTGCTCCCCAGCTTCTAATTTAGCTGAAGCATTTACTCTTACATTCTCCCACTTCCTTCTTGCTTATCTTCTACTCCCTCTTATTTGAGGGAAGAAATATGTGGTTCATCCCCTCCCCATGCTCTTCCCCAGCTGTCTGCTGTTTGGCGTCAACAGCAGTGGCTGTGAATGACGGTGAGATAGGGTAGCTTTTAGCAACCAACTTAAATTTGAGTTTTCTAAAATAAAACACATGATTCCCCGTTTTGAAGAGGTGGTAAATTACAGTTCATCTCTGTCCCTAGTTACAGCTAAGAACCAATAGCTCACACGATTTGCACTCCTCTTCGCCCTTCTCATTTGAGCAATAAAAAAATCTGCTTAAAGCAAAAGTATGTATTAAATATGGTACTTACCCTCAGAACTCTCTTCTTTGGGTATTGGCAGTAGTCTCCTGCGTGGACTGCTGTGCACTTAGTAAGCTGATTGTGTGAGCTCCTTAGCGCGTCTGTGCAAGAGATCAGTTTCCAGGCATTCAGCAGTCCCAGCGCCAGGTGGTGGTGACTCGTAGCTGCTGCCTGGCTGTGCGCTGAGTGAGACCAGTTGCTGGAGAAGACTTGCTGGGGGTCTGGATGCTTTTGCGCCTCTTGCGTTCAGATGCTTCATGCAGGGAGGCAGAGAGCACTTGGCGAGAAGGGCTGGGAAGCGTATCTTAGCTTATGGGTTTAGAACCTAAACTCAGACCCGGCTTCTCATCTTGCTGCTGTTAATGAACTTGCAACCCTGGCTTTGTGCACGCTGCTCTGTGAAGCTTTCTGGACCTTCTTGACAGAGCGACTCCCTTCTCCTCTGTGCTGCTTCTAGTCTTATACATGCCATTTTGGGCATTTTCCACATGATTTTGCATTTATTTTTTATGCATCGGTTTTCCCTGCAAAACTGAATTCTTCAAGGGAAAGGATTTGTGTTTTATTCATTTATAGCACAGAATAGGTTCTCCATAAATGTTTATTGAATTGGATTAAGTAACTGCACAGCGTTAGGTGGCAGCAGTGTCCATAACTGCAGTTGAGACAAGTGTTTGTGATGGTCCTTTCCATGTGCCATTTCGTTATGCATTAAATCCCCATGCCGCCTTGCGTACCTCTGATGAGCTGTGCCGCTGGCTTGATTTGGTGGCTCTGAACAGTGGGTTCAGATCATCACAGTAATAGACTTGGAAGTTACTTAGCGTGACTATATTGAAAACAAATTAAAAATAAAGTGAGAAAAAAACCTTTAAATCATGAAGAAGAAAGAGATCATTGAACCAGGATCTGGGTGGAGGGTGAGAGAAACTGAGCCATGCAGGCCTGTTCAGACGGCCCCTTTCCTGTTGAAGATCCTTCCTTCCCTTCTGTCCGGGGTGCAGCTTCGAGAGGAAGGCCTGGGGCGCAGAGGGGTAGAAAAGGGGCTTTCTGTGGACCAGGGCAGTGAGTAAAACCCTGGAGATCAATTGCAGAGGTCATGACCAGACCCAGGTGAATGGTTCTCCTGAGTGAGCGTTAGCTCTAAGCTTCCTGGTAATCAAAAAAGGGAAACCATGTTTTCATTATCTGATAAAAAGAAACACACTAGTTCCTAGGGGGGAAAACCAAACCTTTCTTTCCTGGGAAATCCACATTGGCTCTGTGTGTCTGACCCCTAAAAAGGCTGTGTGACCTCAGCTAAGCACTTGACTACTCTGGACCTTGGTTGCCTCCGCTGGAGATGAAAGGGCAGACTCAGGGCTCTCTGTATCCCTCTGAGTCTAGCATTCTCTGGCCAGTGTATCTCAGTCCCTCTGGACTGAGATCCTGACACGGCTCCAAAGAGCAGGGACCAGCCACCCCGAGCATTAGTAGTGAACTTTAGCTGTTTTCCTTGCAGGCTTGCCGATGTTCCGGGGTCAGCGAATGCTCATCAGAGTGGCTTGCTGCCCAAGCAAACGCTAAACCCCCGCCAGCACCACGGCCCATCCACGCTGGCTGCTGCCACTGCTGGGAGGCCATCTCCCGCGGTGTGCAGCCTACAGCAGCTGCTAAGCCTGTCCTGCAACGCACACAATGCCCGATTCCCTCTCAGCACCGGGAACCTTCTAGATGAGGCGGCGGCTGGGTCTGAAGAGGATCTTGCAGAGGCGCTGTGTGCGCCCTGACAAAGATAGCTGGGCTCTGGCCGGGGGGCAGGGACCCCTCGCATGCACAGCCACCGCAGGGAGGCTGTTCCAGATGCAAAGCTGCGGGGAGTGGTTCCAGCTCCCAGCACCAGTCACTTGACAAATAGCTTCCAGTGACTTTGTGTTTTGCAAATTGAGTTGACAGGAATTGGTTTCTGTCTGCCTATGCTCTTCCCAACCCCGGATTCCTGTTCCCACAGAGTTTCTCCCTTTCTGTTACTGAAACTGGCTCTGACCTATCTTTGATCTAATCAACTCCTTCACACTGGGGTGTGAGGAACTCACACAGCCTGGGATTTTACAGTGAATGGTGTGCAAAACCTGCAAGAGGAGGAAATCTAAAGGCAGTTTTCAGGCATCTGCAGGAGGAAATATTTGGTGGACACTCCCCACCCCCAAGGCTGGCTGTGCGCACAGGCAAAGATGTGGCCAGCTGCACAGCCTGACCTAAATAGGAGGTAGGCAAAATCACCTTTGCAGCCCCTCTCTCTGCTCTGACACCCAGGGCACCTGTCATACTTGCCCTGCCCAGTCCTCTGCATAAAGGGACTCTGTACACCTTCCAGGTGATTCTTCTCTGCTGGTTATAGCAAAGCAATAGGGCTGATCTGTTAATGCGTTAATGCCTTGACCACTCCCAGGTACAGTATTGGTGTTTCAGCAGGAATCTCCTGAAAGTGATGCCCTGACACAAAGGGAGAGTTGGAATTTCAGGAACCCAGGGTGGGGCTGTGGAGATCCTTGTGGGGGGTTAGCCAGGGACCCCCTTATTACACCCACAGCTGCCAGGCCCCTGCAGCTTGGTGGTGAGGGTCTTTGTGATTATGAAGAGTCTGTAGTGGCTCCAGAGCCCCCTCTGGAAAGGAATGTGCTGGAACAGAGTTGATCAAAATGTGAGGAGTGGGAGGGGAGGAGAGAACTGCTGGCAGGGAAGGAGAACAGGAACAAAACAAAAAAGCAGGGGACAGAGGTTGCTCACTGAGTGAAACCGTTTTCTTTGTGGACCCTAGATGTCATCCATTGGAACTGAGAGTCCGTTCCTTCATGTTGTTTGAATTATTGATGGCTCTCGGTAGCACTCTTTGATGTCAGCTTTTGCCAGAAGGTTTCAAGACCTTTAAGTGCAAGGATCAGAAGACCAGGAAGCGTGAGACTGATTAAAACTTGAGCTTGGCTGCTTTCCATAGAGCACAGTTGTGGCTTCACCAGATGTGGCTGGAACCTTAATTGCTTAAACTTCAACAGGTTATGCTATCGTGGGCTGATGGACATGGAAACTGTATTTCGTTTTCTTTTATTTTTCCTAAAACTTAACTGTCAGGCAGGTGTCTTTCATCACATTTGCAATGGCGGGAGAGCAAAGGGGCTATTTGAATACTGATTTTCCTTACTGTCACCCAGGCTGGAGTGCAGTGGTGTGATCATAGCTCACCGTGGCATCTACTCCTGGGTTCAAGCAATCCTCCTGCCTCAGCCTCCTGAGTACCTGGGACTACAGATACGCACCACCACGCCTGGCTAATTAGAAAAAAAATTTTTTTTTGTAGAGATCCTCATTAACTCTGTGTTGCCCAGGCTGGTCTCAATCTCCCAGGCTCAAGTGATCCTCTCGCCTCGGCCTCTCAAAGTGCTGGGATTACAGGCATGAGCCACTGCGCCCAGCCTTAATACTGGTTTTTTTCTATTGGGGGAATCTTACAGCTGGGTAGTTGGTGGTATTCAGTTCCCATATAACCTTATTTCAAAATTTATCATCTTACTCAATATGTCCATCTCAACAAATGTTTAGGATGCGCTGGTACCACCTCTTTGCTTTTTCTGGTCCCTGCTATGAAAGTTAACCAGGGGGTTGAAGCTCTTCCATTCAATTAAGTGGAAAGCCGAATCTCAAGGTCACCCATGGATTTTATGAGCGCTTCCCACACGTAATTCATACGCGGGGGTGGAGGTCCTGTCCCCACCCTTTCTTTCTTACCCCGCTCTCCCGCGACCTGACGCCCCCACACCAGGCGCTCAGGGAGGCTGGGTGGTCCTGCGCTGCGCCTGTTCCAGCCCCCGGAGTCCCCGCTCCTCCTTCCGGTGCTGCACACTCCTGGGCCGGGCAGGGGCCTCGGCGGGCGGGCTAGCCACGCCCCTCCCGCCTACCGGCCACGCCCCTCCCGCCTACTAACCACGCCCTCACTTGCTAACCACGCCCTCCCGCCTACTGACCACGCCCGCGCCTGCTAACCACGACCCCGCCTCTCTGCTCGTTACAGAATGGCTTGAACGGCTTGCATCTGGCCTCTAAAGAAGGCCACGTGAAAATGGTGGTTGAACTTCTGCACAAAGAAATCATTCTAGAAACGACAACCAAGGTATGTCTCACAGGGGAGGGGGGAGCTTTTCATTGAAACTTAAGGTGTGCGGGTCCCTCCTGTGTTGCCCCAGACCCTGGCGCAGAAACCAGCCCTTCAGCAGAGACCCCTGCGCATCTGGACTTCTCTCGCCCTTCCAAGCACTTCCTAGTTCTCTGAGTCCCTGACGCCGCCTGAAAACACAGGACCCTGTTTCCGGGATTCAGTGGGCCTTTATTTTATCTTCATCATAGATGATAACTCTAAGCCTGTAACCCTTTTCCCGGTGGCGTCATGCTTTCCGAGGGTCCGTAAGTCTAATACGGGGGCCAGAGCCCTGGAAGCGCCACAGTCGGGTGCCTGGAGTTGCAGATCCGGCAGACATACTTCGTACTCTGTGCCCGCAGACAAGTCACTCAGCCACTGCGAAGCCTCAGTGTCCTCATCTGTGAAATGGGGATTATAGTTCTTAGTTGCAGGAGTGATATGAGAACGAAGCGAGATGGTATACACAAAGTGCGCAGCATACAGGCAGGAAGGAGTACATACTCATCACTATGCTGTTGTTGAGGGTTGTGGGCGAGAGTCCACATCCCTCTCATTTCTCCTGCTCCAGCGAGTCTTCCTTGTTCGGCCCCAAACGTATTTCCAGTCCCTACTAATGACCTGGGACGGCTTCTCTCTCATGAGGAGGCCTTTGGCGTGGGTGGGTATGAGGTTCCATGGCAATGCATTTCTCCCCATTTCAGTAGATGATACGCCTGTGACTTATGTTCAGAAATCCCAGCATCATGAAATTGATGTATCTATAGATCGCAAAGTAAGTTTTATTTCTTTCTTATATGCATCTTATTTATCAAACAGGATGAAGCCAGCGTTGAAAAACCAAACTAAAAAAAATCGTCTCCATTTACTGACTCAAACACTGTTTCTTCCATTCTCGTTTTCTCTCCTCTCTCCTGTTACTTTCCTGGGTTTTCCTTCCAGAGCTTTCTCTCCCAGCCTCTTATTTTTCTTTTGTTATTTGTTAAACATGGTCTCACGCTCAGCCTCAGGTTCAGTTCCACGCAGCAAATGTTTTGCTGCCTCTCAGGCCGAGAACATAGGAGAACAATATGTAGAGAGCAGATAGAATTTATGGTTATGAAGCGAACTACCAAAATATTATGAAGGCAGAATCATCTCTGGAGGTAAAATTCTGTAATTTTCATGTCATTTCCCGAATGTGAAGAGATCTAGATTCTAGATCTGGAAATGACAACCAAGGCATGTCTCACGGGGAAGGGGGGCCACGGGGGGTACAATACACTGAGTTGCTCTTTCTGACTGTATATGGGGCATTTTTTCCCTGACTCATGGCAAATACCGATTGTTTCCACCCTGCTTCTTCTGTGGATGAAGGGATGCAGTTATTTTTCCCTGGATGCTCTGGCATACCTGGCTGCGAGCACCATGCCATCTGACTCTCTCTGCGTGGGCCAGAGCGGCTCCCCGCCCCCGCTGGCGTGCCTCCAAGAGCTGCGGAAACATGAGGCTTCAGCACTTTCGCTCTTTCCGAATTTCCTTCTTTGATTGTTATTTTGCAAGTGAACACTTGGTGCGTCTTTTTTATTTTTAGAAATTTTATAAGCCAACGTGGTTTTGGAATGCCACACAGAGAGAGAAAAAAAAAGGTGGAACTGAAACCGTGGGCTGAGGAAGAGTCATAACAGACTGGGGAATTGTGACAGGCCCTCCCAAGCAGGAGAAAGACTAAAATAAAAAAGAGTAGCAAGCCAAAAACCAATATAGGTTCCTAAACTGTACTTAGAAATTTTAAGAGCATAAAATGTGTAAAATGATCTCCCCCACCCTCCCAGCTCCACGCCTTGAGCCGGAGCTGGTGATGAGCAGAGAAGGCCTCCCCTCCCTGCAGAAAGCCTCCGTCCTCGCCCTCCCCTCCACTTGCGTTCACTCAGCACCTGTTCAACCATCCTCCCTCCCCTGAGCTTCATGAGTTTCTGAAAATGAAGAAATTAGGTGTTCGTGGATCAAAATGTAGCTAAGTAATTTCTGCTCCTTTGTGCTGGGGGAGGGGCAGGGAAAACAGAGGCTCACGGCCGCTTTCCCTGGGGCTCCCAGACCCAGGGCGAGGGGCCACCTTATCGAGCCTGGCAATGCGTGTCTGCAGGTGGCGGGGAAAGGGGGGCACTTCCCAGGGTCTCCCCTGTGATCTTATTCCTCGACAATGCCACCCTCAGCCCAGATGGCGTGAACACAGTTCCACGTCTAACCAGCTTCTCACGTTAGAGGGGGCGTCCCCTTCTTGTGGGTGTAAGGAAAGCTCTGATATCATTTGATTTCAGACAGGAGGGGTCAGATGGAAAGACATATTTAACATAGCCTCTTGTGGTCGAGGGACCTGAGTCTCAGTGGCCCCTGACCTCTGTGGGCCAAGCCTGGCACGTGCATGCCCTGTAAGTGTGTGCCAGCGAATGAATGGACTCCGCCTCGTCCTCCTCCGTGGGAGACGGGCACTCCCCTTGGAGCTCTCAGTCCTGGTTTCTAGAGAAGTTTCTGGTGCCAACAGCCCTGCTCCACTTGGTACAGCAGGTGCCAGCGCCTCTAAGTGTAGGCTCTTTGGACTTCTGTGGACCGTTGTTAATTAGCTTCCATACTTTCCTATGTGGCATTTATTCTCTGGTGGGTATTTGAGGAAGAATCCTTTCGTTCATCAAATGGGACTTCAGGACAAATCCAGAGATGACTTCAGGAGGCAGCAGACAGGAAATGCCCGCCTGATGCAGGCTTTAATACTTGAATGACCAAACAAAGTGCAAGCAACAGAAACAAAGACCTGAGCTGCTTCCAGCCACGAGTGCCCTTGTGGGGCCGCCCTCCACTGCGTCGGCAGTGCTGGCAGGGGCGGCTGCAGGGCTGGGGCCTCAGTCCCGCCTCGTGAGGAAGCTTCTTTCCAGGTGACAGGTGGGCGCAGGCTGGGTCTGAAGTCCCTGCTTGTCAGGTCTTCAGTTTCCTGAAATGGACCAGTCAGTGTTTACGTAGTTAGTAAAACACAGCATATGGTTTGAACTATAAAAATGAGGCCGTTCGAGATCTCGGCCCCCTAAGTAGCGCAGTGACAGATGGTCCAGTGAGGTCCCCTTTCGTCCCCTCGCCCTAGTGGCAGAAGTGTCCCATGGAGCCTGTCCCTCTGGCTCCCTGAATGGGGGTGTCCGCGGGGGCCCCAGGACACCCAGGGAACTGAGAGGCTGTCTTCATCCTGGGAGCTGGTCCTGGGCCTCATCTGTGAATTGTCAAAATCCAGGATGAATCCAGACTAGACAACCTGACGTCAGACTCCCGTCCTTGGAACTGCCTTGTTTCTTGTTGTCTGTTGGTGGTTCCTGCCTTGTGCAGAGTTGGAACAGTCGTGTGCCTCATCTCCTCCCAGCGTTTATTCTCTCCGGCTTTCCTCTCCTCTTCTACTTGCTGAAACTTGCTCGTTGTGTTTTACTTACTAATATTTTGAATATTCTTTTTTTTGTGTTTTCCTCGATTTTATTCTGTTTATAGTATTTCCCCCCATTTATTTTCATTTTCTTTCTTCCTTGCCTTTCCTTTCCTTTCAGACAGAGTCTCGCTCTGTCACCCGGGGTAGCATGCGGTGGTGTCATCACAGCTCACAGCAGCCTCCAGCTCCTGGGCTCAAGCGATCCTCCTTCCTCAGCCTCCCGAGTAGCTGGGACCACAGGCGCACGTCACGACCGGCACTATTTCCGTATTTTTCTTCTCTACATACGTCATGGAATCCATCTTACCCTTTCCTTTTCCACACGATGCTCCGTTCACTCTCCTGTCTCTCTTCCCTCTGTCTGCTCGGGCCCGGAGCCCGCGGTGCGTGCTGCCGCATCAAGGCGCTGAGCCCGAGGGCCGTGCCAGCCTCCTGCCCCCAGAGCGCCCAGGCCTGGCTGAGGGCTCGGCACTGCCCTGCGGACTCACAGGTTGAGAAGAGCAGGCGTGTCCTGAGCGACACAGAGTCTCTGCACCGCGTGCAGCAGATTCGGTGTTGAGAAGAGTGTGTGTGTGTGTGTGTGTGTGTGTGTGTGTGTGTGTGTGTGTGTGTGTCTTCTCTCAGCATTATTTTTTATGGAGAACAAGAAGAATTTTCCCCCTTGTACTTTGAGTTCTCTTTCAAGGTGTGCGCCGCATCAAGCACACACGTGTCCTCTACCCCTTGTGGCCGTAAGGAAAGCCCACTGGGCCCCCAACCAGCGCCTGTTCCCAGACTGCTGATGGTCACACATGCAGGCTCAGTGGGAAACCCCTTCTGTTCCCCCCATCCCCATGTGTTGCAGAAAGGGAACACGGCTCTGCACATTGCCGCGCTGGCCGGGCAGGACGAGGTGGTCCGGGAGCTGGTCAACTATGGCGCCAACGTCAACGCCCAGTCGCAGGTAGTGGCGCTCTGCGCTCGGCCTGGCGGGCGTCGCCTTTCTTCTTCGCTCGGCCCCTCTTTCCTGCTCCGTGGTGAGGTGTCGGCTGCTGTGTTAACACACGGGCTGAGTAGTGGAGTCTGGATTTATTGGCAGTGTGTCTCAGGGGTGGGGCGGGGGGAGGCATCTGTTACTGTTTTTTCATGGTCAGACCACACATTCTAAGAATGGGCTTGGGCGGGCGTGGACCCCACCTCTGTTCAGTAAACCAGCCAGAGCACGTATTTAGTGATGGCTCGTGGAGAGACACTGAGGGGCGGGGAGTGAGGCACGGGGGCCCAGGGGGGTGGACATAGAGGCAGGTGTGCAGGCCAGAGGCCAGGCACAGGCTCCGTGGACAGTTGTCCCCACCCTGTGGCTTTTGTAATATCGCGCTACGCCAGTTCAAAGTGACAGCGAGCTGTCTGCGGTGGGGACGCAGATGGGGGCATTGCCCCGGGGCTAGGAGAGAGTAGGGTGAAGGAGAGCTGTCCTCGAGTTCAGGGATCTGTGCTCGCGTCGGTGTCGCTCCCCGCCACGCGCAAATTCTGACGCTGCTTCTCGGGTTTGCAGAAAGGCTTCACTCCCCTGTACATGGCAGCGCAGGAGAACCACTTGGAAGTGGTGAAGTTTTTACTGGAGAATGGAGCCAACCAGAACGTAGCCACAGAAGTAAGCACCTCGGGAAAACGTCCTCATTGCCGCAGTCTCTGGTTGTGGGACATCTCGCCAAGCCATACCTTCCCGGGACGTGGCTCGAGGGGCATGCAGTGCCGTGGTCCCTGCGAAGTGTTGCTGAGTGCTGCAGCCCTCCGGCCACTGCACTGATTCCGGGAGCTGCAGGGCTCTGCAAGGGAGCAAGTCTTAGTCTCGAGGAGTGCCCGGACGTGTGCCTGAGAAGTGACGGCGGGCTTGAGGGTGGCATTCCCACTGTGCCCCAGCTCACGGCTGGTCGGGGCTGGGTGGGCTGGCGCGTGGCTGGCGTGGGAACCGGCCTTGGCCTTGGTGGGTGGGGCTCTTGCCAGGAGCCCACTGTGCACCCCGGAAGAGTCCTGTTGGCTGAGATCCTGAGTCCAGTCATTGGTGAAATGACAGAGCTAAGGCCGCTCTTAACTCTGAGGGTGTTCAGCAGTGACGTGATTTTGTTATCACGCCACTTGCCCAGGTCACGGGGTACTGTGCCGCTCGGTACACAAACGAGGGGGTTAGTAATAGTAGCTCACGGTGGAATCCTCGTGGCCGGCATGGATTCCAGCATCTGGGAGGTGTGCAGTGACATTCTGCCACGTTCAAGGCACCGTGCTGGCACCAGCAGATGGGGAGGGAGGGAGGCAGGCAGAGAATCGCAGTGGGAAGTTTCTCGGCCCTCGGACAAGCAGGGAACACGTTAGGAAGGAAAATTAAACGAGTGCTGAGGAACAGTGACCGTGGGCTCTGTGAGAGTGCCAGGACAGGAAGTGGGGCCCAGGAAGGCTTCAGGGAGGAGGCGCCTTCACGCGAGCGTGGGGGATGAAGGGGCTGGAAGAGCAGAAGTCAGAGGAAGGTCCCTGAGGGGGGCCCTGTCTCGAGGACGGCACGTGGCCACGTGGAGTCAGAGCAAAGCCACCTCTCCTCCCCCCAGGACGGCTTCACACCCCTCGCCGTGGCACTGCAGCAGGGCCACGAGAACGTGGTGGCACACCTCATCAACTACGGGACGAAGGGCAAGGTGCGCCTCCCGGCCCTGCACATCGCGGCCCGCAACGACGACACCCGGACGGCCGCGGTGCTTCTGCAGAACGACCCCAACCCCGACGTGCTTTCCAAGGTGAGGGCAGCCCGGACCTCGGGGCCTGCAGGCCACAGAGGCACCCTCATGCCCAGTAGTTTCCCGGGAATGCGCCCAGACCGTGGCTGGGCCCAGCTGTGCGCACGGAGCATCCGCTCCCAGAATGTGGAAGGGCCGAAGCACACAGCCCCACCCTCGATCCCTGGGACGCCGGGAACCTGTTCTGGGCGTGGCTCAGGGGGGTCACTCTTGTTGCTCCAGGCCACCCAGAAAAGTGTCCAGGCCGGGCAGGTCGGGTCTTGAAAACGGCCTGAGGTTCCGGAATGGAGCGGGGACCCTGGGCCTGCCAGGGGGTCCGAGCATGCCTTTGGCCAGCGGAGTCGCCAGACCTGTCAGGGAAGGTCACTGAAACAGTCCTGAGAGTTAGGGCTGTGGACCCTGTGACGATTTCCGTTTGGGAATCGAACTCTCTCCGTCAGTGAGCATGCGGCGCATGGCCCCGTAGTCCGGGGTGCCCCTGGCCTGTGGTTTGTCCCTGCGAATGTGCAGTCAGGGTGCTCCGAATGTCACCCGCTGCAGAGCATTTCTCGACCCCTTGAGAAACGTTCCCATCTGTCGAAGCCTGCTTTATACACAGGGTCCTCTCCCGGCTGACTCAGGTAGGAATGGCGGTAAATGGCCCCTGACGGTTTCTTCCCTCTGTTTGCCCTAGACGGGGTTCACCCCCCTGCACATCGCAGCTCACTACGAGAACCTCAGCGTGGCCCAGCTGCTCCTCAACAGGGGGGCCAGCGTCAACTTCACACCACAGGTGACCTCTCTGGCAGGTGCTCTCACTGTCCGGGGTTGGGGCTGGTGGAACCCAAGCGCTGCTGACCCTCGCTTTGCTGCCGTGGGTTCATCTGGCGCGGAGACGCCCGTGGGCCAGCCTGCCGCTGTCTAGCAGGCTCCCTGCCGGCGGGCTCTGGTCACCCGCCCCTCAGTTCCCACCTTTTGCCTTGAGAAGACTCGAAAGCCCATTCACCCATTCTCGAGGTGGGACTCCTGGAGGGCGGGGGGACGATTTCCTTAGTCCCTCGCGCTGACCCTGGGAGGCGTGGGCTTGGCTGGCCTTGTTGGCAGGTCTTCACGGCTTTCAAAGTCTTTCGTAGGCCAGAAATCCCTAACGGTGGGCTAAAGAGGCTGCTTGTGCTGTTGCCATTGCCGGGCTGCGGGCCGGGGACGCGGCGTGGAGGGGAGCGGGGTGCGCAGCCGCCGAATCCAAGGGCAGGATGCCGTGCCCTGACCGTTCCCTGCTTCCTCCCCTCCAGAACGGCATCACGCCACTGCACATTGCCTCCCGCAGGGGGAACGTGATCATGGTGCGGCTCCTGCTGGACCGGGGAGCCCAGATAGAAACAAGGACCAAGGTGGGTGCCAGCGGCAGGCCCGGGAGCGAGTTCCGCCCTCAGGAGCCTCCCGGAGCAGCCCACAGCCCAGCTGGGGTTATCGCAAAACTGTGCTTAGGGAAACCTCAGCACTTCTGCGGCCAGGAAGGATGCTGCAGGCACTCTTCTCGCCACCCGGCCTCTGACAGCTGCCTTTTGGGCTTTTTCTTTTGTTTGTGACTCTGTCTTTTAAAGGATGAATTGACACCTCTCCACTGTGCAGCTCGGAACGGGCACGTGCGAATCTCAGAGATCCTGTTGGACCACGGGGCGCCCATCCAAGCCAAAACCAAGGTGCGGAGTGTGCTCCTTCCTGTGTGTGACGTCTCTTAGGCAGGGCTCCAGGTCAGACTGAGGGACAAATCCTGTTTCTGCCGGGTGGAGGTGCTGATACCACCCAGTGAGACAGTGCATGTGACAGTCACCACAGGCCTGTCCCACCAGAGGCACTCACTATAGCTCTGGATCAGAGTCAGCACATTTTCACATAAAGGTATTAAATATTTTTAGGCTTTGCAGGCCAGGGCCTCTGTTGCAATGATTCAGCCCTGCCGAGGTAGCAGAAAAGCAGCCATAGGCAATATGCAAACTAGGGGCTGTGTTCCAATAAAACTTTATTTACAAACACGGAGGGCAGGCCAGATTTGGCCCACGGGCTGCAGTTTGCCTACTGTTGCTCTAGATCAATCCCCATCTCTTTCATCCAGCTCCAGAAAAGACAGCAACTGAGTGCTCGCAGGTCCTCAGGGGCTGGGCCAGACTGAAGTTAAGAAAACAAAACAGTTCTTCTCATGTTCCATTAGAGATCAGAGTGAAGGCCTATCCCTTAGTTCTAGTGTGAGGGCTAAAGCTGTCGGCCGCACAGTGCTGCCTGTACCTTCTCCAGGCCCTCGGCCTGTGAGTTGAGGTGTGTTGAAGCAGAGCAAGGCAGAATCCAGGCCCGTTCACAGCCACTCAGGAAGTTTCCATGGCTGATTTGCTGTGTGACTTTGGGCATATCTCTCACCCTCTCTGTGCTTCAGTTTCCCATCCCGAGGGCTCCAGCCCTCTCTCCTAGGATTGTTGGGATGAACCCATGAGATAAAGTCTTCAAAAGTACACATAAACGTAAAAATTCTCATAGAAACAAAAGCAGAATTGCTACTACCAGTTATGTTATTAGGTCGGGAAATTCTCAACATTTTTCCACAGAAGCCCTGTATTTAAACTGATATAAACACTCATAAGTTATTAAAGATTTTCTATTATGCACATTATTAGAATGGGGCTAAAAAGGGTGTTTATGAAAATTCTTTGCTGAGAATTTCTGATTTTTCAGTTGGGAACCATGGTCCGACCTTTCTAAACTGCAGTAAGTGTAACTAACTGTGTCCGCTCGGCTGCCATAGCCAAGAGCCAGGCACTGGCGCTCAGAAATGTATCCAGTCACAGTTCCGGAGGCCGAGCTCTGAGGCCGGCGTGTCCGGGGGGTCGTTCGAGGCTGTGAGAGAGCGTCTGTTCCAGGGCTCCCCCAGCTCCTGGCCTGCAATCACGAATGGCTTGTAGAAGCATCACCCCAATTTCTGCCTTCGTCTCAAAGTGGCATTTTCCCTCTGTGTGCGTGTCTGTGTCCTGTTTCTAAGGATACCAGTCGTTGGTTTAGGACCCACGCTGGTGACCTCACTTCAGCTCATTGCAGCTGCAAAGACCCCATTTCCAGATAGGGTCACGTCCTGAGTTCCCGGAGGTTGGGTCTTGAACACGTGCATTTGGAGGGGGACACAGCTGGGCCTGGCTGTGCTCCTCCCCTGCTGAAAGTCCTCTTTCTGAAAGCGGCAGTTCAGGCCCTCGGCTCCCGCCTCCTCTGCAGCCCGGCGCTGTGCTCCCGGCTCCGTGCGCTCTGCGCTCCTGCCTGGTCACCTGCGTGGAGGTCCCTGAACTGCCCTGGGGGAGCCGCCTCAGAGTTGCACCCTCTGCCAGGGGACTCTTCCTGGCGAACTCGCTTACCTCCTGTCAGGTCCTAGCTCAGGGGCCACCTCCTCCAGGAAGCCGCTTCTCCCTCCTCGGGAGCTCTGTCGTCTGTGCGCTTCTGTGCCTTGGTCAAGCCGCGCCCTTCACAGCGCCGGGCGGCAGCGGCGTGTCTGGTTCCGAGCGTCCTCAGGTCGGCGGTTACATCTGTCCCTTGCCTTTCCCCAGAGCGTAACCCGGACCATCGCTGCGTATTTGTTGGCTTAACGTCTGAACGAATGGACGAGCCTCCTCTGTTTTTAATGTTTTTAAAATAAACTGCTGTCAGGGAAACAGTGAGAATCCCTAACAGAATTTTATTTTTTTAAAACTCAAGTGCATTTGTTAGGGGCAAAGCACAGAGGATTTAGCTGCCAGGTCTGTTTTGTCGTCATTCATTCAGTCGACATCACATAGTCAAGGGCCACCATGGGCGTTACCTGCTCATACTGGGCACTGCGGGGTGTTCACGAAATACCAGGCACAGTCACTGATCTTAAGAAGCATGTAAGCTCCGAGAAGAGGTACGCACCCTGAAAGGCTGGCTCCGAGCGTGACTCCGCAAACCTGAGAGTGGGGTCTGACGCAGGGTCCGCGTGAGGGGGGCCCGCAGGAGTCACAGGGGCTCGGGGCAGCCTCCTGGAAGAGGTTGACCTGTTGGACTTGGCTTTGAGGTTTGGCCAGGGGGAAAGGAGGGTGTGTGCGGTCAGAGACCAGCAGGAGCGTGGGGGCCATTGCGAACCAAGCTCCCTCCCAAGCCACATGGACGCATCCTGCAGGGGAGAAGTTGGGCTTGACACTGGAATCATTGTCCCGCATCTCCGTGCGGTGTCCCCAGAAGGCTCTGTGATTGCTTGTGTTTTCCTCTTCACCCAGAACGGCCTGTCCCCAATCCACATGGCGGCTCAGGGAGACCACCTCGACTGTGTGCGACTCCTGTTGCAGTACGACGCAGACATCGACGACATCACCCTGGACCACCTGACCCCGCTCCATGTGGCCGCCCACTGCGGCCACCACCGGGTGGCCAAGGTCCTCCTGGATAAAGGGGCCAAACCCAACTCCAGAGCCCTGGTGAGTAGGAGGCCACAGGAGAAGCTGCCAGAGGGGCAGGGCAGGACCAGGGCTGCGTGGCTGGGCCCAGGGGCAGGGCAGCAGGGGCCTGGGGCGCCCCTGGGTCCAGGGCCTGAGCGGCGAGTTGTGACTGCACAGGCAGGCGGGGACCTGGCGTGCACCTGTCCTGCACGCCCACTGCACATCCAGCTTCTGGTGACCAGGCCGAAGTCAGGGGAGGGTTTGGGCCCAGGGACCTGACTCAGGAAGCAGCGTCCATGGCAGGGACGTGGGCTGAGGGGCAGTGATTTCTTAGCGGCACCTGGCTTTTTGACTGCTTTGTGGGTAAGACGGCCTGAGCTAAGCATCCCTAAGCATCCCTCGTCTGCAGAGGAGCTTACGGTTTCCATGGCACTCGTGTAGAAAGCAGATTCCTGCTGTGGCCATGGTCCCTCTCCCCACTCTGCCAGGCCAGGGGCTCCCAGGGCTGTCCAGGGATCTGGTGGGGCCGCAGGTTTGCACAGAGCACACCCGAGCCCACCGTCTCCCGGCTGCCCACTCCAGAGGAGCAGAACAGAGGATGCGGAGACGGTAGAGGACGGCTCACGCATGTGTTCGTTCACTCCCTCACTCACAAAAGCCATCGCCACACGCTGCCCACGGGCCACTGCTGTCTAGGGCAGCTGCGGTTTCGCAGCCTCAGGCCCATTGACATCTGCAGTCGATAATTGTGGTCCTGTGCCTTGCAGGCGTTTAGCAGCATCTCTGGCCTCTCCCCGCTAGGTGCTGACAGTTCTCCTCTCCTAGTTGTGACAATCAAAAACGTCCCCAGAGATTGCCACACGTGCAGGGGGTGCAAACCTTACTCCGCTACTTTGAGAACCGCTGGCTGAAGGGGATAAAGCAGGGAAAAAGCAGAGACGACAGCCCCCGCCCCTCGGAGCCCGTGCTAGTGTGCGCGCGGGGAGCAGAAATCCCTTCCGCCGAAGCCATCGTGGTTTCAGGGCGGAGGGAACGTGATTTGTTTCACGGAAGTATTCTTCATTGCACATGTACCCTTAAGGGAGCTTTAAACTACAGGCTCTTGTAGTGCATCCAAAAGTACAGTTAAAAATTTTTTTAAAAGTTTATAAACATCGTGTTTAAGAATATGTCTGGTGCATACAGTGAGAGCCACCTGTCTCTTACGTGATTTGCATTAATTGACATTGCAAGATTAATCAGTTGACATCAATTCATGGATGGGTCTGTGGGCACCCTCTGACGGGCTGGGCAGAGGCTGCTTTCTGGAGCAGCCAGGGGGTCTTCCGGGTGTTCCTGGGCAGCGTGTGAGCTCCTGCTTGCCCGTCTCCCTCTGTGCCGGCTGCAGAATGGCTTTACACCCTTACACATCGCCTGCAAGAAGAACCACATCCGGGTCATGGAGCTGCTGCTGAAGACGGGCGCCTCCATTGACGCAGTCACTGAGGTAGGAGACCCCACAGGCCAGTCGGGGGGCTCTGCCCGTGCTGCTCCTGCGCCCGCCTCCTCCGAGAGCCGCGGGCGTGCCTGCTTGGCTGGACTGCTGAGGGGATGAATCAGGAGTGACTAAGACGAGGGGAGGGAACGTGTGTCTGGTCTTGGGAGCTTCCACGATCAGACACCAGTTTTGCAAGTTGTAAAACAGGCAGAACTTGTTCTGCGGGGGTTTGTCTTTTTCTCCAGACCTTTTCTTGGAAGCACGAATACCTCATTTAACTCCCTTTTCCTGCAAAACCATTCATGAAAGTACTAGGTGCTGTCTGCCGCCTTTTTCTTTGGGGGAGCGGGGATCTCACTCTGCTCCTGTCTGTTCCAGTCTGGCCTGACGCCGCTCCACGTGGCTTCCTTCATGGGGCACCTGCCCATCGTGAAGAACCTCCTGCAGCGGGGAGCCTCGCCCAACGTCTCCAACGTGGTGAGTGAGCTCCTGGGCAGCGCCAGGACTGCTGCTCTGGGCCAGGAGCCCAGAGGGAGCCCTCGCTGGGGCTGCAAGGCCTCCGCTCTGGGGACGGGTAGAATCCTCAGAAGAGAGAGGGCTGCAGACATGGGGAAAACGCCCCTCTGAGTGACGCTTTCCCGACTCAGCATGTCACACCTGTAAATCTTGGGGGTTTTCTTTTGGACGATAGTTTGGGAATGTCTGTAAGTGTTAACTGGGAATACATTTGCATTTTTGAATGTTCGTTAGCTCTGGGATTACTTTTATGTATTCCTAGAATACACACGCATGCACGCACACGCATGCACACTCTCCTGCACACACCAGGTTAAAGAGCTGCTTGCTGGGACAACTCCACCGGTTGGACAAAAACCCACCACGCCGCTCCAGGTCGGCATGTTGGAGCTCTGTGCAAAGCCAGCATGTATGAACTGCTCTGCAATGTTTTTCTTTTACAGAAAGTGGAGACCCCACTACACATGGCAGCCAGAGCAGGGCACACGGAAGTGGCCAAATATTTACTGCAGAACAAAGCCAAAGTCAACGCCAAGGCCAAGGTGAGTTCTGGAGGTGGGAAGGGAAGGGTCCTGCATCCGTCCCAGTTTGAGGCCGGGCTGCAGTGCTTGCGGTCCAGGAACCACTTGTCATTCCCACGGAGGTCACACTGGACGCCCAGATTCTGCGTCGTGGGTGGGGGCGGGGCGCAGGTTTGAGAAGACATGAGATACTTTTGTGTCAGAGATACATTTCTTTAAAATAACGAAAGCCCGAGGAGTGTGGCTGGCTGCAGTGTGTGTCGGGCCACTGGTGACGGTTGAGGGGTAAGAGGGAGGCAACTTTTTAAAGCAGGTGTTGCCAGCGAAAACCAGCCGGGAACCGCGGGATCTAAAATCACAGGATTCCCCCTCGTTGTAAACGCACTTTGCGTTTTGATTGGCTGAGTGGACGGTGAGAAAGGCCGCAGAGCTGGCCAGTCGACCCGTCGGCATCAGGCCTTCCTGACCGCTGGTGGCAGAGGCTCCCCTTGGAGTCAGGACTGTGATTTGTGTCTGGCCACCACATGGCGGGTACCTGCGGCAGGGCCATGTGGCACAGAGACATCGCCCAGGGCACCGTCAGCACGAGCCGGAAACAGGAAGTGGCGCAGGGTCGATGAAAAAGCCACCTTTCCTGGTCAGTAGTTAGACTCTCGTCTGGTGTAGAGAAAATCAGACTAGAAAGACAGAGAATCAAACAGCAAAGACAAGCGAATCGGCTCAGAAAGGACTCGGGAGGCGGGTCAGCAACCGCAGTGTATCGGGTGCCTTTATGCGCCAACAGTCACGGAAATGTGCATGTTATATGCTAGATCCCGACTGTAACCCAAGGAGGCAGATATTAGTATTCCCATTTTACTGATGGGAAGGCTCAGCTTTTGGGCAATTGAGTAGAAATAACAACGAACTTGAAAGGTCGCTGTAAGGATGGAATAAGATAGAACATACTGGTTTCTGTAACTCAGAAACTTGGTTCAGATCCCAGCTCCTCATCTTCTTAGCTGCGACCTTGAGAAAGTCACTTAACCTCTCTGGGCCTCACCTTCCACATTTCCTGTGCTTTGTTTTCCCTTCGGGTGCAGGATGACCAGACCCCACTTCACTGTGCAGCTCGCATTGGCCACACGAACATGGTGACACTCCTGCTGGAGAACGGCGCCAACCCGAACCTGGCCACCACTGCCGGGCACACGCCCCTGCACGTCGCAGCCCGCGAGGGCCACGTGGAAACGGCCTCGGCCCTTCTGGAAAAGGAGGCATCCCAGGCCTGCATGACCAAGGTACAGGCTTCTTCCTCCTGCTCTGAAGAAGCAGCAGGTTAGTCCTGCTGGGCGCGGGGCTGCGACCCCTGCCTGCCTCGGTGGCGCCGTGAGTAGCTGGGAGGTCGGCTCCTGGGCCTGGCCGCTGTCTGCCAGCCTGACGTGTCCTCGTCTTCCCCAGACAGGGCGGTGCCCCATGGTGTCGCACCCTCCCCTCCCCCAGAGCAGGGCCAGTGGGGAGGGCCGAGGAAGCCTGTGCTTCCTGAGGACTTTGGCCTCTTGGACGGCTCAGCAGTGGCCGGAGGGCTCCACCTGCATGCCGGCGAAGGTGGAGGACAGCCTGGTGCCCACGGTCCTGACGGCCTGTGTTTCTCCTCAGAAAGGATTTACCCCCCTCCACGTGGCGGCCAAGTACGGGAAGGTGCGGGCGGCAGAGCTGCTGCTGGAGCGGGACGCGCATCCAAACGCCGCCGGGAAGGTGGGTTTGAACCTCCCTCAGAGCAGCGGCGAGAGCAAGGGTGACAGGGCGGCCACCGAGGGATGGCGGCCTTTGGAGAGACGAACCTTCTGTCACAGCCTCGCCCTCCTCATGGGAATGAGGAGACGGCCCTGGGTCCTGTGGTTACATTCTGTAGTGATGCCAAGTCAAGACTGGCTTTGCGAGGATTTGTGACTAGATTTCACCTGTGTGAAACAAGTGCTTTGGGCTCACGCCTGTAATCCCAGCACTGTGGGAGGCTGAGGTGGGAGGATTGCTTGAGCCCAGGAGTTTGAGACCAGCCTGGGCAACATAGCAAGACCCCATCTCTACAAAAAGATGTTTTTTTGATTAGCCGGGTATAGTGGTGGTGCCCATAGTCCCAGCTACTTGGGAGGCTGAGGCAGGAGGATCGCTTGAGCCCAGAAGTTCCAGGCTGTAGTGAGCTGCGATGATGCCCCTATACTCCAGCCTGGGCTACAGAGCGACACTCTATCTCAGAAAACATGAGTAAATAAATAAGTGCTTTGGATCAAACCTGGCTCCTGCATCTGAAGGGATGCCCAGCAGAGAGTGCACTGGAATGAAGGCCACTCTCTGTGTCTTTTCTGTCCCCTGCAGAACGGCTTGACACCCCTGCACGTGGCTGTTCACCACAACAACCTGGACATCGTCAGGCTGCTGCTTCCCCGGGGCGGCTCCCCGCACAGCCCGGCCTGGGTAAGGCCCCCCGACAGGCCCTCCCGCCTGGGCGGCTGCCAGTCCTTCAGGGAGGGGTGTCTGGAAAGCAGAACAAGGGGTTTTGTGTTTCGTTGTTACTTTGACCTCTGAAATCTCACCTCGCTTTCACGAACGTCACCTGCAGTGCAACTCTGCTGTTGGGCCCTGGAACGGGATGGCTGTGGGTGACACACAGGTCACCCGCGGAGGTGGAATTCGTTTTACAATAAGTGGTCCCCACGCATCTGCGAGCCAGCTGTTTTGTAGACTGGCTGGCAAAGGTGATCATGGATAAGACTGTCCACGGAGCGGGGCGCCTTGTTCCCAGACGTTCTGACTGGCCGGCTGCGCGGCGTGGCCTGGAAGCCCCATCTTTAACCTGCTCCCCAGGTGGCTCTGAGGCGGGGGCGCAGGGACCACACTTTGAGAATATTCAGGGCTGTGGCTGAGCTTCTGGGCCCTGGGAGCAAGGAGCCCCTTTTGAATGGGAGTGATCACCCCCAAACTTACTTCTCTCTGAGATCAGACTTTTAGGTCGATCAAGGCTATTCTTGTAAGGAGGCCACCTACACACGCCACATGCTGGACAGGCGTCCAGGCCCCGGCCTCACGCCAGCCTCTGAAATGAGCTGCTCAGAGCGGCAGGTTCCATGACCCTCTGGGGAACCAGAGTGACGGAAGCAGGGCGGGCAGCGCCGTGGAAGACGACGCCGGGGTGTTAGTGGTGCCAGGGTAGAGCCTGACCCTGAAGGACCAGGTCCGGGAATAGGCTGCCCCCGCCCCGTGGGAAGGCGAGGGCTGCGCGGGGTTTGTGTCTGCAAGGGGGGGCGCCGTGCGGCTGGTGGCCAGGTGGCGGGGGAGGGGAAGCAGGAGGGGCAGAAGGCAGGTGGGGGCCGCCAGGCTGTGGCCGGCACTTAGGGGGTAATTTATGGGGGAGCAAGCCCCGGTCACGGTCATGGTGGGGTCCAAGAGCAGAGAAGGGAGCCAGGTGGGTCCTCCTGATTCCGGCCGACACCTGCTGGCTTGGGGCAGCCCCCAGGCAGGGAGGATCAGCTGGGCTCTGTTTCCCCCTGGGAGCGGATGCTCACCTCGGTCTTGCAGCTCCGCTCTCCTGGGACGCAGCACCGCCCGGACGCCCGCTGCTGCTGTAGCCCCGTCACCGTGCAGAGGGAGCGCGCGGCCCTGCCGAGCTGCCGCCGTACTCCTGCCTCTAAAAATAAAAAGCTGGACTCCTTCCTCCTGCTCACTCTCCTCCTTATATAAAAGGAACCGGAGCCAGACTCATGATATTTAAAGAGAGCTAAATCCAAGCACAGACCCTATACAGATGGGCTTTGTTTCCATGACAAAAAATAGTTTCCAAGTAGTCTGGCAATTTTGTGGAATTTCACATGCAAATCTCTCTGCACCCAAACCAAACCCTGCCTTTCTAATTTTGATGCTAATGTTGTTTTAACATTTAGTTGAGCTCCCTCCTGCCTGCATTCCTTCGGATGATCTCATTTCCTTGGAAACAGGAGCCCTTTAAGGGCACACATCCCTCCCTGACCTCCCCTGACCCTCCAGCCTAGCCGCCCCTTGTCCTTGCCACCTGCGGAAGGGCATTTGTGGGTTTTTTTTTGAAGTCCTAGTTTGGGGGAACCCCAGAGGGGCAGTCCATGTTCTGAGCCCATGCAGTGGCTCTTGCATCTCGGTTTTAACCAGGGGCTACCTGGCAGCCTGTGCCAGCCCCAGGGTGGGCTTCCCTTTGCCAGGGCAGGGTGCTACCCCTGCCAGGGTGGGCACCCACAGCTGCCTAAGTGGCCTGGGAGTCCCGATTGCGCATCCACAAATCTACTTCAGATTGCTCAAGTGACTGCCCTATGTATGCAGAAAGAGTCCTGGTCAGCGTGCTTGCATGTAGCGAACGCCTGCCTGGGCCAGGCGCCAGCTGGGTGGGTGCTCAGGGCCTCATCCCGTTTCATCCCGACAGCAGCACCTGGGCGTAGACATTCCACGACACTCACCTTACAGGTGACAGGCTCCAAACCACAGGCCTGATCCGTGCAATCACATCTCTTTTCTTTGCCCTCTTTTGATACAGTACAAAAATCATTTTGTTTCATTGATTTTATTATAATTTAAATGTCAATCTAGTTACATGAACACAACCTGCAAAGAACAATTTAATGTTCTCTCCTAACGTAATCAAATTAAAAAGGAGAAATACTAGAAAGAATTATGTAATTCTTCAATGAGATGCTTTTTTGATTTAATTTAATTATTTGGGTAAATCACAACTTTCCATTTTGCCCATAAAGGCCACTTCACAGCCTGGCCTCGATATCCTTTTCCCTGTCCCCTGGGCTCTTTCCTCTTCCTGGCTGGTGATCCTGGCAGAATCAGAGATGTTGGTTCCCACAGTGAGACAGTGGCTGGCAGGGGAGGACTCCGTCCTCAGGCACGGTTGGAGGGCACCTCGCATGCCCTGAGACAGACACACGCGGGTCCCATCTGCTGTGGCCTGGGCGGGCATGTGTCCAGGAGCCCTGCAGCATGGCAGTGCCCTCAGCCCTGCGCACCCTGGGCCTTGCCACTCAAAGTGTTGTCCCCGAACTGGCAGCACCAGCTTCGCCCAGGAGCTGCGTAGACGCAGGATCTTGGGTCCTCTCGGATCTTCCGAATCAGAATCTGTGTTTTGACTGGTCCCAAGTGCTCTGGGTGCACATCACAGTTTGAGAAGCACTGTTCCAGCCAAAGCGACCCGGGCTGTGGAGTCAGAGGTCAGAGTTGGGTTATCTGTCGTTCCACTTACTGTGTGACCTTAGATAAGGCACTTAACCTCTCAGAGCATCAGCTTCTTTATCCACAAAGTGGGATAATAATAAAAATGTCTGCTTTACTTACCTTCCGTGGTTGTAGTGAAGCTCAGAGACAATTGAGGTGAAAGTGGTTTTTAACAGTGGTGACCACAGTGCCCACCTGTGCACGGTGGGACCGCGAGCTCGCCCCGCAAGCTACGGCACACCCTGCGTCCTCCGTCGGGAAAGTCTTGCTGTCAAAATTAAAATACTAATAGTAAAAATACAAAGTCAGCTGAGTACACAGTGCACAGTGACGCAGTTTGATTGACTAGGGGCCAAGCTGTGGAGCCGGTGGCACGCAGGTGTGTCTCTCGTGCATCTTCACTTCGGAAAACACCCTCGCGTGTTTCACCATGTTCGATCCACCCAACAGCTTCGAAAAACAAACGAGGTAGCTGTTCTTATCCACTTAAAACATTCCGAAGGACGTCTGGGTCGCGGACGTCTTGCTCTGGGTCGCACGGATAGTTAAGAGTGGGAGGAAGACTGGCTCCCACATCCACAAGTCCCTTGCCCGGCACATGTCCCCATCTGCCACCGTGCCTGATGCCAGCAGGCCCAGAGGGCAGCGTTTGTGCTGTTGCACAGGGAAAGAAAAAGAGCCGCTGTTTTGGGGCTCATGGCCCTCCTGCAGGAGGGAGGAAATGGGCACCTGGTTCACTTGCTCGCCTGGGCTTGCAGTTGTGCTGTGGCTGCTACTGAATCCCGGCTTTTCCCGGTGACGGCGTTTTGTGCTAGCAGTTTGTCAGTGTGATCACGGGAAGTAGATGGTGGGAAAGGGGCAGACATTTGCTGGCCCGAGGAGCTGTCTCCAAATCAAATGGGTTTTGTTTGTTTGTTTGCTTGAATTGCTCTTGGGGCGATACCAGCCCTGCTCTGTGGGCATCCAGCTGGCTGAGAACCAGGCCCAGCCCTCCCTCCTCGCCGCTATTGTCAACTCAGCGTTCCTGTAACCGGGCCCCGGGTGGCTGCTTCCGTTTCAGAATGGCTACACCCCTCTGCACATCGCTGCCAAGCAGAACCAGATGGAGGCGGCCCGCAGTCTGCTGCAGTATGGGGCGTCGGCGAACGCCGAGTCGGTGCAAGGTGTGACTCCCCTCCACCTGGCTGCACAGGAGGGTCACGCGGAGATGGTCGCTTTGCTCCTCTCGAAACAAGCGAACGGCAACCTGGGGAACAAGGTGGGCACGGTGCCTTGGGGTCTGCCCTCGGTTGGAGTAACGTGTCAGTGTCTTCTAACTGGATGACGTCTGCATGCGGAGCACCTGCTGTGCCCAGGTTCCGCATAGGCCGGGTGTGTGTGATCCTTACGATGGCCCTAAGTTTGACCTTAGTTTCCTAAATGAAGACACAGGGTCAGGAAGGTCACTTACGCCCAAGGTTGCAGGACTCCGAGCCTGTGTGATGCCAAAGCCCTTGCTGATTCTGCTGTGCTGTGCCATCTCTCTAAACATCGACTGTAGGATCTGCAAAGACTTCATAAAATCCATAGTACCTGTTCCCAAATATAGGCCAGAGTCCACGTTCGGGAGTCTATTAACTAATTTGGTACTAAATTTTCGTTTTCTCTGGGAGAAGGTATTTTTAAAATACCTATACATTAGAAGTTCTTAATCCAGGGGCGATAGGTGTATGCGTGTAAAGCCTTCTAGAACCGGACAGGACACTGGCAGGGAAGGGCACCTGCGTGCTTTCTGGGTGAGGTGTTCATAGTGTTTCTTAGCGCCTCGAAGGAATGCATGCCCAAGAAATACTAAGAGTTCTTTTTTTAATAACAATCTTATTGAAATATAATTCACATAAAATTTACCCTTTTAAACTGTACCATTCGGTGGTTTTTAGCATATTTACAGAATTGGGCAGCCATCGCCGCTACCTAACTTTAGAACATTTTCATTGCCCCAGCAGGAAACCCCACACCCGTTAGCAGCCACTTCCCACGCCCCCCAAACCCCCCGTCTCTGGAAACCACGAATTTACTTTCTGTCTGTATGAATTTGCCTATTCTGGACATTCCGTGTAGATGGAATCATACAATGTGAAGAACTGCTTCTTCAGATGATAAATGCACGTAACATCCCCCGGCAAGGGAACTGTTAACAGTAGGACCGTCACATTTCACAGCATTCTGGGTTTCTTCATTATTTCATTAAAGCAAGGAGAGAGTAGTGATGACGGTGACCCTGTACTGGAAACGTCCTCTCCGTGCACATGCCGCCCTCCCCAGGCAGGTCATGGGTGTGGAGCCCACGCAAGGGGCTTGCAGCTGACACAGTGACCATGCCATTGTGGGCTGTTCTCCCTGGAGTCAGCCCTGATGGCCGTGGCAAGCAGGAGTGGCCTGCTTGCTCAAGTGACAGCTGGCAGAGTCACTGCTCAGAGCCTTTGGTCCGCTCAGGGAACGTTCCTGTAGGGTCCCTGCGGAGGGGACACTGCCTGTGAGCGCGGAGGAGTCGGAGCTCTGCCGTCCCGTTAGCACAGGGTACTGAGGCAAGGGGCAGGGGAGAGTATTTTTCTGACAGTTCTGTGTGAGTGCCCGCATATCAGACAGCATCTCCGATACGTTCACCCTCACGAGAAAGCTGCTTATCGCTGGAATATGGAGCGTTCACTCCCCGCGGGATCCTCCACCCTTCTGCGGTGCAGCACTGGCTGTGATGAGATAATATGCTGCATTTATATGGCACTGTGTGCTTTTCAAAGTACTGTCACCTGTGCTTTCTCAGGTGATCCTCACCTTGACCTTGAGATAGATCAGTGATAATCTCAGTTGTTTACATTAGGAAACCACAGCACTGAAATTTACCATGGAAACAGAGGGTTCCCAGAAGGAACCGTAAAGTACCTATGATGGGAAGGTACTTTATAGTACCTAGTTCACCCACATCAGAGGTTGGCAAACTACGGCCTGTGGGCCAAATCCGGCCCACCACTTGTTTGTGTAAATAAAGTTTTATTGGAACGCAGCCATGCCCATTCACGTATGTGTTGGCCGTGGCCACTTTGTTACCACGACTGGCAGAGTTGGGTAGTTACTACAGAGACAGTCTAAAATATTGATGATCTGGCCGGTAACAGAAAAAGTTGCCAGCCCTGATCTAGTTTAACCACCTTGTTTTTAGATAAGGATACTGAGGCCCAGAACAGGAAGAGCTGTGCCCAGGGCCACGTAGCTGTCAGTGGCAGCAGAACCAGGTTGAGCTCCCAGACCTCAGGGCTCTGTCATTGTGGTCCGAAATCTTTACAAGCTAGAAGGTGACGAACATCTTTTTCTTTGCAGAGTGGACTCACTCCCCTCCACCTGGTGGCACAAGAAGGCCACGTTCCGGTGGCAGACGTGCTGATCAAACACGGTGTCGCGGTGGATGCCACCACTCGGGTAAGGCAGACACCCCGTGCCTCGGGCCTCATGGGGTCCCTCCCCCCGATCCCCTGCATGCTTGACAGTCCTGCCCGGTGGGGACCCCCGCACTTCAGATCCAGCTCTTAGAACTTTGAAACCCCAGGCACCCAGGGGGACATCCTCCGCCACTTCCTAGGGCTGGCAGTGGGTTTGAAGACACCCGTCCTAATTATCTCACTTTCCAGGTGGGAATTTTAAAAAGTTTGCTAGACCTTTGAGCCTCTGTAGTGAGAAACCAAAATGTCAAGCTTCCCTGGATGCACTCAGAAGTTTAGCCCCTTTTATTCCAAAATTCAGTTAAATTCAGCTCAGCTTTCTTTGAGCCTCTGTGTTCAAGGAGCTGTGTGAGTGGGATCTGCCCTCGAGGCATTTGCAGCTTAGCGCGCAGCGATTGCCAGAGATGGGGGGGAGGCGTGCAGCTGGACATGACGTGTAGAGCAGGGGCCTGAGCACCGCGCGGGGAGAGGCTGTTTCCAGTTGGCGGGAGGAAGGGGCGTCACCACCTCCTTTCCACATTACGCGACTGGATTAAAAGAACGGGACAGGGTGGCACTCCGGCGCCACCCCTCCAGAGTACCACGGCAACTCTGGCCAGCAAGGTTGTGCTGAAGTCACCCCAAGAAAGGTCTAGAAACTGTTTTTATCTCCAACTGCCTGCAGTATCCACAGGAATCTGCTAGAACCCAAGAACGTTCTGGGTCTTTGTGGCTTCTCTTGCTCACCCAGGCTAGTCTTTGGGTCCTGCCTTGAGAGACCCTGTGCTGTGGGTCAGCACTGCCTCGAGGACCCCAGACCTCCCGTTACATGAAGGTCCAGCCTGCCGGTTTACGTGCCAAGGGCCTCTGGAACCCGAGCGCTGAGGGCCGGGGCGTGCCACACTCGGCAGGACAGGGTCCTGGAAAATCAGCCTCTTCAAAGCCCAATCTCACGTGAACAAGTGTCCAAACCCACTCATTTCAAGCAATGGCCAGTTATAAATTCCATTACACTACAACTATTATAGTAACCCGGACAGCATTTTGGGGGTTTTACGATGGATTAAACCTTTCTGGCAGAAATAAGTCTGCTCTCACCAGGGTGAGGCACAATCCCACATCTCAGCCCTTCCCGGCGGGGCGGACAGCTCTTCCCTCCTTCCTGAGATGGCCCCTCCTGGGACCTGCCACAGTGCTCCCGCCGGTCTCCCTGCTCCCTCCTTTCTGCCTTGGCCTCTGAGTCCTGCCTCCTCGGGTCCCACTCATCCACCTTATCCTGGGGACCGACTCTTCTCCAGGGCTGCTGACTCTGCCATGTGCTGGTGACCCCACTCTAGCCTGTGGGGCTCGGGGTCAGTTTCCCAGTTGCCCACCAGACGTCTCCCCTCAGATCGCCACAGGCATCTCAGCCTTGGCTTGTCTGAAGCTGAGCCCCGCTCCTGCCCGGCCGGTGGCGTCTGGCCGGCGCACCTCCTGGCAGCCCTCAGCCTTCTGCAGGGCTCGCAGTCCATGGTCTCTTTCCATCCGCTGCTTCTGTAAAGATGTCCGTAGACGGCCAGCCCCGGAAGGCCCTTGGTCTGCCCAGAAGCCCTGCTGGTCAGCACGCTCATCTGCTTTTCAGATGGGGTACACCCCACTCCACGTGGCCAGTCACTACGGAAACATCAAGCTGGTGAAGTTCCTGCTGCAGCACCAGGCAGATGTCAACGCCAAGACCAAGGTACAGGGCACCTTGGACCTGCCTCCCGCATGGACCGGCTCAGGCGCCGGTCGGGCTGCGGCTGGGGCAGCTCTGGGTGTACCTGGGGCTCCGCCACGGCTTTAAGCTTTGACCCCAAAGGAGGAAAGGGGGAAATGCATTTTTTTAATGTTGCACTAGAAGATGGACCGAGGCTGTAGCATGTAGGCGGATCTTTCTCGAACGGCTAGCTAATCCTGCCAAAATGTCTGCCTCGCTTCGTAGCTAGGATACAGCCCCTTGCACCAGGCAGCCCAGCAAGGACACACAGACATCGTGACTCTACTTCTGAAAAATGGTGCTTCCCCAAATGAGGTCAGCTCGGTGAGTACCACCCCCTCCTGATATCGAAAGACTGCTCTCCATGGCGGCGGCCCTGGGCAGCCTCCCTGGACTAGAGAGGTTGACGCACACAGGTGGGGCCTGGATGGGCCTGTGCACCTGAGAGTCTCGGCTGCCTTGGGGACCCAGGGGACGAGGCCCTGTGACCCATTCCTCTTTTTGGTGAACTGAAGGTTTTCCTTTTAAGCACCGTTTATCCTCCCCTTTTATGTTTCTTAAAATATTGTTGAAACACTTTCTAAAATACATGAAGCCCCTTTCAGTATGGTATAAGAGAACAGAGTGAAGTGTATCAGGTGGTTCCTGATCTTTCGGCGCCTTGGAGTTACCCTTGGCGACATCAGGGACCTTTGCTGAGTGTGAACTTCCCCGTCCGGCCACGTGGAGGTTTCTGAGATTCTCCAGAGCTGCTTTGCTCTGCACGTGCGCGGACCCTCAGCTGTGGGCACGGTCGCCACATCTGTAGCTGCGGGTGCTGCTGACTGCGCAGCCCAGGCACGTCCTGGGAGTAGAGAATTTCAGGGAAAAATGAAGCGTCAGTATCAGCGTGTTGTCGCTTAGCTCTTTCTCTTACAGTGAGAGTAGAAAACATCCCCCGCCCTGTTTCTGCTGATCGAAGTTAATCCAAGTACATGGATTATTTTAACTAAAAGTTTCAGTGCTCAGCCACTGACACCCAAAGAGCGGACTTTGGGAGTCGTGAGCAGCATAAAGTCACGTCTGGTGACGTCCGGACCCACCCTCAGCGCTACAGACTTGAAGTGTTGCTGCCCCCGGGTCTTTGTGGCCTTGTCGCTCGGGCACCGCTAGGCTCGCACTGGTGCAGGGAGCCTCTGGGCTCCCAGGTGGCATCCGTGCACTTAGGCCCTTCTGAGCGATGAGAAGGTGAATGGGCGGAGGACGGCGGGGTGGACCGTCCTCCCGGCGCAGTCCCTCATCGAGTGCTCTGTCTCGCTGCTCCTCCCCCAGAACGGAACCACACCTCTGGCCATAGCCAGGCGTTTGGGCTACATTTCCGTAACAGACGTGCTCAAGGTCGTCACCGATGAAACCAGTGCTGTGGTAGGTCTCCTCCCCTGCGCCCGCCCCAAACACCGTGGCCTGACAGACGGGGCCCCAGGGGTATCCGGACCTGGGGTGGCCACAGGTTCTCCTCGCCTGGCGGAGTCGTGCTGCCACCTAGTGGCCAGAGGGTTTGGGGCTATTTCTCCTGCTGTGGGCGCCACGGGCATCACTTCCACGCTGTGTCCCGGGTCTGCTGTGTCTCTGTGGGACACGCCTCCCTTCCACAGGCGTGACCAGCGAGCCGCTGGACTGACGAAAGGGTGCATGGCTCTAATTTGGGTTGAATTCTCTGTTTTCTTTCATTTTAGTTAGTCAGCGACAAGCACCGGCTGAGCTTCCCTGAGACAGTGGACGAGATCCTGGATGTCTCCGAAGATGAAGGTGAGGTCTGGGCGCTGTGCTCAGACTGGGGGGACAGAGGGCTCCGAGCACCCACGGTGGCTTCCTGCCACCCGCCACCTGCCAGGTGTGCCCCCACACCCCGAGCACTGCAGATGGGCACCAAAGCCGGGAGACCCGCTTTTCACAGATGGTGTCTATTACCAAAAACACTCCTTTAATATAACCTTAGGTGAAGGAAAATTGGCATTGCAGAGACTAAGATTTAAAATCCCACGAAGGTTCATAAACGCGTGTGTGTTTGCATAGATCACGCGTGTGCGTCAGATTGGAGCAGGATCCTTCTTGGAGCCGTGAGGAACTGTAATAAGATTCTGCTTGGTGCTTTCTTTGTGCGTTGAACAAATATTAAGTGGATTATTTAAAATCTGCAAGAATGCCTTTTAATAAGCTGTGCACATAGTGGGTCTGAGCACAGAACGGGTCGGTAGGTTTGGGGTTATATCCGTGATTGTGAAATTCCTAGTCTCAACGTCCGTGAACTACAGAGCGCTCCTAGCGCGTCCCTGCCCCGGATGCGCCGTTTGTCCCCACTTAGGCGAGACGGGAGCTCTGGTGATGCAGAGTGGCCGGGGGTGGGCTGGGTTGGCTCTGCCGCCCTTCCGGGTGGTTCGGGGTCGTACAGTGTCAGCTGGGTGCGCAGCGCTCTCCCGCGACCCTCTGCTACCGTGCGCGCCTCTCACTTGACCTGACTTCAGTCCTTCCTTCAACTTGGCTCTTCTTTGCTTTCCAGGAACTGCTCACATAACTGTAATGGGTATGAAACGCTTTCTGTTCCCTGTGGTCTTCTCTCACCAGAGTGCATTTCACCCTCAGCAACCCAAACCCTCACTAACCATTCCCGCTTCCATCCTGCTCCGAGGGCTCACAGTCCGGAGCCGGGAGCTCGGCTCCAGCAGGGAGTCCGCACCCGAGACGCACGCTCCAGCGGGCGGCCCCCGCCTGTCCATCCCTGCGTCTGTGCCCATGCCACCGTGTTTGTGATCATCACTGCATGAGCTCTGGTTGTTCCATCCCGTCAGCTCCGGTCACAAGCCAGGACACTCCCAAGCCAACGACAGCCCAAGGTTGAGGGCCTGGGCTGCAGCCCCAGTCCAGGCAGGGAGAGAGCAGAGAAGCAGCCTCTGGGTGTGGGCAGCCGGTTCACCTGTAGATTGAGCCTCTATAAGGAGCTGTGGAAAGAATGAGGTTTCAGCCGCCATGGTTACAAAATCCTGCCGCCCTTCGCCACGCGCGGCCTCGGTTCCGCAGTCCCTCCTCCTGCGGTGCAGATGGTGCGGCAGTGGCAGTGCCTTCTCTGGTGTCGCTGCACACCCTGAAAGGGCTGTTTTGAAGAGGACCTTGTCAAGCGAAGGAAGTTCTTTCTGGCTGTGTTTTTGCCCATCTGCAAAGCCTAGTGCAGGCTAAGACGTCAGGAGGTGGCCGCCCTGCTCTGTGTCACAGGGCTGGAGGAGCAGGACTGGGCAGACGTTGCTCCTGGTCCCCCGGGAGCAGCAGATGCCTTCCCCCCTCCTCGGGAGCAAGCCCTGAGAGGCAGAGCAGGAAAAGCACTTTGTGAAAAGGAAGAGCATCTTCCCTCCTGCGCCTGGTGCTCACTTGAGCCCATGTCGTTTCAGGGGAAGAGCTTATCGGCAAGGCTGAGAGGCGAGATTCCCGGGACGTCGACAAAGAGAAGGAGCTGTTGGATTTTGTGCCAAAGCTAGACCAAGTGTAAGCAGTGCCCCTGGAGGGGTCAGGTGTGGACGGCCACGTGCAGCCCTGCGCCTCAGGGGAGGATGCCAGAACAAGCCAGGCCTGCAGCGAGGTGGAGCGCTGGTCAGCTGGCCCGTGCGCGGGCGCCTTAGGGCACGCCGGCTCCGCACCCTGGCCACCAGGAGGGCGCGCGCAGGCCTGCCCTGCAGCGTGCTGTCTCCTCCCGGCATCCCTGCCTCCCAGCTTTCCCCCGTCCCTCGCTCGCAGCCTCACGCCCGCGCCCCTTCTCCCTCTCCTGCACCCTCAGTTCTCACCAGAAGGCTCCACTGAGGAAGGTTCTCCTTAGAAACCGCTGCCAGGCTAAGGTCCGGCACTGACCACGTGCCCCTGCGATGAGGCGCTGGGTGGGATCCATGGGGCCCGGGTGTGCCCGGGACACTGTGCTCGTGTCTCCTGTGACTGCTGTGAGTGACTGCTGTGAGTGCGTTTGTACACAGGGACGTTTTGCTAACAATCTGTCTGCAGTCGGCGTTTAGAAACACCGAGCCTGGGTGTTCTCTGGGCTCGTACACGGCAGGGCAGCGGAATGCGCAGGAAAGGGAACTGCAGGGCTGTGAGCCCACGCGTGGTGACGGAATGTCTGTCGGAAGGAGTACAGCGCTCCCCCCTGGCCACGAGGCACTTTCAGTCATGTGGGAGCAGAGCCCATGCCAGTGGTCACGTGGCAGTGCAGAGTGACGGGTGGCTAAGGCGGGGGGAGGCTTCTGTTGACAGGGGCTCTAAGCTGCAGAAAGGGGTGACGCGTGTGTGTGGGCGTCCTCGGGGGAAGACGCCTGGCAGAGGCAGGTCCTTCGGTCAGGCTGCGAAGGCCTGTCGGGCTCTGGAGAGGAAGGCGGGAGGGAGAGGCCCTGAGGCAGGGCGGAGGCAGTCCCCGTGCGGAGGGGACGCTGCACGTGTGTGTGGGGTGCGGGCTGGGGCGGACGGGGGCCGTTACAGGGGTGCGGAGGTCCTTTGCTTAGGGGTAAGCCTTTGATGGCCCCGTGTTCTTGGCACACAGGGTGGAATCTCCAGCCATCCCCAGGATCCCCTGCGTCACCCCTGAGACAGTGATGATCAGATCAGAAGAGCCAGACCAGGTGAGAAGAACCACTTCTCTTACACGCCCGTGCGTGGAGCACACCCAGCACGGTGACGGTGGACAGCGGTAGTGCCGGGGCCGCGGCCGGAGAGCTCGCGGCCCTGACAGAGCCCTTCAGAGCCACGGCTGCGTGTGCTCCTGGCAGCCCAGTGGCAGCTCGTGTCGTCCCAGACCTTAGTGATATGAGACTCGGGCTTGGGCGTGTGTGACACGTGTCACAGTCCAGGGACGCGTGAGTGGAGAGCTGACGCCAGCACTTCGGCTCCAAAGCCCATGTTCACGGCCACAACCCCTGAGCACACATGCTCTGCGCTCGTGGGGGCAGCGGGTCCCGGGCTGCAGAGGAACCGAACTGCCCCCTGCGGCAGGTGGCACAGCCCGCAATGGCCGCAGAGCCCCGGCAAGGACGGCCCTGTCCCCTTTGCTTTCTTGTCCCTAAGGAAGGAGACACTTCTCTCCCTCTCGTCAAGGGAGTATCGGGAGGGACGGGCCCCAGAGAGCCGCTCCCGGGCAGGCATGACTCGTCACAGAGCCTTGACTTCCCAGGGGCCACCTGACCTTGTCAAGAAATCCCCCTTAGTTTAATTTTGTGCCATTTGGCACTTTTTTCCCAGGGCAAGGGAATTTGCTAGGGAGAAAGGAAAGCAGCCCAGTGCTTGAGGCGGGCATGGCTGCTGTCTCCCTGCGCCCTGCGAGGGGCGTGTCTGCGAGCAGCGCTGACGCCCTGGACCCAGAAGTGGCCCACAGGGATAAACCGGCCAAGCTGCAGTCCCACCGGCCTTCCGAGCTAGGGTTTCAGAAGGCTGCGACGTTGGGTGGCGTCAGAGAGAAGGCCCAGTGCGGCCCTCTTCTGCCATGGCATGTTCCCTGGGTGCTGCCACGGACACGGCAGCGATGGCACAGAGCTCGGGAGGGTGGACGTGAGGTGCTCAGCTGTGTGGCGTCAGTACGTTATCCCAGAGCGCAGAGAAGGGGGGCTAGAGTCGGCGGGGAGGTGACGTGGAGAGTGGGCAGGGCTGGACGGGCAAAGGAGAGGGGCAGGATGTTCTGGCCCCGGGAACAGCCAGCGTGACGGCAGAGTCGAGGCCGGGTTCAGGGCCTGCTGGCGGCTGCGAGTCCTCGAGACGGGCCAGGCCCTGCTCCCAGGCAGCCCCTGTCCCTGTGGTGGCCTCAGAAGGAACGTCCCCATTTCACAACGAGGCAGCAGGAAGCCCCTGGGGGCGAGGGCCTGCTGTGTTCCCCTCGGGCACCTGCAGGGTGAGAGCCGGCCCCGGCTAAGCGGCGCGGGTGAAGGCACAGGGTCCCCCACAGCCTGCCCAGGGCAGGGCTCCCCGGCGGGCACAGCTGGAGGTGGGTAGGTCTACAGCGTGGGCAGGGGGTGCGGGGCCGGAGCCAGAGGGAGAGACTCACCACGTCCCTTCCGGGCCTCTGCCCCAGGGTCTCGAGACACAGGGAGGCTGTGGAGGGGAAGAAGCCTGTGTTTCCCGTTAGACGACAGCCCCGTGTGGTCTGGAAGGCTCTGTGGTGAGCCTGTGGGAGCACTTCCTCCGTGGCACTGCGCGTGGCCGGCCCGGGGGAGGCAGGGGGACAAGAGACCTTTGCTGTCACCCTCAGGCATCCAAAGAGTATGATGAAGACTCGCTGGTGCCCAGCAGCCCGGCCACGGAGACCTCCGACAACATCAGCCCCGTGGCCAGCCCGGTCCACACAGGGTGAGCGACGCAGGCGTCCGGGACCCCCACCCCACCCACCCCTGCTCGGGGGCGCAGAAGCCCAACGCGGGTCTGCCCTGCCCCCAGGTTCCTGGTGAGCTTCATGGTCGACGCCCGCGGAGGCTCCATGCGAGGGAGCCGCCACAACGGCCTGCGGGTGGTGATCCCGCCACGGACATGCGCAGCGCCCACGCGCATCACCTGCCGCCTGGTGAAGCCCCAGAAGCTGAGCACGCCGCCCCCGCTGGCCGAGGAGGAGGGCCTGGCCAGCAGGGTCATCGCCCTGGGGCCCACAGGGGCGCAGTTCTTGAGGTGAGAGGCGGCCTGCGGGGCTGCCCCGTCCTGACCCAGCCGTGGCAGTGGCCCAGGAACACCCCTGCCACGGGGTAGAGCCCACGCCTGTCCCAGCGGGACGGAACTGGAGCCTCAGTCCCCTTTCTCTGCCCTGTCCTGGACACACCAGTGTCTGTAGACCCAGCCAGCTGGAAGCTCTGGAGTCGCGCTGTGACTTGAGAGGAGGGAACCGAGGAGACGGGGCCCCCGAGGCCCCTACTCCTGCACCCTTGGGGCCCCTGAGGGTTTAGTCATTAAGCACTGAATGGTTGCCCTGGAAGGGCCCTCCGGCGTTGTCCCCAGGATGACAAGGGTAACAGCCTCACAGGCCACCGCGTCACGCCTCTGCAGCAGCCTGGGTTCTGCCTGGAGCTTTGCTGCCCCTCAGGCCCCATGGGGTGTGGTTTTGGGGACCTCGACCAGGAGACCCTGCTTTCCTTCCCACCTTTGTCCGTCCCCGTCCCCACGCTGAGCGGTCACTGCCGTTTGCAAAGCAGCCTGCCCTGTGCTTTCTCCTTGGTTTTCTCTAAATGAATCCTCAAAGCCCCCCTCCGAAGGGGACGCCATTATGGCCGTTGGACACACGAGGAGGCCGAGGCTCAGGGAGGTGGGGTCACCTGTCTAGGATGTCACACGGGTTCTCGGAGTCAGGCCCAA
This sequence comes from Indri indri, assembly GCA_004363605.1. Classification (NCBI taxonomy): domain Eukaryota; kingdom Metazoa; phylum Chordata; class Mammalia; order Primates; family Indriidae; genus Indri; species Indri indri. The sequence continues at coordinate 193,305 of RJWJ010000440.1, read as the reverse complement.
GGGCGGGCTCGTCCGGCCGAGCTGTGCGGCCGTGGCGGGAGAGGCCACTGTGCGGTGAGACCGAGCCCTGCCCTGCCCCGCGCTCCTGGCCTGGCGCAGTGGGCGGCCGTGGGCAGCCCAGACAGGTCCGGTCCACTGCAGAGACCCGCAGGCGGGACCCCTCCGCCCCAGGCAGGAGCTGGCCGCCCTTCCCTCCCCGCCGGGCCACCCGCCCGTGCGAGCCCCCCGCCCCGTCTGCTCTCTCCCCGCCTCAGCCCTGTGATCGTGGAGATCCCCCACTTCGCCTCCCACGGCCGGGGGGACCGCGAGCTCGTGGTTCTGAGGAGTGAAAACGGCTCTGTGTGGAAGGAGCACAAGAGCCGCTACGGAGAAAGCTACCTGGAGCAGATCCTCAGCGGCCTGGACGAAGGTGCGCGCCCTCCCTCCTGACGGGGCTTCGCGGCGGCCCCTGCGGCGGGGCCTGCAGTTGGGAACGGCCCCAGCGGTCAAGCCTCGGGGCCCCGGACGTGCAAATGGGCGTCCTCTGTGGGGCCTCCGGGCCAGCCACTGCCTGGCCCCTGGGAGGGCACTCGCACAGGGCCCCGGGGGCTGCCAGGCCTGGCTCGGTGTGACGGGGTGGCGGCCGCGTGTGGTTCCAGAGCTGGGGAGCCTGGAGGAGCTGGAGAGGAAGAGGGTCTGCCGCATCGTCACCACCGACTTCCCGCTGTACTTCGTGGTCATGTCTCGGCTCTGCCAGGACTATGACACCGTCGGCCCCGAGGGGGGCTCGCTGAGGAGCAGGCTGGTGCCCCTGGTGCAGGCGACATTCCCGGAAAATGCCGTCACTAAGAGGGTGAAGCTGGCTCTGCAGGTGAGGAGGCCCTCGTCCCTGCCAGGGGGGGGCGCGCAGAGCGCGGGGAGCCTTGGGGAGGCCCCGCGTGTCCGTGCGGGGCGCTGGAACACACAGCAGGGATCTGACCCTGGAGCTCAGAGGGAAGCGGGGCAGGGAGGGGTGAGGCAGCTGCTCCCCAAGTTGTGGGGCACCCCAGATCACCTCAGCCTCACCGCCTGGTGCACTCAGCACAGGGATTCCCGGGCCGCCTGGGAGCGAGGCAGAGGAGGAAGGGAGAAGGCCAGGAAAGAGCGCCATGCGGACAGGCCCTGCGGTCCCCAGGCCAGCGCGTCCCCTGCAGAGCCCTTCTCTGTGCACCGGGGCCCTCTCCTGCCGGGGCCTGAGCATCCTGCCTTTGGCATGTTGCAGGCCCAGCCTGTCCCGGACGAGCTAGTCACCAAACTCCTGGGCAACCAGGCCACCTTCAGCCCCATTGTCACCGTGGAGCCAAGGCGCCGGAAGTTCCACCGCCCCATCGGGCTCCGGATCCCGCTCCCTCCTTCATGGACCGACAGCCCGAGGGACAGCGGGGAGGGGGACACCACCAGCCTGCGCCTGCTCTGCAGCGTCGTGGGTGAGGCCCCCTAAGTCCCCTTTTCTGGGCCTCAGCAGCGCGTGCTGGAACAGGCTGGGGGCAGCCGGGGAGGTGAAACCGGTGGTCCCCACCCCAGGGCGACGTGCCCTCCTGAGAGGTGGGGGTGCCTCTGAGTAAGAGTGAATGAAAGCGCACGCCCTGAGGAGGAGCCCTCCGCCCCCAGGAGGAGGGTGCATCGGCCCCCAGGAGGAGCCGCAGACGCGAGGGAACGGGGTGCTTGGGGCCGAGGACCAGGCAGGCCTCACCCAGCCGCGCCGCCTCTGCCCTGCACGCCAGGGCCTTCGTGTCTTGCTAAGCTCCATGCCTGTGTCCCGGACACTGTCCCCAGCCCCGTTTCTGCTGCCGTTGCAGGCGGAACAGAACAAGCCCAGTGGGAAGATATAACAGGAACCACTAAGCTCGTGTATGCCAACGAGTGTGCCAACTTCACCACCAATGTCTCCGCCAGGTGAGACGAGCCCCACCCCCGCCCCCGCCCAGCTCCGGGGGGCTGGCGCTGCCCCCCACATAGCAGTCTCCTGAGCCCTGGTCGTGGCAGAGCAGCAGGGCGTGGCTCGCAGGTTGCTCCTGCCCAGACGGAAGTGACGCTCCCCATTGGGCATTTGGGAACGTGCTTAGAGCTTGCCCTCTCCATAGGTTTTGGCTGTCGGACTGTCCTCGGACCGCCGAGGCTGTGAACTTTGCCACTCTGCTGTACGAAGAGCTCACGGCAGTGCCCTACATGGCCAAGTTTGTCATTTTTGCCAAGATGAATGACCCCCGAGAAGGGCGCCTGCGCTGCTACTGTATGACGGATGATAAAGTGGACAAGACCCTGGAGCAGCACGAGAACTTTGTGGAGGTGGCCCGGAGCAGAGACATAGAGGTGTGTCTCTGCGCTCCCGCCACCTCCGGCACCCGCGGGCCTTCCTGGCTTCTCACAGGGGCACCTGCGGAGCCGAGCGCTCACGGCTATTTTCTCGGGAACACGAGCCCAGTCGGTCAGGAGCACGTCCCTCTGCGGAGGAGGGCTCCTGGGCTGTGAGCCCGTGTCTCTCGACCCCCTCGAGAAGCACCGTAGAGACGCTGCAGCCAAGCTGAGGGACCTCGCTGTGCACGTCCCAGGGCAGGCAGCAGACTGTGGCTCCACGGTCTGTGGCAGGAGTCGGCATTTGTGGCAGTTCTCGTGCACTAGGCACTATTAGAAGTGCCTTTTCTTGCATAGTCTCATCTAATTCTCATAACTGTGTCCGTTTTTATCCCTGAGTTACATGCTAGGAAACCAAGGCTGAGAGAGGTTAAGGAACTTGCCCAAGGTCACACAGCCAAGTGAAGGGTGCAGATAGCATTTGTTCAGGTTGCCTGACCCCAGAGCCAGGGTTTCGGGAGCCCCCAGCCGGAAGGCAGGGGAGGAGTGAAGGTGTGGCCACTAGACTCGAACGGACTGCTGATGCCACGAGCCCCGGGCCTGTGGGAGCTGGCAGAGAGCCTGGCCTCAGAGTTGGTGCTGTCTTCCTGGGCAGGGCTGCAGGCCCAGTCAAGTGGGCACAGGGCGAGGCCTCTGGAACCCTGATTCTGCCCTTCCAGGCACCAGGCAAAGCAGATATTTGCTCTGGACTCAGTCTCCACACCTGTCCAATGGGTTGATCATGACGTCTCCGTTGAAAGCTGTACATATACACAGTGGGGCTCGCTGTTACAGTGCATAGCATGAGCTTTCCAGCACTTCTCACGCACGAGCTGTCTTTGGACATACGTGAAAACAAGTCCAGGTTTTTTTCCAGAAGCCGTATTACGGTACCCTAGTGGAGTTCTGGAGGACTCGCTAGCAACCCCGATCCACCTCCGGGGCCGTTTGCAGATCCCTACTTGCCATAGAATCCCGAGCAGTAGGGGGCACGCCGCCTTCAGCACCGCTGTGGAGACAGCTTTCTCACAACACACGGTGTGGGGCTCAGGACTCGCCCGCGCCTCATGCGCTAGCAGGGCTGTGTCTTGGGCAGGGACAGGCGGGGGCTTGCAGGCAGGATGTCTGGATGTTTCCACCTGTCAAGCTGTATCTGTCTTTCCTCTCCTGCAGGTCTTGGAAGGAATGCCCCTCTTTGCAGAACTCTCTGGAAACCTGGTACCCATCAAAAAAGCCGCCCAGCAGCGGAGCTTCCTCTTCCAGTCGTTCCGGGAGAACCGTCTGGCCATCCCCGTGAAGGTGCTGCGCGTGCGGTCCTCTGCCCGGCTCTAGAGAGCTCGAGAGGCAGGACTCTCTAACCCGCCAGCCTGGGGAAGGAGCCCTGAATCCTCCTCTCGTGTGGTTGACTTCAGGTAAGGGACAGCAGTCGAGAGCCAGGAGGGTCCCTGTCCTTTCTGCGCAAGGCGATGAAGTATGAGGACACGCAGCACATCCTCTGCCACCTGAACATCACCATGCCCCCCTGCACCAAGGTGAGCTGCCCCGACGGGGACCCATGGCGGAGACGGGCTCCCCAAAGGAGGTTCCCGAACGGACCCTAGGGCCGGCACTGCCGGGGGCTTCTTCCTGTCGGAACGCTGCCTTTGAGTTCCCCGAGGCACATGAAGGACGTTTGTTTTGTGGCCTGGCCCTTTCTGCAAAGCTCGCCCCAGCTCTGGCCACGGGGCACGAGGAACGAGTGTCAGTGTCAGACGGCGACGGGCACGTTCACCCTGCGGGCCTGAGCCCTCTAGGTGCGACGGTCAGGAGACCCGCAGAGGTGTCCCCTCACTCCCTTCTCTTGGGCTTAGTGCTGTGCGTGGTGCTGCCGAGGGTCTCAGACGCGTCGAGCAGGCCTCTGTTCACTCGCTGTCCTCCCGGTGCCAGGCCCACGGAGGAGGGGTCCTGGCGTCCTCGGCCACGGCAGACTCCAGGTTTTTAGCTCAGCCACGGAGTCTTGGGCAAGTGTTTTCTTCTGTCGCTACCTGGGAGCACGTCACAGTGACCCCCTGTGCTCGGGGCCGGGGAGTGACATGTGTCGCCATGGTTTTTGTGAGTGTTATTTTGCTCTTGTTGCTATTTTTTTTAATCATTAGCCTTCCGTGCTAAACTGGAAAAGAAGCCAGGTTACGTTTACACGTCTGTGGCTCGGTCTCTTTTTGGGGATGAGGGTGAACCAACTTCTCTTTCAAAAGAGGACTTTGCGCAGCCTCGAGCGAGCATCCGGGCGCGTTTGCAAAGGGCCACGGCGTGAAGCCTTAGGCCAGTACCAGAAACGGGTTTGGAGCAGAAAGGAATCTAGAAAGAAAAACTTAGTTTTAAGTTTAAACTGCGGCTCCGCTGCTTATTAGCTGGGTGACCTTGGGAAGTCACTTAACCTCTCTGTGCCTCAGTTTCCTCATGGATGAAACGGGAGTAACGATAGTACCTGCCTCGCAGGTTGTGAGCACTAAACAGGGCCTCGCACGTGAGAAGGTCGGTGTGAGTTCGCCGCCATCGTCATGGTGATGGTGGCGAAGAATAAGGCGTGTGAGCGCCATCGGCGTCCTCCACCCCCATCTCCTCCCACACCCCTGCTCCTCGCGCTAAGCCCCCACAGGGCCGTCCTCCCCACCCCCGCAGCACAGGGCTCAGGTCGCCCTCTCTGAGAGCCCCACGCCCAGAGCACCCTCTCCGTCTGTGTTCCGTAGGGCAGCGGCGCCGAAGACAGGAGGAGGACCCTGACGCCCCTGGCCCTGAGATACAGCGCCCTCAGCGAGTCCACCCTGGGTACAGACCTCTTCGTGTGATACGCGCCCCCTTCCCGAGAGCGAGCTCGCCCCACCTGGCAAGGCTTAGCCCAGTCTGCGCGGCAGGGGGAGCCTGCGCTCGCGTCCCCTGGCCCTGGCAGAGTGGCAGTCAGCCAGTGTCCGCAGTGGCCCTGTGGCCTGAGCGCCCGTGGGGGCAGCTCCTCAGGCCCGTCAGCTCCGTGCCCGGCTGCTAAGTGGCATCTCCTGCTTCTCCCAGGTTTTCTCAGCGGGACAGACCATGCGGATATGAAGATGGCCATCATCTCAGAGCACCTCGGCCTCAGCTGGGCGGGTGAGTGGGGCGACTGGGGGCAGAGACGCGCTCTGTCTTGCTGCCTCTTCCTCCTTTCGTGAGCAGCTGGGGAAGCTGCTCACCCTCCTTGCACCGTCCGTGGTGCGTCTCAGGTGGTTCTGTCGTCCAGGCAACGCCATCGGGTGCCAGGGGAAGGGGGGCTCCCTCCCTCCTCCACTCTGTCCAGTTTCTTTCCTAAGAATCAGCTTTTGACATTATAGGAGACCTTAGAATGTTTGTAGTTCACCCCATTTTACAGATGTGAAAACCGAGGTCCAGCCAGATAGAGTGACTTTCTTGTGTAGCTAGTTAGTGACAGAGCCTAGAAAAACAAACAAACAAACAAACAAACAAATAAAACAAATACATGAGCAAACAGTATGTCTCCCGATTGCCTGCCACTGCTCCTGCACTCTGCCCGGCGCTGGCTTTGTGGAGGAGGCATCTCGGCCTGATTCGTCTGAAATCTCTGCTGCAGCTGGAGCCTCCCAGAGGCTCTGCCGCCGTGGTGGCTGGTCTCATTTGAGGTGCGGCAGGCAGGCACACGGAGTGAAAGCTCAGATGTGCTCTCCTCAGCCACAGCCCCGTAACCCTCTCCGCTCTCCCCTTCCTTTCGTCAGCTTGTCTGTGAATGGACCCGCAGAGCATGATTAGCACACTCAGAAACCTCGTCACTTCCTGAAAGGCAGCGTGACAACAGCGCAGACATTTGCGGACTGTGCTCTTTTTTTTTTTTTTGAGACAAAGTCTGGCTCTGTTGCCCAACCTAGCGTGCCGTGGCGTCAGCCTAGCTCACAGCAGCCTCAAACTCCTGGGCTCAAGCCATCCTCCTGCCTCAGCCTCCCGAGTAGCTGGGACTACAGGCATGCGCCACCATGCCCGGCTAATTTTTTCTCTATATATATATTTTTTAGTTGTCCAGATAATTTCTTTCTATTTTTAGTAGAGACGGGGGTCTCGCTCTTGCTCAGGCTGGTCTCGAACTCCTGACCTTGAGCGATCCACCCGCCTCGGCCTCCCAGGGTGCCAGGATCACAGGCGTGAGCCACCGCGCCTGGCGGGACTGTGCTCTCTTTAAGCCATGTCTGCGGGTGCTGCTGCTTGGGGTGTGTGTGTATACAAGTGTGTGTGTATACAAGTGTCTGTGTTGTGCATATTGAGGGGTGTGTGTGTGCCTGTGTATGGAGATGTGTGCATGTGTGTGCAGGTGCTTGTGTATGTGTATGCAGGGGTGCGTGTGTATGTGTGTTGTGCGTATTCAGGTGTGCACATGTGTATGTGGGGTATGTGTGCATGCGTGTCGTGCGTATTCATGTGTGCACGTGCGCATGTGTATGCGGAGGTTCATGTGTGTGCATGTCATGCATATTCGGGTGTATGCATGTGTATGCGGGGGTGCGTGTGTATGCGTGCCGTGCGTATTCAGGTGTGCGCGTGTGTATGCAGGGGTGCGTGTGTATGCGTGCCGTGCGTATTCAGGTGTGCGCGTGTGTATGCAGGGGTGCGTGTGTATGCGTGCCGTG
>RJWJ010000440.1:152143-186210 GCA_004363605.1 Indri indri | reverse complement strand
TTCAGGTGTATGCGTGTGTATGTGGGGGTGCGTGTGTATGCGTGCCGTGCGTATTCAGGTGTGCGCGTGTGTATGCAGGGGTGCGTGTGTATGTGTGCCGTGCGTATTCAGGTGTGCGCGTGTGTATGCAGGGGTGCGTATGTGTGCCGTGTGTATTCAGGTGTGCGCGTGTGTATGCAGGGGTGCGCGTGTATGTGTGCCGTGCGTATTCAGGTGTGCGCGTGTGTATGCAGGGGTGCGTGTGTGTATGCGTGCCGTGCATATTCAGGTGTGTGTGTATGCAGGGGTGCGTGTGTATGCGTGTCATGCATATTCTTCAGGTGTGCGCGTGTGCATGTGTATGCAGGGGTGCGTGTGTATGCGTGCCGTGCATATTCAGGTGTGTGTGTATGCAAGGGTGCGTGTGTGTGTCGTGCATATTGAGTTGTGCGCGTGTGTATGCGGGGGTATGTGTATATGCGTGTCCTGCATCTTCAGGTGTGCATGTGTGTGTGTGCATGTCGAACACACGTCTTCTGACTCTCACTGCCACTTTCTCCCTGGTCTTCCTCATCCTGGTAACTAGGCTCTAATGCCGTCCTCCCTCCTAAAGCGCCCGTGCGAATAACAGTACAGGTGACGGGAGGACGCTAAGGTTCTGTGACGGCGCCTTGCATGTAGACGGAACTTTTATATGTAAATAATGCCTCTTCCTGAAGAAAGGCAAATCCAGAAATGTGCTTCTGTTGTAACTGATCCTGGGTGGCCCGGGAGTGGCGTCCTGGTGCGGTGCGGGCGGCACTGGGGCGGGCACCTGCAGGCGCCGCTCCCTCCTGGCCCAGGACTCACTGGCTCTGTGACCCTGGGCAAGTTGCTGACCTTGCTGAGAGGCTCGTTCTCGTCATCTCGTATTCGAAGTCGAGAAAGAGCGGGCGGCACTGGTCCATTCAGTCCGTCCGTCGGTCGGTCGGTCAGTGTCATCAAGCATCCCTCCCTCACTCTCCCCCAGTTTCTGGGGACACGAACACGTAGGTGTTCCCTGGTGAGAAGGAATACCAAATCCGGAGGGTGGCGGCGCTGTGCCCGCCCGCTCCGCAGAGCGCAGCCGGAGCGGGAGCCGCGGCTCGGCTCACGCCGCGCTTTGCTTGCAGAGTTGGCGCGGGAGCTGCAGTTCAGCGTGGAGGACGTCAACAGGATCCGCGTGGAAAACCCCAACTCCTTGCTGGAGCAGAGCGCAGCCTTGCTGAACCTCTGGGTCCTGCGCGAAGGCAAAGACGCAAAGAGTCAGTATTGGGCCCGGGGCCTTCTCTTCCCAGGGCCTGTGCCGAGACCTGCTCCTACCACGGCGGCTCCTTGCGCCCTGGTCACACTGTCAGCTTTTGGCATCGGCCCCTTTGTGTCTGTCTGTCTCCCACACACCCCGCCCCGCCACGGTCGATAGGTCTTCCACCCAACCGTGCCAGGAGACGTTACCAGAGAATTGTGGCCTAGGCCTTTCTAGCCTTGGAATCAGATAAAATCCTTGGTGACACATGTATGCAGGATGCATGACTCTTGTCTTTGGAGTCTTCCTGCGGAATTTCTCAGCCGTAGGGCTGAGTCCCAGCGAGAAGTGTTCTCAGTTCTCCCAGGAACACCTTCCTCCAGCCTGGAGGGAAGAGTCCTCTATGTGCCTTCCGCTGCTCCTCCGCCGAATCGCGCTCAGACGCAGGAGGAGACGGAGTCCTTACGTTTGCATGTCAAGGCAGCTGCCAGGGTGCAGAACTCCACCAGGACAGAGCCCAACAGTACCACCCTCAGCTGCCTGTAGTGTTCCTCGTGGACTAACAGAGCACCTCCTGTCTGTCTAGGCTTTTAAATTGCTGCTATTAGCATTTAGGAGAGATCTGTGGGAATATAAAAAAGTGTTCTCCAAAGAGGCAGCTTGTTTTGATTCTGATAAAAGGGTGTCTCCACCTTCCAAAAAAAATCCATCATCTCTCTCCTCCCTTTTTCCTCCCGGCCCCAATTTCAGAGCCGCCAGACACTCCCTGGCTGCCCTCGAATCTCAAGCAGCTCTTTTCCCGACAGTGGAGAACCTGTACGCGGCCCTGCGGAACATCGACCGGAGCGAGATCGTGAACATGCTGGAGGGCTCTGGCAGGCAGAGCCGCAACCTGAAGCCAGACCGGCGGCACGCTGACCGCGACTACTCGCTGTCACCCTCCCAGATGAATGGTGAGTGTGTCCGGGACAGACGCAGGCTGAGTGGGCACTGATGGCCGCTTCCCACGATGTTTCACCCCCCAAAACCGTGTCCTCCTCTTCCCGGGGGAGCAGAGGTGAGCAAGAGAGACAGGCTGCCGTGCACGCAGGCGTCCTCCGCCGGGCCCTGCACCTTGTCCTCGAGGCCAGGGGCCCAGCAGGGCCTGGTGTAGCAGGAAAGAGCTGGGGCTGGGAGGCAGCCAGCCCGACCCTGGCACCCTCCGCTGCAGACTTGCTGTGTATCTTTGCAAGGCGTGGGTCCTCTGTGGGGCGTCAGTGTCCCCAACTGTGACGCGGTGTTTGAGCAGCAGTGGCACGGAGATGCTCACCCGGGTCTAATGCGGGTTAGCCGGGCGGTGTTCACGGACCCCGCGTGGCGGCCTCTGGGCTGAGCAGTTTGCTTTCCTGCGGCCCAGTCTCTCCTGTCCTCCCCTTTCCTCTCCCGTCTCTTTCCCCTCATCCTTTCCTGACGTGCTTCAGCGTGGCAGGGAGCCCTGGTGTGACCGGCCCAAGGAGCGGGGGCCCCGACCTTTGCCCCCAGCACCCGCAGCCACTCCGTGAGGACCGCTATCCCCCAGGAAGGGCCAGTGGCTTGAGGGGACAGCGGAGGCACCCGGCCCCCGCCTCATCCGCCCACTTCCACCTGGGCCAGCGCGGCGGGCGCCCTGCAGGGCTGAGCCGGCCCCTCCTCTTTGAAATCTGCAAGTTGCATTAGATCCCTGAGATTTCTTAAGACTTAAAAAAAAACCCAGTTCTATGACACGTTTTCCTCCGGTGCCCGGAATGTCACCCTGGACCTCTGCATGGTGATGTTCACGCACCCCAAGCTCCAGTTTCAGTGGCCGCCCCACACGGTGGGGGAGTGGCTGACGGTGCGTTCCAGGTGGGGCCTGTGCCTGCTGAACCCTCCTGTCCTCTGTCCCCCGTCTCCTGACACGTGCCATCTAGCGCCCTGGGGTGCAGGGCTCACCTGCTGATCATGTCCTGTCGCCTTTCTCTTCTGCCTCTGACCTCACCATGGCCTCTACTTCGCTCATGTTCTCGCACTGCTGTCGCCACCATCTCCACCCCGGCCAGCTGCACGAGAGCCAGCCGCCCCCATGGAGCATGTCCTTGGACCCCCGTCCCCCGCGCGTCTCGTGGCTGTGTCTGGGGGCACGTGTGTGCGCGTGTGTTTGCGTGTGTGCACGGGGCGTTGTGTGCGCGTGCGTGTGTGCACGGGGCATTGCGTGGCGCTGTGAGGTGCTGCCTACTGCGTGTGCTCTGCTCACTCGAGGTCCACCCTGTGGGGACGTCGTCCTCGCCCCGCAGGGCACCTGGCCGCAGCACTGCGAGGGCTGCGCAGTTGGCCAGTCGGGGGAAGGTACAAACTTGGGGGAACCCCGGTGACAAAACCCTCCCCCCTTCCTGTGCGATCCGCGCTTCCTCAACGTCCACCTGTGGATTCAGTGGAGTCGCATCAGCACGATTTTGTTTGTTCGTGTCCCACGTATGTGCCTACGGGACAGTGAGCCGTCAGAATTGCACGTGTGTGAATATTGCAGTGCAGGCCTAGGCGTTCGCGACCATCTTCCCTGGCCGCAGAGCTCCCAGCCGTCAGGCCTAAATCCCCGCGTGGGACCGTGGCTCTGCGGCGCCCGCGTGTGTGGCACAGGGTTGTTGCAGTTGGGCAGCCCATTTGGCGGATAGTTTTCAAGCATCATCGCATGCCAGGTGCTGTTCTAGGCAGGAGAGAGAAATCTGTTCTCAAACAGCCCAGAACAAAACTCTGCCTTCACGGAGCTTGCCTCCTGCTAGGAGAGCCAAAGGTCACGTGACGTGGGAGGGACTTCTGCCATGTCCGGTGGGTTCCTTTGCACGGTGTGGGGGATGGGGCGCGAATGGTGCAGTGGGAGTGGGTGGCGTTTGAGCAAAGGTTCAAAGGAGCCGTGTGCGAGCGTCAGGAGGGAACATTCCAGAGCACAGAGCTCCGAAGGGGCCATGCCTGGTGTGACACAGGACACAGGGGCCAGGGCCGGGCAGAGGGAGGGAGGGTGGCGGAGCCCACGCTGTGGCCTGCCATGAGGACACTCGGCCTGCCTTGGCAGGAAGTGGTGGGAAGCCATCAGAGGGCTCTGGCAAAAGAAGGGTCGTCTGGTCTCCCTGCTTAGTGGATTTTAGATGGCCACAGTCGGGCGCCCCCGTACGTCCTGGTCCCGGCTGCTCCGTCCAGCCTCCGCAGCCCCTCTGAGCCTCCTCCAGTGGGTCCCCAGCCGAGAGCTCAGTGCTGCCCCCTCCCCGCTGCCCCAGCAGACACTCAGGAACTGTTGCCAGCTTGGTCCAGAATTGACTTCCATGTGGTTTTCCTGCACTCCTCCCTGTCGCCAGCACACTGCCCATCACCTGGGGGCCTTCTGGTCTGCAGAAAAGGCGGCGGCTGGGCCAGAGGTCTCAGGGAGGGGAGGCGGCAGGCTCTCTCTGGGGCAGGGCATGCAACAGCCTGACCGCGCCCGCCAGCCCTGTGCACTGATGCTCGCAGTCAGACCTGGGCTCCTGTGTGCTTTGCCCTGTTTCTCTGCGTGTCTGAGCCTCCTTCCGAAGCCCAGGGACTCGGCAGTGACGGGCGGCTCTGTGGCAGTGAGCCTGAGACAGCTGGGTTGTCAGGGCAGCAGAAGCCTGAGGGGTCTCTCTTTCCTCCGGTTCTTCTCACCACCAGCACTGGGACTGGCCGGAGCAGAGAGGTTCAGGTCACAGGGCCAGCTTGCTTCTCCTGTACGGGAGGGAACTGCCCCAGGCCCTTAGAACAAACATAAAGAAAACACGGCCTATAAAGCAAAATAAATAAATAAATGAAACAGACTTCTTACATGAACAGGGAGACCAGCGTCTCTCAGCCACGTCGGCCCATCTGCTCTGATGGATTGGACACGTGGATGTCTGCTTGGAAAGGAAATGTGTTTTTTCCTGTCAGCTCTTAGTGACGGCAGGTTCCTGTCCGAGGCCAGGCTGTCTGTCGGCCCCTTTCGTCTGGTTTCTGCCAGAATGTCCAACTAGTAGGACATTTGCTACGCCTGAGATGAGGAGGGACCCCGGCCACACTGTGCCCAGGGCCAGACATCTGGCTGCCTTTCACCTGACTCCTCCAACAGTTGCCCTGAAGGGGAGCCTCTGGCTGAGGGGCGGCTGGTGAGCCGGGCTGGCAGGGCCGCACGAGCCCCTGCAGACACAGACGCTCCGAGACTCAGCGCGGGATTCGGCGGGTCGCACCGGGGTCTGGTCCACCCAGATCGTGCCGCTGTGCCTGGCTCTTGGGGAGCGTCACTCCCACCCTGCAGCCTCGGAGCCGAGCCTGTGCGGGGCGGGGTCCTCTGGAGACCGAGAGGGAAGAGCCAGGCCTGCTCCCGCAGCACCGTCACCAGGGCGGGCCCAGGGCGAAGACAAGCAGGGAGCCCCTGGCAGGGTCGTGCCTGTGCTCTCTTCATCCTCGCACTGTCGTTTGGGTGAGACTCGTGAGACTCTGCTAAAATGAATGCCATGCGAATGTCAAGGTGGAAAAGTCACAAAGGGTACCCAAGGGTGAGCCCTGGGCATCCCGTGGCCAGCAGGGCTACCCAGGAGTGACGGAATGTTCCCTGGCCGTGTCTGAGCAGCTGTGTAAGACACATGCTACCACTGGCCAAGCTGGGGTAAGAGGGACTGGATGTAGCTTCCTGATTGAAACAACCAAAACGTGCACAAAATACATGACACAACAGTTCTCAATAGTTTGCATATCGGACAGCAAAGGACGGTGATCCCTGAGGCATGAGAAATGAGTGACATGAGCCCTACAATTGCCTAGTTTATTTCCTTGGAAGAGTTTCTAGGGAAGCCCAGATAGACTCCCTGAGTTGAAGAGAAGTTGCTGAGAGTCCAGGGAGACCGAGGCAGCTTGAGTTCCCAAGATAGAGGACCAGAGAGGAGACAATTACACAGACAGAAAAATCTGGAGACCTGCAGAGGGCCCCCCATGAGTTTCAGCGAGTGTTAAGCAGCCATTCCCAGCAACCAGACTGGTTGTGCACAGCCGGTGGTTGAGAGACGCGGGAGGATCTTGCCTCAGAGATGGGGAGTGATTGGCCCCCAGGCCTCAGTCCTGCCAAATAAATTCAAAAGCAAAATGTAAAAAGATCAAGTCTTCCCAGTCCCTTAACTGCGTAACAAAACAAAGCTCAAGAATATCCGCAGGAATACAGAAATACCCAGCTCCCAATAAGGTGGAATTCACAATGTCCAGCATCCAATTGAAGATGACCAGACACACAAAGGCAGGAGAACGGGACCCCCAGGAGGAGAAAAATCAATCCACTGAAACCGACCCAGGACCGACACTGAGGTTGGAATGAGCAGGCATGGACGGCAAAAAGTTATGATAACTGTGTTTCGGATGTTCAGAAAGTTAAGCAGAGACATGGAAGGTATTTTTAAAAGACCCAAGCTGATCTTCTACAGATGAAACTGGAAGGTGTAGGATAAAAAATACATTGGATGGGATTCAGCGTTAGAATTGCAGAAGAAAAGGTCAGTGAATTTCATAACACAGCAATAGAAACTCTCCAAAATGAAATACAGATACAAAAGAAAAATTTTTTAAGCATCGTTGAGCTATAGGGCAATTCAAGTGGCCTAGAACTTAGAGTGCCCAGCAGAGCAGAAGGGCAGGACAAGTGCTTGAAAAATAATGGCCAGGGACTCGATGTGATTGTCCAAGGACATGGACAACAGAGAGTGACGTCACAGAAGCCCTCTGTCCCGTTGCTCCGGCTCCAGCAGATCCTTCCTTAACTTGCCCAGTAGCCTTGGGAATGCACATAGCCTGGAATTAACACTCCCCGCCATCATTCAGTGACGATGTCTTTAAAGTTATTCCACATTTTTCAAACACAATCAAGAGACCAGGACGAAGGTTCTCTCAGTAGAGGCCGGATTTAAGCAGAGATGGGAAAGGGAAGAGAGCGGTTCGGGCGGGGCAGGATCCCGGCAGGGTGTGGTGCAGCCGGGGCAGGTCAGTCGAGGAGGCTGGAGGCTGGCCCCAGGGTGCTGGAATTTCAGGGGCAGAAATACTTCAAATGTTAGTTTTGTGGTTTTGTTTTCAGTTTTCCTTAGATAGAATTCACGCAGTTCTATGACTTCTGACAAATGACGCAAGTGGCGGCACTATGAAAACCTAAAACACGGCCATCGCCCTCCCGCCTCCAGCCCAGGCACCCACTTCTCTATTTTTAATTAATATACTTGAGATTCATTTTTAAAAGAATTTCATATAAATGTAATGATATAGTATTTATTATTTTGTATCTGGTTTCTTTTGTTCAGAATAATGTTTTTGAAAGTTTCGTTCCTGTTTATTGCTGAAATGTGCCAAAGTTTGTTTAACCATTAACCAGTTGATGGATATTTGGGGTATTTCAAGTTCGGGGCTACTATGAATAGAACGTCAATGAACATTTATGGATAAGTGAAGAAAAGGCCAAAATTTTTCCAAATTTGATGCAAATTATAAATACATAGATCCAATAAGTTGGATGAACTCCATGCGAGGGAAGCAATTGAGTACCTGCGCCAGGCATGTGATAACACACTGGTCAAACATCTCACCAGCAGCCAGAGATAAAGAGATGTGTTATGTATGAGGGAACAGAATGAGGACATCAGATTTCTTATTGGAAACAGGATAAGCCAGAAGATGGTGGGCCAACATCTTTAAAGAAGAACAAAACAACGTCTCTAAAACGACCTATCTCACACCAGGAAATGGAAAAAATAAAAATAAAATAATTTAGACTTCTATAGCCAGCAAAAACAACTTTCAGAAATGAAGGCAAAATAAAGACTTTTTCAGACATACAAAAGATGAAAGAACTCATCGCTGTTAGCAAGCAATTCATCACCACGCTATAAGTGATGATTTTTTTAAAAAAGTCCTCAGGCCAAAGGAAAATGATACCAGACAGAAATACTGATCTACAGGAAGGAATGAACATTGCCAGAAATGGTCACTGGGCTGGGCTCATGTCTGTAATCTCAGCTCTTTGGGAGGCTGAGGTGGGAGGATCACTTGAGGCCAGGAGTTCAAGACTAGTCTGAGCAACATAGCAAGACCTCATCTCTACAAAAAATAATAAAATTAACTGGACATGCTGGTGTGTGCCTGCAGTCCCAGCTACTTGGGAGGCTGAGGCAGGAGGATCGTTGGAGCTCCGGAGTTCAGGGCTGCAGTGAGCTATGGTAGAGCCACTACACTCCAACCTGGGTGACAGAGCAAGACCCTGTCTCTTAAAAAACAAACAAACAAAAAACCAGAACTACAGGGATAAATACATATTAATAAGATTTATTTTCTCACTATTTAAACCTCTAAACTATAACTTGACTATTTAAACAAAAATAATAACAATGTAATATTGGGTTCATAACACATAAAAGTAAATACATGACAACAACAGCATAAGACTGAGGAGGGAAGAATGGAGCTGCCATTGTAAGGGTCTCACGCTGCGCCCAGTGGCATGATGCCATCTCAGGGCGGACTGTGACTGGTTACGTGTGTGTACTGCAAACTCTAAAGCAGCCACTTAAATACTAGTTATAACTAATAACCCATCAAAATAGATCCAAGTCTTGATAAATCTAAAAGGATTTAAGTCATACAAAGTACATTCTCTGACTATAATGCACTTAAATTAGAAATCAATAAAATAATGATATTGGGAAAATCCCAGATATTTAGAAACTAAATAATATACTTCTCAATAACTCATGAGGCAAAGAATAAAACAAAAGAGAAATCAGAAAATATTTTGAACTGTATAAAAATAAGAACACATGATAACAAAATTTGTGGCTATCACTAAAACAGTGCTTTAGGGGAAAATTTAAAGCACTAATTGTCTGTATTAGAAAAGAATAAAGTTCTCAAATCAAGGACCTCAGCTTCCACCTTAATAGATTAGAAAAAGAAGAGCGAATTAAGCCCAAAGTTAAGTAGAAGAAAGGAAACAGCAAAGATCAGAATGGAAATTAATGAAATTGAAGGCAGAAAAACACTAGAAAAAAATCAAAGATCAATAAAATTGGCAAATCTCCAGCCAGACTGATTGCAAGAAAAACCAGAAGACAAAAATCACCAACATTGGGAATAAGAGCAAGGTCATCATTACAGATTCTATGGGCAGTGAAAGGATAATGGGAGAATGACAATTTTATGCCAATAAATTTGAAAACATAGATGAAATTGACAAATTCCTTAAAAGACACAAACTATTAAAGCTTACTTAGGAAGAAAGAGATAACCTAAATAGCCCTATGTAAAAGAAAGATATTAAATTTATAGTTTAAAACATTCCCACAAAGAAAACTCCAAATCCAGATGGCTTCACTGGTGAATTCTACCAAACATTTAAAGACAAACTAACTCATTTAGAAAATTGGAAAGGATATAATACGTCCCAGCTAATTCAATGAGGCCAGCATATCCTGATATTGAAAAAAAAAGGCATTACAAGGAAAAAGAAAACTACAGACCAATGTCCTTCATGAACATTTATGCAAAAAAAAAAATATAAGCTAAAATGAACTTGGATTCATACCTTGCGTTGGATACAAAAATTAACTCAAAATGGACAGATTAAATGTAAAGCCTAAAACTATAAAACCTCTAGAAGAAAACATAAGAAAAAGTCTTAGAGATCTCTGGCAAGGCAAAGATTTCTTAGCTATGATACCCAAAGTATGATCCATAAAAGAACAAATTGCTAAGTTGAACAGGGTCACAATCAAAACTTCCCTTCAAAATACACTATTAGGAAAATGAAAAGACAGGTACAGGCTAGGAGGAAATCTTGGCAAATAATCATCTGATACAGCATCAGAATATATTATTGATAAACTCTCAAAACTCAAGAAGAAGAAAACAACCCAATTTTTAGAGTAGACAAAAGATTTGAACAGACACTTAGAATATACACAGATGCCAAATAAGCACGTGAAAATAGTGCTCAACATCACTGGTCGTTGGGGAAACACATATGAAAACCGCAGGGAGGGCCGCTGCACGCTGTAAGAGTGGCTGAAATTACAGAGACCGGCCACCCAGCGTCAGCGAGGACACACAGGAAGCAGAGCTCTCCTCCCTGCTGTTGGGGGTGTGAAATGTGCAGCCACATTCGGGTCGTTTCTCAGAGAGTTAGATACGTACCTACCATGTGATCCAGCCGGTGCTCTCCCTGGTTTTACTCCAGAGAAAGAAGGCGTGAATCCACACAGACTCATTTGCAGCTTCATTTGTAATAGCCCCAAACTGGAGGCCACCGGCGTCCCTTAGTGGGTAAACAGATAGACTGTGGCGTATCCATCCAACGGGGCGCGGCACAACGACAGAAGTGGGTGAATGGTCAATGCGCGCATCGGCACGGATGAGCCCTCGGAAGTAGGTTAGGAGAGGCAGCCAGACCCCCCCCCCGCCAAAATGGAGAGCACACCGTGTGGTTCCTTTGTGTAAAATACTAGGAAATGCAAACTTACGTCTAGTGACAGAAAGCAGATCAGCGGTGGCCAGGGGGTGACTGGGGTGAGTGGGGAGGGGCGGGAGAGATGACAGGGAAGCACGACAAGCCTTCCTGGGGTGATCGTGTCCCCTCTGTTCATTATGGCGATGGCTTCGTGGTGCGCACACGCACCAGAACTTACCAAATTGTCTACTTTAAATATGTGCCTTTGTTATGTGCCACCTGTTCCTCAGCAAAGCTATTTTAAAGAGACATTAAAGGCAAAATCCAGTGAAAAGACCAAATTAACTAGCTGTGCGACCTTAAGCAAGTTGCCAATCCTCTAGTTTCCGAATCTACAAAGTAGGAATGTAATTATTATTATTTTCCTTGTAGGGTTGTTGTGACAATCAAAGATAACATGTTAGATACATTTTGTGCCAAATACATGTCCGCTAAGTGACACAGATAATAGTGCTTGCGAGAGTAATAGGACAGTCGCAGTCACTGGACTCCACAACGTCCCGCTGCGTGAGCGCAGCGTGGCCCCGTCGCCCAGCGCCTGGGGGCAGCTGCGGCCCGCCCGTTTCTGCCGCTCGCTCCCTCCCTCCTCCTCGTGTGGCCAGAGCTGATTTCCCTTTGTCTCTGCCACTGCACAGCCCTGTCCCCAGCCACCGCCCCGTCTTGGGGTCCCTTCCTCCTCCCCTAATTTTGGGACGTGCAGGGATCAGTCGGGAAGAAACCTCCTGGAAGACGGGGCGAGAGAACGCGTGCCAGGCGCGTAGACCTGCTCGTGCCCACAGACGGGCGCCTGCTCCGAAGGGCAAGGCCGTCCTTCCCGGCAGCAGGGTCCCCACTCCTGGCTGGAGATGGGGCACTGACACCCCCACACACTGAATCCCCCACGTGTGTTCGTGCCGCTCAGGTTCGCAGCCGCCTCTGAACATCAGGGAGCCAGTGCCAAAGCCGGTCGTTGCTGGGGGAGCCGCTCAGGGCCGGCGGAGGCAGGGCTTCGGGCAGATGCAGCTGGCGCCCCATGGCACCCTCTGACCTTGCCCCCTACGAACCCTTAGAACCGTCACCAGTGACACCATAGATCATTCAGCATTTCTGGACCCAATATGCCACTTGAGGAAAAGTTACATCCCTGGAAACCAGAGCCTGTTCCCCATTTGGCCTCTGCGCTGAGCTCTGTGGGTGCTCAGTGTGGCCATTAGACCCCTCAAAGGCAGCCCGGCCACCAGCCTGGGGTCCCGGCGGACTGTTCCCTCCCTTTGAGATACATTCCGAACCGAGACCCTAAGGACTGTGCCAAAGTGAAGTTTTGAGCCAGGAAAGAGTAACATCTGTTTCCGCCCAGCCACGGAGAGTGGGGCTTTCGTGGGACCAGAGACTGGAGCACAGGCTCCTTGGCAAAGGCTTCTGTATCCAGTGCTCTGTGCTGGATAAGAAAGAACCCCCGTCTCTTTGCCGAACAGCGAAGGCGCCGCGGCCCTGGCTTTCCCCCCTGCCCCGCCCCGTCCAACTCGGAGCCTTGCTTCTCGTGCCTGGGCGCCCCGGCAGCAGCCACAGGCCTGAGCGTTGGACCTTGAGCTTGGAGAGCCCCGCCCCGAACGTGCATGCACCTCTGTGGCTGCGCCTGCGTGTGCGTGTGCGTGTGCGTGGCCCGCATGCGTGTGTGACAAGGGTCGCTTCTGGAGCATGTCGCCCTCTGTCTGCCCATCCAGGTTACTCCTCGCTGCAGGACGAGCTGCTCTCCCCCGCCTCGCTGCACTATGCGCTTCCCTCTCCGCTGCGTGCAGACCAGGACTGGAACGAGGTGGCCGTCATGGACGCCATGCCCCTGGCCGCCACGGAGCATGATGCCATGCTGGAGATGTCTGACATGC
Organism: Indri indri; assembly: GCA_004363605.1. Lineage (NCBI taxonomy): Eukaryota > Metazoa > Chordata > Mammalia > Primates > Indriidae > Indri > Indri indri. The sequence goes on along the minus strand of RJWJ010000440.1, from coordinate 173,594 downwards.
AGGTGTGGTCCGCGGGCCTCACGCCCTCCCTGGTCACTGCTGAGGACTCCTCTCTGGAGTGCAGCAAGGCCGAGGACTCTGACGCCACAGGCCGCGAGTGGAAGTTGGAGGGGGCGCTCTTGGAGGACCCGCGGGGCCCCGAGCTGGGCTCTCTGGACCTCGTGGAGGACGACACAGTGGACTCAGATGCCACAAATGGCCTTATCGATTTGCTTGACCAAGAGGAAGGTCAGAGGTCAGAAGAGAAGCTGCCAGGTCATAGGAGGCAGGATGACTGGCCACGTGCAGGGCAGGACGCAGAGAGTGAGGTGTCTCTTGTTTCAGGCCAGCAGCGGGTGCGAGCCCGAGTCACAGCCTCGCCCACCGTGAGTCGGGTGATGGACAGGACCCAGGACAGGTAAGGGCGTGGCCGCGGCGGGGCCCTCTGGTCTTCTGGGCTCCTGGGTAAGGTTGTGCCCAGTGGTGCGTCACAGGGAATTCTTGGGTGCTGATGCCACCCTGTCCCCCCTGTTACGAATGGCCCAGAGCAAGTAAGTTCCGTGTGGCTGCAGCTTGCCTCCGAAGCCGCCTCCGGTAGGTGTGCACTTGCGGTCTGCGAGGGCCAGCCCCGCCCCAGGGCACTGCCCGGGTGTGGCAGCAGGAGCAACGCCAGGGCTGTTGGGACAAGGGAGAGCCACTTAGGAGAGCGATCACATGACCTGGGGAAGCGCGGCCCCAAAGCACTGCTGAGCCGGGTGCCCGGACTCCCCGCCGCTGCGGCTTCCTACTGAAGACCGTATTTAGAAACCTAGAAGCGCCAGGACCCAGAGAAGGGACTTGGTGCAGTTGCAGCCTGCGCGTGGCAGGCTGACAGCGCGCCTGCCTCCTGCCCTGTTGGAAGTGCAGTGGGCTCGTCGGGGCGGGCAGAGCTCTCGGCTGTTGAGCAGAGGGGGCCCCTCCCTGAGCGCCCCATGCTGGAGGGTGCGGTGCCACGGGGCCCTTCTCTGATGCTGAGAGTCTGTGAGGCCGGCGGCCTGCCTTCGAGCCCTCTGGGCCTCCAGCCATGGTCACCTGCCACGCCCAGAGCCTTGCTGAGTGCGGGCGAGGGCTCCGAGGCCATCTGGGTGCCTGCGGGCACAGAGGGAGATGGGACACACAAGGGATGGGGCTCCCTTCGGCCCCCCTGGGCTGGCGTATGAGGCCGTGACAGGCCCCCTTTCCCGTACCGCCTGCTTCCGTAGCTTTCCTGAAGCAAGGAGACGGTTCGCCCTCCCCTGGAGGCTGTGGCCACCCGCCCAGCTCAGGGCTCTGGCTGGCCAGGTCGCAGGAAAGCTGTTCTCACCCCGCCCCAGCGCTGCCCCACAGGCGCCCTCCTCAGAGGCCCGGGCTGGTGGCCGTTCCCCGGGGTCGTTTAGCTGATGAGACAGCAAAGAATTCGTGTTGTTTCCTACACAAACCTCTGGGCTGGGGGGAGGATTGGACAGACCGAGCCTGGGAGGGTTCCAGGTGAAACACGGGCCTTCCTGCAAGAGAGCTCGTCTTCTCCGTGATGGCCGTTCCTTCAGCGAGCATTTATTGAGTGCTTGCTGTGTGCTGGCCCCTGCGCCATTAGAATAGCCGAGTCACGAAATGGGGAACCAGCGGCCTGGGTTCTAGGCCTAGTTGTGTCACTTCTCGGCTCCATGCCCTTGGTCAGCCTTCCAGGGGAGACAGACACATTTCCATCACTCACTCACTCAGCATTTATTGAGCACCTACGCATGCCAGCCCCCTGTGAAAACGGCCGGGATGTGCTCAGGTATGGCACTGAGCAAAACAGGCAGACGGCTCCACCTGCAGGCGGCGTGTGGTCCAGTGCGGAGACTGACAAGGCAGGAGATAAAGTAAATGGAATTAGGAGGCACTGAAGTAGGAATTCTAGATAATTAGTGCTAAAGAGAAAAACCAAGGCAGGAAGGTACTAGGAGGCGGGTGAGTGTGTGGAGAGAAGGGGCGGCTGGAATCGGGGGTCAGGGAGGCCTGAGCAAGTGACGTCTGAGTGACTTAAGGAGGGAGGGTGAGGGGGAGACGTCGCACAAGGCCCCGCGTGTGCACAAGCCGGGGGGACAGCGTGCCTGGCGCACTCCTCCCCAGGACAGCGGCGGGTCAGAGCAGTGAGGGGGAGGGCACAGGGCACCCGAGCCAGGCCTGGGGGTCCCGGAGAGCCCCTGGCGTTGCTGGCGGGGCGAGGAGCCCTTCGGGGCTGAGCAGAGCAGCGGTGAGGCTGGCAGCTGCCCAGCAGAAGCGGGGAAAGCTCAGGAGGCCAGAGCCCGGTGGGGCGGGCAGTGTGACCAGGAGGGCGGCAGTGGTGCTGAGAGTTGGCTGGGTTCGGGGTGTATTCTGAGAGCTGGACCAAAAGGCGTCGCCGACAGCTGCTGTGTGGATGTGAGGGGCAGAGGGTCCCGCAGGGCGCTGGTGCCTTGACCCCTACCACAGGGGGACGACCCGGCAGAACGGGTGTGGGGAGATCCGAAGCGTGGATTCAACCACGCGGGCCTGTGGGTGCCAGTGAGAGGCCTGAGGTGGAGACATGGAGGAGGCCGTGGGGTGCACACGCGTGTAGTTGAGAGGGGAGACGTGTGCGTGGGCGGCGGGTGGCTCTGGAGCCCAGGAGGAGCTCACTCGGGAAGTGCAGACAGTGGCACAGGGCTGTGCACACAGCGGTGAGGTCTGAGCCCTGAGCCGGAAGGCAGGGAACTTGGGGGGACCAGCAGGACACTGAGGAGTGGCCAGAGAAGGAGGGGACCAGGCCAGCGTGGGGTTCCAGGAGCCAGGGAGCACGAGTGAGCACCTGTCAGACGGGGTCGGAGTGGGGGATGGCCTGGCCGCGGGGCAGGCCGCAAAGTCTGACCACGTGGGAAGCGGGTGGGGCCCCAGCGCCTGGGCCAGCAGGGTGGGCAGAGGGCCCTGGAGCCCCGGGGAGCTGCTCCCCGCAGGGAGGGACCAGAGGCCCTTACAGCTGGACAGCACAGACAGGGTGGGAGCCAGGTGACGTGCTCAGGCTCCCCTACCCGGGGCGGTACAGGTGGTCCTGGGCAGAGGAGGCTGAAGGGTGACCAGGTGTCCTTTCTGTCTCCCTGGCTGCCCTCCTGGACCCCAGACTGCAGGACTGGGATGAAGGAGGCTCCATCACCTCGTATCTGCAAGATGCCGCACAAGGCTCCTGGCAGGAGGAGGCCCCACCAGGCCCACACTCGTTCCAGAGGACAAGCCCCACCACCCAAGCACTGGAGCCCAGCGGGTACCTGCAGTCGGAGGAGGCACAGGTGAGAGCCTGCGGGCGCCGCCTGCTCTTTTCCTGCACGGGCGGGGGCAGGGCGGGCTCTCAAGCGCTCAAGCCCGGAGCCAAACGTGTTTCCCTGCTCTGAAAACCGGTGGTGACTTCCCTTTCCCTGGAAGTCAGGATCCAAGGGCACAGTCCACCTCTCCTCTCCAGGAGGGGCTCGTGTGGCAGAGCCGTCACCCATCCCCACCGCCACGCCACCGGCAGCTGGCCTCATTGCCAGGGGGCGGCTGCTGTCAGGGTACAACGTGTCCTGGGCAGTGTGCGGTGTCAGGTCTGGCCGGGGCAAAGCTGCGGTTTTTGTATTCTTGTTCCGTCGTGTTTTAGAAAGGGCTCAGAACCCAGAGGACTGGGCGTTGGGTGACTCTGGCCCTTCTGGGGTCTGCGTGACCCTTTGCTCTTGGCACCTCAGTTCCTCTTTGGTAACTGGGGTGACTGGAATGTCGCTGCAGTTCGTCCGGCTCTGGAACCCTGTGGCTCTGGTGGCCTCTGGGTGGGGGCGCGGAGGAGCAGGTGGCAACGGGATGACGGGATGGCGGCAGCACTGCCCTGCCCGGCCGACGCCCACCTCCCCCGCTCTCTGGCCTCCTTTGGTTTCACGTTTGTCTTGTTTATTGCCCGAGTCCCCGCCCCCACCCGCTCCCCACTGTGATTCTGAAGCAAATCCCAGACATCTCACTAACGGGCGTCGTTTTGAGTTGTGTCCTTACAAAACCCCATTGCTGTCCTGTGCGGATGCGTTTTTGACGTGTCCCGTGTTCCCTCCTCTCCTCTCCCTGTTCCTTTCTCTCCGAACCTCCGCCCTCGCAGGCACCTGTGGGGACTCCAGGACTCGGTCGGCTCTAGGAGGGTCCTGGGCTGCCGGCCGGAAGGAGCCCCCGGGGACTCGGCAGGGCTTTATTTAGAATGCGTCCTGCCTCGCGTGTGCCCGTCACTGCAGCTGCCCCCTGCACTCTTCCCAGCAGCCCCGGGCCCTGCTCCCGCTGCTCCCACAGCAGGGGGTCTTAATTGGGTTTGTTCTGCAGAATTCCCAGGGAAGGGGAGGGAAGCCGCTGCCCCTCCAGGGTCAGACCGCGGCGAGGGGGACGTGGGCAGCAGAGGCAGTGAGCAGGGCAGCCCAGGCGGTTGCAGGGGACACTTCTGGATCCTGCGGCTCAACCCCTCGGTGACAAATGAGGAGACTGAGGCCCAGGGAGGAGGGGCTTCCCCCAGGGTCACACAGTGAGCCAGCGCCAGGTCCAGGGTGAGCGTGCAGGGCCCCCACATTGGGTAGCCTTGCCAGTGGTCATCTTGCGGCCCCCCAGGGTGGCACTGAGGCCCATCGAAGGGGAGGGTTGGCAGAGCGCCCATTTACTAGCATTTCCACGGAATCTCTGAAGATAGTGCTGGGAGACGGAAAGACGCCTGTGACTTGGGGCTTGAGGTGACTGGAACTGTAATAATAAACGTGCAATGGCTGCGACCCAGATGACTCCTCCCGGGGTCTGGGTGGGAATGCTGAAGCCAGACTCTTCTTGACTGAGCCCCAGCCAGGGTCTTTCCCGGGCCCGGCCCCTGTGCACGTGCCGTGGGCTCCGTTCTTCCAGGGCTTTCTCACTGAAGTGAGGCAGCGCTGTGCAGTGATGAGAGTCCGCAGGCCGAACTTTCACCTGGGCACGATGCTTGTCCCCCGGGAAAATGACAGAACCTACAAGGTCAGGACGCGGGGAAGTCCACCCAAGTCACCGTGTGAAATACGCGCACAGCAGCGCACCGTCGGGAGCCTTTGCTGCTGTCACTCAGCGGCTGGTCGTATTCACAGACTTTGAGGTTTTCGCAGCAGTCTCAACAAGGGGTACAGAGAGCACTGTCCCTGCTCTGTGGGTGGGGAAACCGAGGCACAGCAGGGGCCACCTCCCAAACCCCCACAGGAGGCAGGTTGTGGGGTTGGTGTGCAGTGTCCCAGGTCTCTGTTCTTTCTGCCGTGCGGGCTGCCGTTCGAAGAGGAAGAGCCTGACCCAAAAGGGCAGTTCCTTCCAGCCGCAGTGGCTCCCGCTCCGCGGGCGTGGAGAGCCTGGCACGGGAAGGGCCCTTCGGGAGAGGCCGTAAATAGACACGCTAGCTACACGGTCAAGTCGAGAGTTGCTGTGCCTGTAAAGGAAGGGACCGAGGGCCTGCGGGGCTGGCGGGATTTACAGACGGGCCCAGGTGCCCCCCACCCCTGCTGGGCCCCCACTGTGCTCCCCGGGCTGGGCCTGCAATGTTGTGCCCTTGGGGCTATTTTTGAAATGAGCCCTTAACTGTCCAGGGTATTAGCTGGTCTGGTCCCCGCGGTGGCCACCCAGAAGACACACAAGTAGCCACATTCTCAGAAGGTCTTGTTTTCTGGAGTCCCTGAATAAGAAACTCTCCCAGCCAGGACTGCCTGTCGTTCCCACAGGGACAGGCAGGAAGGCGGAGGCCGAGCCCCTGCCAGTCTCTGGGCGGGGCAGGGCTGCAGCGGGTGTCCCTCGAGCAGTGACTCTGACATGGGCACCTGCCTGCTTCCTTCTCGCCCAGCTTGGCAGCTGGTTTGGGAGCTAAAATTATAGAAGCCTGATGTCACCCGGAGGGCAGGGCACTCGGGCCGGGCTGCGCCATTCCGGAGAGGCCCCATTCGGTGTCCTGCCCAGAGTAAGAGAGTGAGACACCGAGAGAGCAAAGCAGAGAGAGAGAGAGAATGGGAGGCGTCCCCCGGGGACTGAGGAGCTCAGGAGGAGAATGAGCGGCCGGACCCCCGCCGCGGCCAGGCCCCTGGCTCCGCTGCTCCCCGGAGGGCCGGGCTGGTGAGCAGGGCGTGAGGATGTGGACCTTCGTCACGCAGCTGCTGGTCACCCTGGTGCTCCTGGGCTTCTTCCTGGTCAGCTGTCAGAACGTGATGCACATCGTCAGGGGCTCGCTGCGCTTCGTGCTGACGCACGTCCACCAGGAGCTGGACAGGGAGCTGGGGGAGGGCGAGGGGCTGAGCGACGATGAGGAGACCGTGTCCAGCAGGGTGGTCCGGCGGCGCGTCTTCCTGAAGGTACCGCAGGCAGGCGGCAGGTGGCCGGAGCTGGGAGGCCAAGGCCAGGCCGACGCACACTGCCGTGCCCTGCCGGGGGATCGGGTCCTGCCGGGACCCGGAGCTGTGTGCGGCCCCCACACAGTGCAGCACTGCTCCCGTCCCGCTTCTGTCACCCGCTGGCTTTGGGAATCTGGGCAGGTCACATTCGGGTGACGCTGTCTGTGGAAGGGCTTTCTAAGCTGGGAAGTGCTGTGAAAATACAAAACAGAGGCCTCCCTTCGCCTTTCAGGCCTCCTGTCAGGCTTCACTGTCCCCAGGACTCTCGCGAGGATCCCGCGCAGGAAGCCCTGGCCAGTCCTGGGCCGTCCGTCGTCAGGGCCTGCGGCCCCCAGGGCGCAACTCGCGCTCCAGGAGTCCTTGGCGTGGCTGCTGCTCCGCGAGGAGTTGGAGTTCCCGCGTGGGGACTGCCGCCTTCTCTCCTTGTGTTGCGTCCTTTCTCCCAGACGCCCACGCACCCATCTGAGCGCTCTCCCTGTCTCTCCTTCCAGGGGAACGAGCTTCAGAATATTCCAGGGGAGCAGGTGACAGAGGAACAGTTCACGGATGAGCAGGGCAACTTTGTTACCAAGAAGGTGGGTGAGGGGTCCCCCTTGAGCTGGCGAGAGGCAGGTGGGCCAGAGGCTAAAAGGCTGTAGAACTGAACCCCAGCTTCTTGCTGGCACCCCGACAGTGGGGTGCGGGCCCGTCACCTGCACTGCTCTGCAGGGGCGGCTCAGGGGCTTTTGGTCATCTGCCGTCCAGACACGGCGTCCTCGTGGCCTCTTGGTCCAAGTCACCCTGAATAGCTCCTGCTACTCTGACCCAGGAGGACCAGCCCCCGAGAAGCATCCCAAACCCAGTCGCATGATGCCTGCCCCTGAAAACAGAGCTGTTAAGAGAGCAGTGTGATTGTCTCTGGCCCACCACGAGCCTCCTCAAATAAAAAGGGTGCAGGAATTCAGTGAGACACCGATTCGAGCGTCAGGCACTGTGCTGGCCACGGGCAGGGCAAAAAGGAGCAGGGAGGAAATCGCACGTGCCGCGGCGCAGCTCTTGACGCACCGCAAGACCCATGTGTCTGTCCCTCCCCCTGAGCCGCTTGTGGCAGGGTCTGTCTTGCTCCAAGCACTCGGTGGGTGGAGAGGGAAGGGTTGTTATTGAGTCAAGTTACCACAGGTGAGAAAGAACTGCCCTCCGCCCCCACGCTGGTAGAAGCAGAATGGGGCGGACGGCACAAACGGCCACCACTGCCAAGCAGGAAGGAAGTGCCATGTGCTCGAGATGGAGCCACACCTGGGTGGTTAAATGAAACCTGCCGAGACCCCTCCATTAATCCCAGCCCCTCTAGGTTTTGCCGTAAGGCACTGGGGAGAAGGTCCCTGTTCTTGGCCTCTCAAGGCTGGGCCCCTCGGGACAAAGGCCGCCTCCCTCGGATCCCATTCCCGGGACTTGCTGTCCTCAAGCTCCGTCCCAATGGTTGGACCAGCCCTGTCCCTTTTCCGCTCTTTTCCAGATCACTCGCAAGGTCGTCCGACAGATAGACACATCCGGTGCCGATGACACCCTGGAGCACGAGGAGGTGATTGTGCAGGGCCCCTCGGAGGACCCCAGTGAGCTGGAGGCCGATATCGATTACTTTATGAAACACGCCAAGGTACCGAGGGGCCGTGCTCCTCCGAGCCGCCCCAGCGCCGCCTCTGCTGCCCGGCTCTGCCCGGCGCCCCCACCCCCTCACCTCTTTCCGGGCTCTCCCTCGAGCCTCCTTCCTCCCTGGCGGGCCACGCTCCCGCCACCTCCCTGCGGTCTCCTCTCGGTCTCTTGCCTGCATTCTGCCTATCTGTCTGCGCGACTGGCGTTCTGTCTCCGCTGCGTCTCCAGGTGGAGCTGAGAGGGAGCGGCCTGCAGCCGGACCTCCTAGAGGGCAGGAAGGGGGCTCAGATAGTGAAGCGGGCCAGCCTGAAAAGGGGGAAGCAGTGACCCCAAGCCTCTCTCCTTGGAATAGCCCTCGGGAGGTAACGCCGCCCTTCCCATCCTTCCCGCACGGCCTGGTCCCCGGTGGAGCAGCTGCTCATGCTGTCTCAGCCAGTCCCCTGCCACCTGCGCCCAGCATGTTGCAGGACACACAGCCTGTTGTGTGGTCTGGAGGCTTAGATTGCCGCTTCCCAACCTACTAACTGTGTCTCTGAGCCCCAACTTCCTCGTTAGGAAATGGAGTCAGTAATATCCACTTCTCAGGGAGTGCACAAACACAGTTTTGAAATGATACTTTTAGATGCATAAACGCACCCTGTAAATCTGCCTGGTGATGTTACTTGGAAACCAAGCAGTGGAGATCTGGAGGGTGTGTGGGCAGGGCCTTGGAGAGGATGGCGGAGTCTGTCTGGACTGTGACATTCCCACCCAAGTGCCCAGGAAGAGCTCCAAGACGCAAGGCTGGACGGGCTCTCGAACCTGGAACCCTACAATGGCCCAGACCAGCCCCAGCCTTAGATTCTCCTTGGTGTTTCGAGAGACACGTTGCTCCCTCGCTTTCTAGGAAAGGACCAAGTTACCAGCCCCAGGGGTGGGTGCCATTCTCCCTGCAGGTTGGGAGGACCACTGGGGTTGGGGCCCAGGCCACGGTGCATGTCGCGTGTGAGCATGGGGCAGTGTGGCGAGGAGCAGGGGTATGCTGTGGCTCGAGGGAGGGTTGTGCAGACACTGGGACGGTCCCAGCAGGCCTGTGCGTGCGCGTGCTGGTGCTGGAGGCTCCGGCGGCCAGCTCTGATCCTGTCCTCCCTGAGGGATCCTGTACTGAGCTGCCCCGAGGCCCTTCATTGCGCCCAGCTCGGGGCAGCTCAGTACAGGGTGCGTCGGGTGGGAGTGAGCGGAAGCGAGGAAGCCTCGTGGCCCAGCCGGCACTACCCAGGCTGTGGCTCCTCAGACCCCAGGGCCCACTCTGGGCCATCGCGAGCAGGCTCTGGCTTTGCACGTTTGGCAGAAAGCAGGGCCGCTGCCTCCCGAGACACCAAAGTGCTGACTCTGGGCTTCCTGATATATCTCAGCACTTGGGCAAAAAGAGGACTGGCGGATCCAGTTACAGGATAAAATTAGACCCGACTCCTCAGCAGCTTAAGGAGGTCACAGCGTTAACCCTGGCACTGCCAGGGGGCCCACCAGGTTGCTGGTTTCGAAGGTGGTGACTGGCTGCAGTTGGGTCCTAGACATACTTGCAAGGTGCAAGTGATTGTGAAAAGCAGAGAGGGAAAGAAAAGGGACGCGCTCCTGCCCTGTTTGCTCACGGCGCAGCCGCAGCTTCACAGTGGAGCGTTTAGCTCAGTTTCTACTGACGTTCCAGGACAGGAGGGGCGTCCCAGAAGCCCAGCCGTGGGGGAAGGAGGGAACCCGGGATTTGCTTTTTACTTGCTGTAGATGATCTGCAGAGTGGCTGAAGCCCCCACAGGTGATTAGGGACCAGACCACAGTGCTGGGCCCTCTGCCAGTAGAAGGCAGGGGAAGCACATGGTTGGGAGGGAGTGGCAGGGCGGGGTGGGTAAAACACTGTCCCCTCCCGGCCAGAGCAAAAGCTGCAGAGACACAGGCGAGGGCTGCAGCCTCTCGGGGCCTGTTTACCCGACCCACTCACAATCGTGTAGTTGATCCTCATTGCTAAAATTTCTTTGTAACCCCAAAGCCGACAGTCACCATGCTGTTGCCGTCATTCGCAGACACAGTGGCGGGAAATTTGAGTCACCCACTGTGCACATTCCCAGCTGGGTTTGAACAAGGTGGTGACAGTCTGCCTTCTTGCATCGGCTCTGATACTGGAAGCAGGTGTCCTTCTTGCGGTCTTTTTGGGGTCAAACTTTTTGCATTTTTGTGCTTTTTGTTGGTTGTGTAAAATGGCTCGCAGGGGCAGGGCCGAAATGCTGTCTAGCATTCCTAAGGCAGGAGGGCTGCGCCTTGGGGCGGGAATAGGTGTGTTAGGCTAGCTTCGTTCAGGGGCGAGTTGTGTCCCGGTGGAGAGGTCGATGTTAATGAATCAATTAGATATATTAAATAGTGTGTCTTTAACACATGGACGGCCACACTAGAAAAAAATTTTCCCTGGGGCCACAGTGTTTTCTTAAAACAAAACGATCCTTTCTAATTGGTTATTTTTTAGTCTCTGTGTTAGTTATATGCAACACAATCCACGTTTTTAGAATTAAATTGTCAGTATTAATTGTAAGAATAAGAACATCAGCAAGTTAAGATTTTCATGAACCAACTGCAGGGTTTCGCTTCACGAGGCCCCGGGCTCAAAACTAGCATGAGTTAAATACAACTCACAGGGCAGTTAACATGTTAAACAGAAACACACATAAAGCAAAGTTATGTATGCATCAGTTGATAAAAATACTGTGACCAGAGGCTCAAAGGAACCTGACCTTGAATTTTCCTTAGGAGCAGCTGTTCTGTATTTGCTACTTCAGTGTTGACAGTGACGCTATAGAACATAACTGCCTCAAATAATGAGAATCGACTGCGTGTGTTCCGAGAGTGAGAGCTAAGGCTGGGGAGTCTAGATTCAAGTCCTGCCTCCTCCTGTTTCCAGGTTGGGTGACCTTACACAAGTCATTAAACTGCCCTTAGCTTCAGCCTCCTCCAGGGAGGATAAACATAGTCCCTCCTGGATGTGTGTTACACCTCAATAAAGTGTAACAAGAATAATGGCTGGCCAGGCACGGTGGGTCACACCTGTGACCCCACCACTCTGGGAGGCCGAGGCAGGAGGATTGCTTGAGGTCAGGAGCTCGAGACCAGCCTGAGCAAGAGTGAGACCCTGTCACTACTAAAAATATTTAAAAACTTTTAATAGCCGGGTGTCATGGTGTGCACCTGTAGTCCCAGCTACTCGGGAGGCTGAGGCAGGAGGATCGCTTAAGCCCAGGAGTTTGAGGCTACAGTGAGCTACGATGATGCTACTGCACTCTAGCTGGGGCAACAGAGTGAGACTCTGTCTCCAAAAAAAAAGAATGGTGCCTGGGAGAGTTGTAGTGAAGAGTAAATAGAATGTGTGTCCCCTGGCACGCGAGCGCTCGCAGATGTCGTCTGTGATGTGGCTTGGGGCAGTTGCCTGACCTTCCTCAGCCCCAGGTTCTTCATGCACAAAGGAGCACTAATGCCGCTACGGCCCTTCTGGGGCGGGCTGTGTGGATGCTTAAGTCCGCGCAGGCCGTTTCTCACAGGGCTGTCTGCACCCCTGCGTCACAGTCTGTGACAATGTCCTGTTAGAACGCACACTGCTGGTCCCTGCCCCGGCCTACTGAGTCACAGTGCTGGAACTCGGGATTCTGCCGCAGACTCCTCGGCTGAGTTTTACACGTGTGCACGATGGAGTCATCGCACCTCGCTTCGGCTCTGCTCCCAAACCTCTAGTGGGATGCGGCTCAGCTGGACACTTTCTGTCTAAAATGGGGACCGAAAGAATGGGGGTTTAGTTTGTTTAAGGACGTGGAACTCGGCAAGGGCAGCACAGCCCTCCCGGCGAGGCCCGTTCTGCAGACCCCACAGTCACGCCAGCACTGGGAAGGGTTTCGCGCCGAGACCCGGCAAGGGCGGTCGTGTTTGAGGTGCCGGGAAGTTGCTGCTGCGTCGAGGTGTGCTTGTTTGGGGCACAGGTGGTGGGTTTTGCGTTGTGCCCAAGCAGGTAGGTGCAAGTATGAGGGTGTCATCGCTGCTAAGGACAGTGTGTGGCGAGGCAGTCGGGAGGGCCGGGAGCAGGCCACCCTGCAGCCCTCTGGGCAGGGCCCTGTCCTCGGCCCTCCTCCGCGCCCAGGCCTTCCGGGCTGCGCTGGCGAGCCGTGGGCTGAAAAGCCTGCTGCTCTTCCTGTCTTCCTGCGTAAGCGATGCTCTCCACTCAGACACCGTGGTCGCAGACTTGCGTTCACCCTGACAATGGACAGTTTTAATCTGTTTCCAAACTAATCCATCATGTCCGTGGGCGGGGTGGGGAGACAAGGTGCTGCGTGGAGCTGAGTCGCCCCTCTGTCCCCAGCCACCCCGCACGCGTCAGAGCTGAGTGGGGGAGGAGAGAGCCGTGAGCACCGGCAGGGTGGGAACAGGTGCGACAGCAGAGAGAGAGGAACTGAGGAAGGCAGCCTGGCCAGCACAGCCGCCAAGGCTGTCTGAGCATTTTACAGGGTGAGCCCTTTCTCAGAGGGGGACCCAGGGAAGAGTCACCGCGAAGTGCAGGGGTTCCCGGGGAGCCTTCCTGCCCCGACACCACTCCCTCGAGTCTCAGCTTCCCCAGACGTGACGGAGCTGTCCCGCCAGCGTGATCGCTAGGGTTTGAGCTTTCTCTTCCACTCCGTGCCTGCGCAGCAGAGTGGGTGGGCGACCTTGGCCTGTCTGTGCGAGGCTCAAGGTCCCAGAATGGCCTTTTATTCGAGGAGTGCTTAGCTCGGGCTGGGCACTGGGGGAACACCCGGAGGCTGTGCCTGGCCTCGGAGCGTGTATGATCCAGCCACGGAAAGATGCAGGGGTGAAAGGACAGACACGCAGAGACAGTAGCACTTGCGGAGAGCCCAGGAATCGTTCCCGTCCGTGTAACGCGTCCCGTCCCACGCACTTTATGTGTTTGGTTCTGTTAAACGTCACAGCTAACAACAAGGCGGGTGCTATTATTGCCCTCACTTTACAGCAGAGGAAACTGAGTCACGGAACGGGTAAGTTCCTTGGCCAAGGTCAGGTGGCACAGGGTTTGACCCGGGCAGTCTGGCTCCAGAGTTCGTGTCACCCCCTGGACTCTGCTCTCTTTAAACAAAAGGCAGTGGCGGGAAAGGGGAGCTCCGAGAGTGGAGCGGGGCGTCCAGGGTGGCGGGTGGGACTTCCACACACAGGAGAGTGGAAGGTGGCCCTGACAGAGGGCAGGGCGTGGAGGAGACGGCCATCAGGAGGGAAGTCCTCCCTGTCAGGGGATGGCTCCGTCCAGCCGGGTGGCAGCAGCAGCTCCTGGTCTTACAGCTTTACAGCAGCCCTGGCTAGGAGCCCAGCACCCCTCCTGTCCCTGGAGAGCTGCGTTCTCCTGGGTCACAACTTTGCACCCCTACCCAGCCCTGTCCCTGGAGGGCTCCACCTCTGGGGACAGCTCTGCCTCCAAACGAGCTCCTGCCCCCCCGTCACTTCCTGCCCAGCCCAGGAGGCCGTCAGCACCTCATTACTGAAGCATCCTCCTGTCCCGATCAGTCCCCAGGCCCCTGCAGACAGAACTTGAGGGGCTGGTCTTGCAAACGTGGGGTCTTCAGCCCAGCTTGGAGGCAGAGTGTCTCGCTGTGGGTCGCAGCCACAGAATGTGGATGTGGCTCCTCGGGCAAAGCTGTCTGTGGAGAGCGCAGCTGCTGTCCACCCCTCCCTGCCACGACAGCGAGGGCCGTGGGGAGGGGAGCCAGAGGCACCTGACAGGAAGAGCTGGGGACTAGAGCCGAGGGGCGCTGTCACCCCTGGAGGCTTCCAGGGCTGGCACACAGCAGAGCTCAGTGCATGTTGGCGGAACCGAGCTGATAAAGTGAGGGGCACCGCTGCCTCGCCAAGCTCCCTCCTTGAGATGGCCCTTCCTTCGTGCAGGGACAGACGGCAGGGATTTCTCCCCAGGCGGCCTCTGGGCAGGGGGGCAGGGGAGGAGGTGGCGTCTCGGGAAGGCCAGGGCCTGCAGGTGCCGCCCTTCGGCGCATCGCCTCGCGTAGGGAGCCTGCTTTCCCTGAGCCAGACTTGCCTCGGCAGCCGGCTGGAACTCTGCGTTTGGGGTTTTGCTGGGAGTCGCGTCTTTATATTCTGAGTGCTCTTGTCTCCTGTGTCCCTCAGGATCACACCTCGACACCCAACCCCTGAACTCCACCCTCTGCCATGCACACTGAGGAGAGCTGGACGCGCGGTGGCGGAAGGGCGCACCTGTTCCTCTAGGCTGCCGGCATGACCTCCGTAAGGGGCCTCCTTCGGTCCCCTGTCCGCATGAGCGACTGACTGTACACGCATGACCTACAGGCTTCCACCCCGCCTCTAGTAACAACACAGGATCTCTGTCGGGACGCAGGACAGACGGGCGAGAAGGGGAGAGAAAGACCAGCGCGAGAGCGTGGGGCACAAAAGTGAACAAGGGCTTTTTTATGGCTGGGGATGGTTTTTGTTTTTTGGGTTTTTTTTAAATTGTTTTAATTTTGACTTCGTACAGGGTACTGTTTTTTCAACTTCATCTGTCAGAAATCTATGTGGGCTTCCTGGGGAAAAAAGAAAAGAAAACTAGGCGTGAAATCAGTTCGGAGGTGTTCACACCTTAACCCCCTGTCCTCATCCACCAGCCGCCCCCCCCCACCGCGTGGCCATTCTGTCGTGGCAGTCCCTCCACTCCCCGGCGGATGCTCCTCCCAGAGCACCCTGCGTGACATTCAGGACACGCACGCACGCACCTCTCCCCTCCGCTCAGCACACACAGATTTTCCTGTGACACCGAAGCTGTCTAGACTCTCCTGTGGATAAACTGGAGTTTTTCATGTTGTGTCTCTGCCAGTTTCAGTATTAATCATCTTCCAGTGGAAAATCCTTACCTTTAGAGTGCATTCGGGCTTCCTCTTGCTAGGGACGTAAGCATCTGAGGCGAGGACCCCCAGGCTTGCTTTAGGGCTAGAGGGAGCCGGTGCCTCCTCTGCAAGGGTCTCCTCGCTCAGGTGGCACTGGCGGTGGCTGTCCCGGGATCGCACCAGCATGTTCAGTAGAGACGAGGTTTCCTCCATCTCCAAGCATATATCATAGTCCGTGTTCAAAGCGTAACCTGTACAGTATCAGCCTTGTGTATATGAGAAACAATAAATACTATGCAAACCAGTAGAAACACTTCAGTATGTGCAAAGCACTAACAGCTCGGCTCCCAGCACTTCTCCGGGCTGCTGGGGAAGGAGCTGCGGCCTGTCCTTCAGTGGAAGAGGAAGGGAGTAGGGCCAGTGCGCAGAGTCAGGACGCTCCAAGGTCTCCCAGAGCCAACTTGGTGCTCTAAGTCCAGGCAGCCCGCGGGCTGGGGTCCTGGGTGCAGGCACAGGGTCTAGGCTGCACGCCTGGGCGCCTGCGCACTGCTCGAGCCCTGTCGCCCCTCGGAGAGGCGGAGCCAGGGGACCCTCCCGCCCCCGCGCGGATGGCCCAGAGCGAGGATGGCCCGCTGGCCACCGAGAGACCCAGGGCCAGGCCGGGGTCCAGGCAGGAAGGAGGCGGCTGGCCGTTCCTCGCTTAGGTGCCATCAGGGAAGAGCCTTAAAGTCCACTAGAGCCTCCGGCCGCGGGAGGCCCGAATCAGCACAATCCGCCGGAGCGACCGGGCGGGAGAGGCGGCTCTTCCCGCCCCCCCCGGGGGCCGGGGCGGCGCCGCCTTGCGCCCTGCCGCTGGCGGAGGTGTCCTCGGACACGTTAAACTTTCCAAGTAGCACAGACGCCCCTCCCTGCCCGGCCGCCTCTGCCTCCCCGCGGGGCGCAGGGACAGCAGGTCCCCACTCGCGCCTCCGTGTCCCGCGCGAGGAGGCGGGGCCGCCCCCGAGGGACCAGAGGCGACCCCGGTGCCGCCCGCCCGCCGGCCGGGGCAGCAGCAAGGGCCGCGCGGTGGCACCCAGAAGACGGCGCAGGGCTGGCCTCCCCGCTGCACCCGCACGTCCCGCCGGCGCCGCTTGGGCTCCGCTCCCGGCTTGGCCGCCTGGCTGCACGCCCGCCCGCTAGTAGGAGCTGCTGGGGGGCCACACGACGCCTAGAGAATGCTGCAGTCTGCACATTAGACGCTTTTTAGAAGTTTTGAAATTACCTTGATTTTTTTAATTGTTATGAAAACGAACCTTTTCTTGACTCTCCCACATGCTGTTACCGGGAGAGATCGCCCCGCCCCACTCCGATGTATAGACCATTCTCCCTACACCAGCTGAACGAGTGTCAAAGTTAATAAAGAAATTGACTCGGCGTGTGGCTCGGTCTCTCCTTCCTGCTGGTCTTTGGGGGCTTGAGGAGCCGGCTGGGGGCAGGGGGGCAGCAAGGCCCCTCCTCCTGGAAGCCTGGACAACCCCTTAATCAGGACCACCCACCCTAGGAGAAGCCCCCAGAGAGGTGGCAGAGCAGATTCCTGTCCCATCTGCTGGCTACCATGGGATGGGGAAGTTGGGGGTTGGGGGAGGCCACGGCCCCCACTGCATGCAGTGAGGGGGACCCCCAGCACTCCTGTGGAGGCATCCCGCCCCTGTATTCAGTGCCATTCAAAGTTCAAGAACTTGCTGTTCTTACAGAGAGAAAATGGCCCTTTTCCTATCGCTTCTTGCAAGGCCAGTCACCAAGCTGGCTTCAGTTTCCACATCTGTCAAACGGGAATGGATTTAGTGGTTGCAAAAGTCACTTCAGTTTGTCATCCTGGGGTTCTCAGACACCAACACTTTTGTCAGGCGTGGCATTAATTAAGAATCAAATCACTGGCTAAAGCTTTTTTGCCTTGTAAATCCCCATCACGAGGAGTGACCAAGTCACAGTCCCAAGGTCCCCGGAGGACCCTCAGCCCCCATCCCAATCCACACCTCTCTCTCTCTCTTTCTCTCTCTCTCTCTCTCTCTTTCTCTCGGAACTTGCAAGGCCACTCAGGCCAGTAGGCCAAGCACTGCGGAATGACCTGGGGGCTTTTTAAAACACAGGTTCGGAATCACAGTTGCCTGGGTGGGATCGGGTGCCCACACTGGGAGTCAGAGTTAAGTCCCCAGATGGTTGCGATGCACAGCCTGGTAGCAAAGCCAACTCAGACAAAGCAGCAGGTTTTTTTTCTTGTTTTTAACCCAGACCTGTAGAAAATCATGTCCACGCCCTTTGTGAGGCCCTCCTTGCATGAACCTAAATCATCGTGCTCCAGAGAGCGCGGCTCAGAGTCCAGGTCTGCGTGAGGAGGAGCTCCCAGAGCCCGGGCCCTGCGGGAAACCTCTTGAGCTCGGGAGCCAGGAGAAGGCCAGCGAAGCTCAGCCTCTGCATGGCGCCTGCCGAGGCGCGGACCATGCTGGCGAGAGCTGGGAGAGCCAGCCCTGTAGAGCTGAGGCCTGGGCAGGAAGGGCTTTGGGGCCACCTGGGGCGGGGGGCAGGACAGAAGTCCATCTGTCTGACAGTCACTATTTTTTCCAACATTTTGCTTTTTCAGACCAGTGGCATGCTAGTTTCCATTTTTAAAGAAAAACTGCAGGAAAGAATGCTGCCCAATATAAAAATAACCCAAATACCTGGAAATTGGGCTCTGACTCCTTTTTGCCTCGGTTTCCCTGTTTGTAAAATGAGGCGTTGCCCCGGTAGAGCCTTGTGCTTTATAAAAATTCATTAGAGGAAAAAAGAGCATCTGGTTGCTCTGTGATTCAATCCGGTCCCATGCATCAAACATGAACTGAGTACCAACCAGTGGCCCGGCACAGGGCAGCCCTCTGGGGCCATCATAGTTTCAAACCCAGGCCCCAAGCCAGACGGAACGCAGCCATTGCTCCAGCAGAGGCACAAATGCGGAAGGGACTCCGACGGGGAGCTCAGGGCAGGCTGCGCAGCGGTGGAGGAGAGGACAGGCACGTAAAGCCGCCCCCTCTTCAGCCTCGCTGGGCGGGAAGATGTACACCCCACCACCATCAGAGCTGCCCACTGCCCGCCCCTGGCGCCGACTGCCCAGCAGGTCCCCAGTTAGCCTGTCGAGCCAGCCCCCCAGAAAGCAGGTGCTGCCCAGCCCCACTTACCCCATCCCAGCGGCCTGGGGAAGGCAGCCGCGTCCTCCTGGGGAGCGTGGGCATTTGCACATAAAGGGGCCGGAGCAGCTCGGGACAGTGACCTCTGAGCCCGCCGGGACAGTGACCTCTGAGCCCGCCTCCTCTTTTTCAGGGGAGCAGCTGCAGAACCGGGACTTCCAGCTGCCTCAGGAGCCTCCAGGGGCCCCCAGACACTCACCTTTCCCTGGAAGCTGGACTTGGGCTTGGAGGCAGGTGGACCTTTTGACGAACGGTGCTTCTGGAACTAATTCTCTCTCTCTCTCTCTCTCTCTCTCTCTCTCTCTCTCTCTCTTTCACACACACACACACACACACACACACACACACACACACACACACACTGGCTGATTTTACAGTCAATCTTTCAAAGTGCAATTTGTCTAGGAAAAGCCAATGTGAGCCCGTGCATGCTGTGACCAATGGCGACGCAGCTCCCGCGGCTCAGCCAGTGCGGGGCCGTATTCTAATGGGCCCGATCTTTATCAGGGAAATGTGCCTTCTCTGGACTGAAAACTTCTCATGGAGGGTCCCCAGACTCAGAGGCAGAAGGGGCGTCTGAGCTGAGGCGTGGGGAGCCACCCTCGCCAGGCCAGGGCAGGGAGCGGGAGCCTTGGGGCGGCTCCCACCTGCCGGGAGCACCTGACTTCCGAGCAGCTGACCTGCGGGTCCCTGGCCTGGCCGGCCGCATGCCACGGGGAACAGGCAGCCAGGGGCTCGGCGGGCCTGACCCTGCCGTCCTGCCATGAGATTCTGGGCCAGGGCGTGGGGTCTCGGGCTTTAGGGGCCTGGGCCGGGGCCTCTCACCTTCCCTCCCCTTGACCTGCGGATCATGGAGTCCAACCTGCAGGGGACCTTCCTGCTGAACAACACGCCACTGGCTCAGTTCTCGGAGGTGAAGGCCCCCGTGTGCCAGTACTCCGTGCAGAACTCCTTCTACAAGCTCAGCCCCCCGGGCCTGGGCCCGCAGCTGGCCGCCGGCACCCCCCACGGGATCACCGACATCCTGAGCAGGCCCGTGGCCGCCCCGAACAGCAGCTTCCTCTCCAGCTACCCGCACGTGGCGGGCTTCGGCGGCCTCGGCTCCCAGGGGGTCTATTATGGCCCCCAGGTGGGAAATTTTTCCAAGGCTGGGAACGAGTACCCCACCCGGACCCGGAACTGCTGGGCGGACACGGGCCAGGACTGGCGCGGCGGGCGGCAGTGCAGCGACAGTGAGTACCGGGCAGCCTCGGCGGCCCACCACCCCGCGGCCGGGCCGGGAGCAGGGGCCGGGCGGGACCCTCGCCTTGGCCGCCATCAGACAGCCCCACTCAGACACCTGCACTCACGTCCTCAGTGTGGCGCAGGGCGGAACTCCACCCTGCCCGTTCCTACCCGGCTCTGCTTGGACGCAGGTGCCGCCTCAGCTGCCCCACCGGGCCGGAGAAGGCCCCACGGCCCACACCTCCCTGCACGGGGCCCCGCGGGCAGCTGACCTCACTTCTCCTGCCCGGAGCCCACGCCACCACTCCTCCACCCAAAGCAGGCAAACGCTAACCCCCAGTGAGGTGACCTTGCCAGTCTCACCTTCCCAAAGAGCCCCGGCCCCACCCAGGGAGGCAGAACACACCCCGACCCCATCCAGGTCCTGCCTGCCCGCCAGGGGACTGGAGGAGGTGGCAGGATGTGCCCAGGCAGGTGAGGTTCACCCGGGAGGCAGGGAGCTGAGAGCAGCTTTGGGAGCCGTCCCGGTGCCACTGAGGCCCTGCCCAGATCGGGTGGGGGCGGGGTGGAGGGAGCCTCCACTGCCGTCTCATCTCCGGCTCCCCACTGTAACGGGCTGGGACCAGCCGAGGAAACCCCCAAAGCCGTCTGCCCGCATCTGCCGCGCTGCCGGGCAGTCACCTCGCTTAACCAGAAACCCGGGAGTTCCGGGGGGGTTAAGACCGCCTCTCTTGGAAACTTATGGCCCCGTTTTGGGGTGCTTTAAGCCCCAAGCTGGCCCTCTCTCACCTCCCTCCCGCCCCTCCACAGCCCGTCTCCACACCCTCCCCCTCAGTCAGTCCCGAATGTGCGTGCACACCAGGAACGTGTCTGAGAAAGCGGCTGAATTAAGGCAAAGGGAGGAAGAAGACGGCCTCTTGGGAGGTCTCTTCCACTCTCTGTGCCTCAGTTTCCTCGCCTGTCACTTGAGCTGTCAGACTGCACCGAGCACACGAGGCTTCTGCTTGCCCTAGGCCAACTGCCTGCCGCTCCTCCCGGGGCAGGCTGTCCCGGCCGGGCTGGGGCCCGCCAGCCTCCGCCCTCACTCCCAGTGTCGGTAAAGCCACGTGACTTCCAGGCCTGGTGACACAGGGAAGTGGCCCTGGGGCCCTGATTGTAGGTAGAGGCGACCTAAAGAGGGGACAGAGAGGAAGCTCCCATGGCCCCTCAGGTCAAGGCAGCACAAGTGAGTAGTGAGAACGTCAGAGTCATGAGACCGTAAGTGCTTACACGCTGGGGCAGCTGCCCTCCCAGACACCGCCAAGGCCGAAGTCGCTGCTGTCTGAATGTCAGGAAGGCAGCTCAGGGGAAAGGTGTCACAACGCCCTGGCAACTCAGTCGCTTCTCCGTGGGAGGGAGAGGCAGGGCCAGGCTGGCACCTTCCAGGCAGTGCACAGGCCTGGGTCCACGCCTCCTGCTAACGCACACCCCCCTCCTCCCGCCAGCCCCAGACCCCCTAGGCGACAGCATCCACAAGAAGAAGCACACCCGGCCCACCTTCACGGGGCACCAGATCTTCGCCCTGGAGAAAACCTTTGAGCAGACCAAGTACTTGGCCGGCCCCGAGAGGGCGCGGCTGGCATACTCCCTGGGCATGACTGAGTCGCAGGTCAAGGTGAGTGTGGGCGAAGGCATCTGCCTTGCTGGGAGGAGCCTGCCAGGACAGGGCGCCACTGCGCGGGAGAGAGACAGCCACGCTTTCCCAGCAACTCCCGGCTCCTCGGGGAGGCTGTTCCGGCTGCCCACCTAACCCTAGAGCCTGACATAATTTGCCACAGCAAAAAGCAAGGCTGTCATTACTGAGCCTGATTCAGAAAGCCTTATACACAGGGCTTGGTTTCATCCTCAGCAACCTGGGGTTGGTAATATCACCTGTTGCACAGGTGAAGATAAAGCAGGCCAGGTGCTGAGGGCAGAGTTGGGACTCCACCCAGACGTGTGGGGCTCCACCCCGATGTGTGGGGCTCCACCCCAGATGTGTGGGACTCCACCCCAGATGTGTGGGACTCCCCCCCAGATGTGTGGGGCTCCACCCCGCTGTGTGGGACTCCACCCCAGATGTGTGGGACTCCCCCCCAGATGTGTG